>JARBWK010000010.1:13514574-13927495 GCA_030556195.1 Anolis apletophallus
CAAAGGAACCCCGTCACATCTCATACAAAGACATTTATACCCTCAATGGAGTCATTCCAGTTTAGCCCACCCCTTCTTCATGGATAAAACAATCACAATTGGCTGGTGATTACTGTTGTTTACATGACATTTCATTAATCCAATAAACACTGCATAAACCATTAGCATCATCCCTCTGTCATACCTAAGAATGAGAACAATAGCCATCTATAAGTTATTTTCTTTCACACAGTGCAGTTATCAATGCTGAGTCTCTCTGTTCCCTGAGTTGAAACAATATTTCGGGCTCCGTGCCAGCAGCGGAGAAGACGGACTCTTTGCCATGCGCAGTGGTGTTTCCATTCACATTAAATTTCCATAGCTCCAACTGTACTGCTTCCACCCATCTAGCCTATATTATCTCAAATTGGGCACAGGGTGTATTAAAATGCATTAAATCACAATGTTAGTCTTTCATTGCAAGTGCCTGACTGATTTTTGGCACCAAAACCCTCTTTTTCAGAGTTGACACGTAAGTAGCATCACTCTCTGACTGTACTTTTTATGCTCGGAAAAGTACCAAACCTGCTTTACTTTTAATGACATCTATAATAATAAGAACCAAAAGTTGTCTTTGTTTTTTTTCCTGAAAAAAGTGTGTATGTTTTCAGTCTGAGAAACATCTCTTCACACCTTTATATGATCAAAACAGGGAAGAAAAATAAAAGAACTTGAGACCACGTGGAAACCATTTATTTGCTATATATGCCAAACCACCCTTGGATCAAGTAAAATTTTGCTTAGATGACCAGGGCAAAATATCCTTATTATTAAGAAAACTACATAATAGTAAAGCAGGTTTTGGTACTTTCCGTGCAGGAGTACAGTCAGAGTGATGCTACACGTGTAGAGCTTTGAAAGTGGGTTCCTGTGCCAAGAAATCAGGGCACACACTAAAAATAACACTATGATTTATGCTTTTGAAGCACTCTGTGCCTAATGTGAGATAACATAGGCTTAGTTGTCGTGAAACAGTACAAGATGTGCTATGAAAAACCTTAGTGCTATTTGGGAAAGAACTGCGCATGAGTGGAGAGTTTAGCCCCCTCCGTTGCTGGCACGGAGCCTGGAAGCTAAATGTTTCAAACTAAGGACACCAGAGTCTTAGCACTGATAGCTGTACTGTGAGAAAGACTAACATAATAAATGACTATTGTTCTCATTCATAGGTGGGACTTAGAGATGTCATGCAAATGGAAATGCAATGTTTATTGGATTAATGAGATGTCATGTAAACATCAGTAAACACCAGCCAATTATGATTGTACAAGATCCATGAAGAAGGGGTGGGCTTAACTGAAATGCCTCCATTGGGGTATAAATGTTTTTGTACTGAGTGACGGGGTCTTTGCCCCTGATTGCAGCGTGTTCTGCTGGCAGAAGCCCACCAGCTGGTGCCAGAAATAAACCCGTTTGATTTCACCTACTTCACAGTTGTCGTGAGTTTTCCCTCATCCTTGTACCCGCACGTTCAGGTAGCTTTGGTAAAAGTAAATTTGATACTCGGAGTTCCATAACTCCTTAATTTGGCTGCTTCAATAGAGAACAATGTACTAGTTAAGAGGATAGACAGGGAAGTAGTGTGAAAATGCCTATGACTTGGGCAGGCAAGATGGATGGGATAGCAAAGAATAATTGTAAATAGTGATTTGTAACCATACTATGATTTTTAATATTCAGTGCAATAAATAAAAACTTTAAGAAAAGAAGGCAGTCCTTAATGCAGGGGTCAGGAACCTTTTTGACTCAGAGAGCCATGAAAGAAAAACATTTGGAAAGATATAGCACAGCGGTAACAACAGCTGTGCTTGCAATCAGAAGGTTGCATGTTCGATTCCCGGGCTGGTCTGGACACCCAGCTGTGAGCCCTGTCCACTGTTCACCCAGCAGTTCGAAAACAGCCCAGCTGTGAATAGATGAACTAGGGACCGCTAAGCGGGGAAGGATTTTTACCAAAAAAAAAAAGACTTTATAACGCCTGAATAAAAAAGAAAGATTGGCTGTCGGAAGGTGGGATGCGGAAACAGAGGCTCTCCGTCATAAGGATAAAGCAACATCACCCCCTTGTGACGTAATGATTTAACAATATAATGGAGCAACCACACCCTGTGATGCAGCCAGAAGAAAAATCCTTCTAAATTGAATGTGTTGTATTGTAATTGTATGTCAACCGGCAGGGATTGTCTGCTGTATGTGTAATGTAATCCGCACTGAGTCCCCTTCGGGGTGAGAAGAGCGGAATATACTGTAAATAAAGTGTATTATTATTTAAGTGAGTGCCATATATATATATATATATTCAGTATATATATAGACTGAATTCAACTAAATGTGAGTATATACGTACATACTTTGAGAAAAGGATTCTCCCGGCAGAATGACGGGACACTCAGACCTGGCTCTGCCAAAGGCATGCTCAGGACTCTGGGAAGGAAGAGAAGATGGAAGGAAGGAAGGGGAAAGAAAGACAGAGGAAATAAAGGAGGAATAAAGAAAATAAGAACGAACTATGGAAAAGAAAGAAAATAATAACAGGAGAGAGACAAGGAGGGGAAGAGAAAGAAAGAAATGGGAAGGGAGAAAAGTAAAATAATGAAGGGAAAAGAAAGAAGGAGAGGGAAGTTAAAAGAAAGGAAGGAGAATGAAAGGAAGACTTGGGAAAAAGATTAGAAGAGGAAGGGAGGAAGAGGGAGAATGGAGGAAAGAAGGGAGGGGAGAGAGGGAGAGAAAGGAAGGAGAGAAGGAAAGGGTGAAGGGGAGAAAGGAAGGAAGAGGGAGGAAGGAAAAGGAAGAATGGTGGAAAGAAGGATGGGGAGAGAAGGAGGGAAAAGGAAGGAGAGTAGGAAAGAATGGAAGAGGAAGGAAGGAAGAGGGAGTATGGAGGAAAGAAGGAATGGGAGAGCCAGATGCAATCATGAAAAGAGCCACATCTGGCTCCCGGACCATAGGTTCCCTACCCCTGCCTTAATGCATATCAGTGCTTTGTGGTATCACCACATGGGCTTCAAACTGGTTGCAGGATTTCTTCTGTAATCATCTGTACAGCAAAAACACTTTTTTCCATACTGGCTTGAAACTGCATTAAATAGTCAGTGTAGATGGGGCCTGAGAAAAGTATTTCACATTGAGCCTGCAGCTTATGATCCCAAGAGAAAAGCTAGCCAAGAAAAAAAAATGTTGCATTTTGGCTTGAGAGAGAGAGAGAGAGAGAGAGAGAGAGAGAGAGAGAGTCCTGATTTGATTTTCTCCAACAACCATTTACTGGTCTTCTTAGCAGTCTGCTGTATTTTCCAGCATTGCATTTCCATTTCGTTGGTTTCCTGCTTTCAGTTTCCTTCACTGTCTCAGACACTCAAGAGAAGGAGAACCCACCATACTCCAAGGCAACATATTCCACTGTCAAACAGTTTTACCACCAGGAAATTCTTTTTGAGTTATCATTCCATAGAAGTGCCCAGAGCAAAGATTGCCATATCCATAGCTTTCATGGCCAGAACCACTGGGTTGCTATACGTTTTCCAGGCTGTATGGCCATTTCCAGAAGCATTCTCTCCTGACATTTCACCCACATCTATGGCAGACATTGCCATGCGTTGAGAGGTCTGTTGGAGACAAAGCAAGTGAGGTTTATATATCTTTGAAATGTTCTGCCTGGGGGAATTCTTTGTTAATAAATAAAGAGGAACACTTTAAAAAGGGAATTCCTGACATGAAACAATCAAGGCCAGCTAACTCCTCCCTTTTGCCCCCTAGGCAGGAATCAGCCAGTCTTTGAAGCTGCAAGGGCTCCTCCTTCTTAGATCCCTCATAACCTGAGAATGATGGTCCTCCAAGTGGGTCCATAGGTGGCTGTGGAGCCCTTTCCTTGATCCACATGTTCTCATGCGGTGAGGACATAGGTTTCCAGGTGGAAAGTGGTCCCGGTCAGAGTTGGCTTGATGTGCCTTTCTCTTGGCACGCTTCTCCCTTTTGCCCTCCATTCTTTCCTCTTCAAAATATGCAGAACTGCTGGTCATAGCTGACCTCTAGATAGAGCGCTCAAGGGCCAGGGCTTCCCAGTACTCAGTGTCTATGCCACAGTTTTTAAGGTTGGCTTTAAGCCTATCTTTAAATCTCTTTTCCTGTCCATCAACTTTACATTTCCCGTAAGCTGCAAGGCCATTTGGTGCTAATCAAGGTGGCCACTTGCAATGTTCACACTTGCCTCAAGCAGACAAGAGTTCTTTCTCCCACCCTGGACATTATTCTACAGATAGATAAACCCCACTGGCCTATTTTCTAACAGACCTCATAACCTCCGAGGGTGCCTGCCTCCCATAAATGTGGGCAAAACGTCAGGAGAGAATAGGGTTTCCATATGTCCCTTATTTTGGCCCTAAAATTTGTGTCCCTTTTTTCAGGCCCTGTCCTTTATTTTTGACTAGCAGGACAGGACTGGGCGGGGTTGACCAGAGGAAGGTGCGCGCTGTGGTTTCCACGGCAATGCCTGCCCTGGGATTCCAACTCACAGGGCAGCCTGCATCCCTGTTGGAAGGAAGAGGCGATACAGGACTTTTTCAAAGTACAGTAGACTAATTAACCGTTACCCAAGGGAATGTTGGANCATGTTGGATAAAGATAGTTTCTGGTTGCTTGAGAGTTACTCTTAAAATAGGCCTAGCTGTGCATCCCAATACTATACAATGCTGTGTATCCCATACTATACTATACTATACCATTAACTATTGACATAATAATCATGAAGATGTACTGTCTTATAAAATTTATTTTACTTTAATGTTTAGACAGTGCACTTTTAAAGTCAGCAAAGTCAAATACTAAATACAGATGGAGAAAATTAGGTACTTCTAATGTTTTTTCTGCATGACAAAGCATGCAGAAACATACCATGTACTGTTAAGAGGGTATAAGTCAGTTTCTTTTGTGAGTTTCAATCATTATCTTATTCTATTAATAAAGCTATTTCTACCTTTATTTATTATTTTAAAGATAATATAATAATATATAATATAATATAGTGTTACATTGCATTGCAACTTGATATAATATAATATCATATAATGTCAATATATTGTATTATGTTATAGTATAATAATTGTAATGTAATAATAATAATAATAATATGATTATGGTATGGTATTGTAGCGGTAAGTGGAGTCCCAGAACTCCGAAGGCAATACCTTTTGTGCTAGGCTGCCGTTGCTAGCGAGCGCAAGGACGGATGACACGACAATTTTACTGCGATTCAGGAAACCAGCTTTATTTGCATGACATCAGCTGATGGGCCTGCCCCCTTCGCAGAACAAGGCCGCTGGAAGACAGAACCCCGATCTTTCCCAGTAAACAGATTTTATACAAACAATGGCGACAATATTTCAGTCCCTCCCTTCTTCATGCATTGTTACTGGCTAGCATTCATGAACCCATATTACTCTACCCAATTAAACAAAGCATTCTTAGCATCTCAATCCTATTTGCTGACAAACGTTGCGCAGTGTAAATTTCCATCTTTCTTCTATGTTATCTGCCCTACGTGCAGACTGTACTTGAATCGATACATTTGCTACCGAGTTCCCACTGGAAGCCTGCCAAGTGGAAATCTCATTTGCCATGCGCATCTCCTAACCCAATGTTTCCCAACCTTTTTTGAGCCGCGGCACACTTTTAACATTAAAAAAATCCGGGGGCACATCACCAACCAAAATGACACTGTAACACAGTAAAGAACGGCTGGAGGATGGTGACCTGCTGGGAGCAGCTGCTGGGAGTGCCGAAGCTGGGGAAGGGGGAGGAGCCAGGCCACACCATGCCCCCTCCCCCTCAGCTTCAGTTCTCCCACAGCTTCGCCAGCTTTGAGGGGGCAGTGCCAAGCCAGCATTGTGCTGGCTCTGCCACCGCTGGCTTGGCAGTGCCCCCTCAAAGCTTGCGAGGCTGTGGGAGTGCTGAAGCTGGGGAGGGGGCGGAGCCAGGCTGCATCATGCCCCGCCCCCTCTCCCTGGCTTCAGTTCTCCCACAGCTTTGCTAGCTTTGAGGGGGCAGTGCCAAGCCAGCATTGTCCTGGCTCTGCCACCACTGGCTTGGCACTGCCCCCTCAAGGCTGGCAAAGCTGTGGGAGTGCTAAAGTCGGGGGGAGGGGGCGGAGCCAGGCTGCATCATGCCCCCCCCCCCTGGCTTCAGCTCTCCCACAGAGGAGGAGTATGAGCGGTGGACGGGCTTCAGTAGGCGGGGCTCCTCCTCCGCACGGCTTTAACAAGCAAGGGGCGAGAGTCATGGCGGATTGGAGGCTGGTTGGGGAAATGGCCAAAGGAGGTGGCGCCCCGGTCCCTTCTTCTTCGCCACTGCCCAGCCCTTCCTCCTCCTCCTCTCCCAAGCAGCAGGAGTTCAGCAGGAGGGGGGGGGAAGGAAGGGGGGCAGAGAGCTTTTCTCGTGGCACACCTGATGACCGCTCACGGCACACTAGTGTGCCACGACACACTGGTTGAGAAACACTGTCCTAACCCATTTGCTAACTTTGTAAACAAACGCACATGGTGAATGCTAAGCCAATCAAGACTGTTTCTTATCTAGAGGCACATGATGTTCTCTGGGCTAATCACAGCCTGTGCTTGTGTGGACCAATCAGAGTGGATTATTTTCGTCACTGTTGCTGGCGAACTATCTCTTTACTCTGCTACTCCGTTTCTATTCTAAAGCAGCACCTTTCTGTCACGAACGCCGACACTTTCCCTGACGTTTCTTCTGTTAAAGCATCAATTTCCCCTTTATTATGTGGTATATGCATTTGGTATTGGTGGCGTTGTATTGTAACACAGTATAATACTGCCAATGATAATGTGATACAATAATATCGTGATATTATAATTTATATATTTGTATTACATGCAATATTGCTAACAATATTGCGATATGTTGTAATGTTAATTGTTGTTTTTTTCAGTTTGTTGTAAGCCGCTCCGGCAATATTGTTATATGTACACTGTAAGCCACTCTGGCAGTATTGTTGTTTGGTGTAAGCCGCTCTGCGTCCCCTTCGGGGTTGAGAAGGGTGGCATCTAAAAATAGTAAATAAAATAAATAAATACCTAAAGTTTGAGTTTCAAGTTTTTAATGAAGTGTCCCTTATTTTTGTGAAATATCCCGTCAATGTCCCTTATTTCTTATATCAAAAAAGGGCAACCCTAGGAGAGCATGCTTCTGGGACAGGGCCATACAGCCTGGAGAACTCGCGGCGACCTATTTATGCATTGCCCCAGGTTAGCCAAGGTGGCTGTGGGCGTGTCTTTGAGGGACGAGGCGCGCTCCGATTGGCTGGAGCCCGCGTTCCATTCCCAGGACCAGCCAGGTTAGCCTAGGATGCTCAAAAGCGGGAGCGCGCTCTGGTTGGCTGCGGCGTCCTTCCCTTCCCTAAGCCAAGGATGCGTGTGGGCGTGTCCCCGAGGAGCGAGGCGCGCTCCGATTGGCCGGAGCCAGCCAGGTTAAGGCAGCGCCGCCTGGGAAAGGGCGGGAGGGAGGCCAGGTGGGCTGGGCGGTTGGGGATGCGCCGCGGGCATTGGCGGCTGCCTCTCTCGCCCTGCCCTGCCCTGCCCTGCCTCCCAAGACAGGAGGTGCTTCTGAGCATGTGCAGAGGGCCCGGCATTGCAGGGATGGTGGCCCCTGGCAGCTGAGATCACCAGCCCTTGTTTTTGTTTTTTTGGGAGAGGAAGCCACACAGGGTTGCATGGATGAGCCTCGGAAGAAGAAGCTGACCAACTACACCATTGGTCTCCTCTTCCTGTGCGGAGGGATCGAATATGGTAATCATTATTGTCAATTATCAGTTAAAGTAAATCAATGCCTGCCGATGGAGGGGTCAGTTGGGGTTTGGAGGCAGCAGGCCCTCCCTGCTTTGGCACAGGCTTGATGTCAAGGGCTGTCTACACTGTTGAATTAGTGCGGTTTGATACCACTTTAACAGCCATAGCTGGGGTGGTGGGAGCTTTAACAAGGTTATTTTATTTTTACTATACTATACTTAATTTAATTTAATATATTTATATTTTATTATATTTATATGATATGAATTTTATTTTATTTATATATTTATTATATTATATTTTACTTTCCCCATGGGCATACTCTTTGTACAATAAATATTATATTAATATTATATTATATTTATTTTTATTTATATTATATTTATATTATATTTATTATTTATTATGTTATATTTATTATACTGTATTTGTTATACTGTATTTCTTATATTATATTTTACTTTTCCCATGGACATACTCTTTGTACAATAAATATTATATTTTATTTATATTTTATTTATTTTATATTATATTTATATTATATTTATATTATATTTATATTTTTATTATATTATTTTTATTATATTATTTTTATTATATTATATTTTACTTTCCCCATGGGCATACTCTTTGTACAATAAATATTATATTAATATTATATTATATTTATTTTTTATTTATATTATATTTATATTTATATTATATTTATTATTTATTATGTTATATTTATTATACTGTATTTGTTATACTGTATTTCTTATATTATAATATATTTATATTATATTTGTATTATATTTATATTATATTTTTATTATATTATCTTTATTATATTATATCTATTATATTATATTTTACTTTCCCCATGGGCATACTCTTTGTACAATAAATATTATATTAATTTTATATTAATTTGATATTATATTTATATTTTATTTTATTTTTATGTTATATTATATTTATTATATTATATTTTACTTTCCCCATGGGCATACTCTTTGTACAATAAATATTATATTATATATATTTTATATTATATTGATAGTTATATTATATTTGTATTATATTTATATTTTATTTTTATTATATTATAATTATTATATTATATATATTATATTATATTTTACTTTCCCCATGGGCATACTCTTTGTACAATAAATATTATATTATATTTATTTTATAATATATTTATATTATATTTGTATTATATTTATATTTTATTTTTATTATATTATATATTATATTTATTATATTATATCTTACTTTCCCCATGGGCATACTCTTTGTACAATAAATATTATATTATATTAATTTTATATTATATTTATATTTATATTAGCATACTTTTTGTACAATAAATATTATATTATATTAATTTTATATTATATTATTATTATATTATAATTATTTTATATTATATATTATAATTATTATATTATATTTATTATATTATATTTTACTTTCCCCATGGGCATACTCTTTGTACAATAAATATTATATTATATTATATTTATATTATATTATATATCATATTTATTTTATATTTTTATTTTATATTTATTTTTATTATAGATATATTATATTATATTTTACTTTCCCCATGGACATACTCTTTGTATAATAAACTACAGAAACTACATTTGGAATTTCAGTCTTAATCTCGGTTTTTCCACTCCACATCTTAATACCTTCCTAAATGGATCCCACATACACTTAATTATTATAACATTTTGTATTTTATCTATATTGTTCAGTTTAAAATTTGTTATTCCCACATTTAACATATTAACAATATAATAATTACACCAATTTGCCTGAGCCCGCTTTGTTTTATCTTTCCAACTTCTCACTAAAAACAATTTAGCATATTACATTACATAGCTTTGTAATGTAATAATACTGATATATTATATATAATATGAATAATATTGCAATATAATATATATTTTATATACTTATGATATAGTACAATATATTACATATATTTTACATATGACAACTTATGGTATAGTACAATCTCTATAAATAAAAATTTAATGCTCATTTGTGGGATTAACACATCTGGAAAAATTGACCCCAAATTTGGACACAATACACCTATCAGGTTAATGAGTGACAATCACTCATAAAAACCCTGAAAAACACAGCAGATGTGACTTTAAAAGTCAAAAAATAAAAATACATTACAACGCATGCTCAAAACCACATATATATGCAAACATACATGGCCTATATACCCATATACACACATATATATACACACAAAACACACATACACAGACTGGGCCACAGCAACGTGTAGCAGGGGACGGCTAGTATATTATATAATACTAATAGGGTAATATACTGGTAGTGTATTATATATGCTGTGGTATAATAATATAATACAATATAATAATATATACTGTATATACGCAAGTATAAGCCTAGCTTTTCAGCCCTTTTTTTTGGCTAGAAAAGTCCCCCTCGGCTTATACTCGAGTCAAGGTTTTTTTTAATATTACTCTATTATTATTATTATTATTACTACATAATAATATAATTATTCTATTTATTGTTATTACTACATTTATTACTTTAATTTATTCTTATTATTACATTTATTACTTTACTCTATTATTCTTATTGTTATTACATTTATTATTTTACTCTCTTTATTATTGGAAGGATACGTAAGCACATTTACATTGAAGAAGGTTAGAATAATGGTTTAATCAGAGTTGGGGAGTCTTATCTTAATTTACAGTGTTATGTAAATATTCAAAAACATTTAATCTACTGATGCCTCAATTAATGTAATTTTATTGGTATCTATTTTTATTTTGAAATGCACCAGTAGCTGCTGCATTTCCCACTCTCGGCTTATACTCGAGTCAATACGTTTTCTCTTTTTTCTGGTAAAATTAGGTTGCTTGGCTTATATTCCAGTCGGCTTATACTCGAGTATATATGGTAATAATATACTAATTGTGTATTATATATTTCATGTAATATTACTGATAATGCAGTATAATGGTATAGTAAAATATAGTAATTTATTTATTTATTTATCACCTCAGAAGCAAACTAAATGTACAGTTGTAATGTACCATATATACACGAAAGGAGGGCCTCCCCAGAAGATCTTAAAGTTTGCGCCGGTTCATAGAGGGAGATGCGATCGTGAAGATAGGCGGGGCCCGAACAGTTTAGGGCATCTAAATAAGATCTTCAAGTGTAAACATATATTATTCTGGATAATTTGTTGCATAATATTTCTAATTGCTGTGTATAAGTATGAAAGCTGAACAGTGAAGAAACCAGACAACAAGATAATTAATTCATTTGATATATGGTTCTGGAGAGAGTGCGCTATAAAAATAAACAAATACACTTCAATTATTCATTTTAACTTTGCATTTTATTCATATTGATATTTAAATATTTGTTCTATGTATTTTAATAAAGTATATGAATTTATATTGTGCTTTAGCTCTGTGTTTTAACTGTATTGCACCTCAGATGAATCTGTGATGAGGGGTAACAAGTTGTTGTTGTTGTTATCATTATTAAATAAGGCCAAAAGCAAATGAAACCTGAACTCTTCCTAGAACCCATGATATTATTGTACTTTTGTAGCACAGCAGTTCTCGTTTGTGCCTGGAGAGCAGGGGCTAGGACCCGGGGTTCCATTGGCATTGGGGCCTGCAGCTGCAGAGACAGATTCAGAAGAGGATTTGGAAGGGTGGGAAGGACAGTTTCCCATCAGCGGGCCTCCTTCGCCCACAGAAAGTTTGGCATGGGAAGAGCTGTGTTTTGGCCCTGACGTAGACATAGATAACCAGGTGCAAATGGAGGACAGCGATTCTGGGAGTTATGAGCACTCGGGGGGAAGAGGGTCACAGGAGCTTTTGAGTGAAAACATGGATGAAAGCGCCTGGGGAAGATTCTAGGGAGGAGAGCTCTCATGTAGATAGTGACCCAGCTGCTGAGAGACAAGGTCGAACCTTTGATAGGAGAAGTAGCATTGAGTCTGGGAGAAGGGGATGTCACCGCAGCCTAGACAGGCCGAGGTCCGTCAGCAGAGATTGGAGACTAAGGGGCCTAGAGCGTCGGGGACCTCGGCCGAACGATTAAGTAGAGCAGGCGTGGGAACGCATCCCCAGTGCTTCGGCCACGTCTCTTCTGAGCAGGCGTGTTAGCGAAGTGGATCTACGGAGCCGAGCTGGCTCGTGGTCACCAAGTTTGCCTTGCATTCACCTTGCCTTGTTCCTGTTCCCGCATTGCCTTGCGGAGCCTTGCTCAAGCCTTGCATTAGCCTTTGGATTGTTTTGCCAAGCTGTTTTGGACCTTGTTGCTTCAAGCCTTTGTTGGCATTTATCTTTTCTATGGACAATTTACCTTTTGGACATACAGCCACCCCTTTTCATCCACGGATTCTTCTGCAATAAGCAGCGATAATGGACAGAGTGATTTTACTATAGAATAAAATGTTTTTAAATGCTTAATACGTATTAATTTAAATTTAATTTAATTTTATCTTATTGCTATTGGAATTTTATGTTTTTTGAGGCATTGAATAATTGCCTATATGTAAGCCGCCTTGAGTCCCCTGCGGGGTAGAGAAATGCGGGGCATAAATAGGGTAAATAAAAATAAGTAAATAAATAAACTCAACCATCCATTGCTTGAAAATACATTTTTTAATAAAAAATCTGAAAAGCAAATCTTGATTTTTTTGCCATTTTATATAACAGGCACCATTTAAATATGTCATTGTATATAATGACACTTGCGCAGATTAGGTTTCCATGGGAATCCTGGAACCAAACCCAATTGGATACCAAGGCTATGCTACATAAGGATGAAGGGAGAAGAAATTTGAATTGGGCCCCCAAACATTTAAAAATTGTAATGGTAGACTGCAACCTAATAATAATAATAATAATAATAGGCATCCCCGGTGGTGCAATGGATTAAACCCTTGTGCCGGCAGAGCTGAAGACCGACAGGTGGGAGGTTTGAATCCTGGGAGAGTGTGGATGAGCTTCCTTTGTCAGCTCCAGCTCCCCACTGGGGGACATGAGAGAAGCTTCCCACACGGATGGTAAAACATCGAAACATCCAGGCGTCCCCTGGGCAATGTCCTTGCAGATGGCCAGTTCCCTCACACCAGAAGCGGCTTGCAGTTTCTCAAGTCGCTTCTGACACTAATAATAATAATAGAACTGCAAAGACTCTGGCACAAGCCAGACAAGATGGTCCCAGTGGTGATCGGCACAGTGAGTACAATGCCTAAAGAACTTGGCCTGCACTTAAAAACAATCGGCGCTGACAAAATCACTATCTGTCAGCTGCAAAAGGCCACCCTACTCAGATCTGTACACATTATTCGCAGATACATCACACACTTCTAGACACTTGGGAAGTGTCCGACGTGTGATCAAATACAAAAGCCAGCATAGTGATCTTGTTTGCTGTGTACTAATCTTGTTATGTATCAAATGATGATGATGATTTTGTAATACGAAATCGGGCATATATATGTCGTTTGCTGTGACATAGTGTGTTTTTGTGTCAGTAAAATAATAATCTTTATTAATAACCCGCCACCATCTCCCAGAGGAACTTGGGGTGGCTCACAAAGCACTCAAAGGTGCAAACACACAATATAAAAAAGTGCAAAGATCACAGCACAAAACAACAACCAACATAAACCTCACAAAACCCCCTGATTAAGATAAAGTACAACAATAACTGCAGAATACAAAATAAACTGCAATCAAAGTGCATGGTGAAAAATCTCTAGGTCCTACAATTTCTAGACATGGTCAAAGGCTTGTCTGAAAAGCCATGTCTTCAGTTGTATACGGAAGTTTTGGAGACTGAGGGCTAGCCTAATCTCCCTTGGGAGGGCATCCCAAAGCCGGGAGCCACTACCAAGAAGGCCCTCTCTCTCTCTCGTTCCCACCAACTACACTTGATACGGAGGTGGGACCGAGAGGAGGGCCTCCCCGGTAGATTTTAGGGCACCCACCGGTTCATCGAAGGAGATGCGGTCTCGGAGATAGGTTGGACCCGAAGCATATAAAGCTTTATATTTAATAGTAGACTGCAAAGGATGATGAAAGTATGACCAACAAAAACTGCTTTGCACCCCCCCTTTCATCACCACTCCCATAAAGTAGATTTATTTTCAGCAAAAGTGTTTGTTTCAAATTGCTACAGGACGCTGGAATCAGTTGTATCCCTCCACGGTCCCTATGCATACTGCCAGGGGTTGGGTCGGATAGCAAAAAAAAAGAAGAATATTATTTGAAAAAAATCAGCGCAGGACTACTTCACGATTATCTGACAATTTTGTATCCATTTTAGAGGATCATGCATTTTCACCCCACCTGGACATCACCTCTCATCATATCCTTTGTTATCCCTTCTGGGGCTGATGGGAGTTATCTCTGGCTTTTCTTCGCGAACGAAGATTTAGGAAGGACTCGTCCCAGCGCATTGATGACTAAAAGGCCAATCCGAGATAGGCAAGTCCGGTTGCAGTAAGCACAGCAGAAAGTCTCCTTGCGTGATTTTGTTTCCAAATTGCGATTCTTTCTGTGTTGTCGTTTCTCTTCGAGACTCGTTTGCCGTGTCTTCTCAAAAGAGGCCGCAGCATTGTGGATAGTGCATCTCCATGCCTCCCGATGTGAGGCCAAGGTGGGCCATTGTTGGTGATCAATCCGGCCGAGCCTGAGATGTTGTTTCAGGGAGTCCTTATATCTCGTTTTTGGGGCGCCTCTCTTGCGTTGACCCGTGGCGAGTTCACCATAGAGTAGTATCTTTGGGAGGCGGTGGTCCTCCATCCTAGAGACGTGCCCTGCCCAGCGCAGCTGTGTTCTCAATAGCATGGCCTCAATGCTGGTGATCCCTGCTTGCTCAAGGACCGCAACATTCGTCACATAGTCGGGCCAGTGTATATTTTGGATTGTACGAAGATAGCACTGATGAAAGCGTTTGAGGAGTCATAGGTGTTGACGATAGGTGACCCATGTTTCAGACCCATATAGGAGAATAGACAGTACGATAGCTCTGTACACACTGATTTTGGTGCTTTGCCTCAGGTGCTTGTTGCTCCAGACTCTTTTGTGAAGCCTTCCGAATGCACTATATGCCTTTGCTAATCTGTGATCTATCTCTTTATCAATCCTGGCGTCTGAAGAGGTGATGTTTCCCAGGTAGGTGAACTGTTGAACAGATTTAAGCACAGATTTGCCTATGCTGATGTGGGGAGGATGGTGTTCTTCCTGTGGTGCGGGCTGGTAGAGAACTTCCGTTTTCGTCAGGCTGACTTGCGGCCCAAACAGCTCTGCAGCTGTTGCAAAGTAGGATGTTAGGCGCTCTAGGGCTGCTTCTGAATGGGCGACAAGGGCAGCATTGTCTGCCAAAAGCAGCTCACGGACTAGATAGTTTAGAGCAGGGGTGGGCAATTACCGGCCCTCCAGGTGTTTTGGACTTTAACTCCCAGAAATCCTAAGAGCTGGTAAACTGGCTAGGATTTCTGGGAGTTGAAGTCCAAAACACCTGGAGGGCCGGTAATTGCCCACCGCTGGTTTAGAGTCTTAGTACGAGCCCTCAGACAGCTTAAGTTGAACAAGCTACCATCAGTACAATAGCGTGTGTGTGTGTGTGTGTGTATATATATATATATATACACACACACACACACACACAGAGTATATATGCCGTTGTCTTCTTCAAAATCTGCCGTAGCCCTTTGGAGCATCATGCTGATGAAGATTGTAAATAGGGTTTAATTCAGAATACTCCTATACAATCTGCATCCCAGGTCAGTGTTTCCTTGCCTAGAGTGGAGGTAGCCAGATCTTTGCACAGGAAAACCACATAGCAATTGCAAAACTGGTTGTGCCATCAATTATACTAATAGCATCACTAGGTGGGAGTGAACTATACCGGATGACATCATTTGTGAGACACCAAAATGACAATTGATCTAGTTTTTGTATCCTGTTTTGGCAGAATTAACAAAAAATATGAATATAACCGCAAAAACATTTTCATAAGTCCGACTTACATTTGTATCAATATAATGCAGGGCTGTCCAACTGCCGGCCCTGCAGGTGTTTTGGACTTCAAATCCCAGAAATCCTAGCCAGTTTACCAGCTGTTAGGATTTCTGGGATTTGAAGTCCAAAACACCTGCAGGGCCGGCAGTTGACAGCCCTGATATACTGAATAGCCTAAAATGAATCTTCTCCAGTCAGAGCTATCAATATTTCACAATGTTTTGTAATCACAACATTTCATCAGCACTTGCAACAAGCTTATTATCATTATCAGTATCACAATCAGGTCAGAGTTTATTATTACACTGGCTAGCACACATTTTAGTGTCTCAGATGTTATATCTGTTTCTGGATTCCAAAAATGGCACCAGTCACAGAACATATCCATCTATCAGTTGCTGATTTTGTCAGTTTGTCCGGTATTTTAGGTATAATATATATGGGAGGAGATCCATAGGGTGACAGGATGCACTGGGTAACACCCATGTTATTGAATGGATGAGTTGCACAACTTCTTTCTCAACTGCTTGCTTCAAGCAAAGGTGTCACCCAGCATTGTCAAATACGGATTTTCCAGGCTCCTAACATTGAACTCAATTTAGGCCAACATCTGTTTCAGCAGCAACAACAAAGAGGGTTGTGCCATGGCGAAAAGAGGCTATAGAAGGGGTTTTCATGGATCAAGGACCACTTTAGTAATTTGCCTATAGCCTTCCAAAACTAATGCTGGAATAAATTTGTTAGTTTTTATAGTGCTACAGAACTCTGACTTTTTTCCGGACACCCCCTGCCATGTATGTCGTCATGGAAGACATAGAAGAATCAATAATCTATGAAGGTTACGTGAGTTGTAAGTTCAGGAGAAGGTGGCTAAGTGCTGTGTGTTTCTAAATTAAGGTTTCTGAATTGACTCACGGGACAGCAGAAATGTGAGCCAGTGTACTGCAGTGGATTGAGCACCGAACAACAACTCTGGAGATCACAGTTCAAATTCCGCTCGACCATAGCATTTCGTGGTGTTCCATCGAAGTGCAAATCAGCTTTCAAGATCAGACAGGATTTGGTACTTTTAGGGTATTTAGGCTGCTATGTAACCAGGTAGCTTTACTTCTTATGCGGCTTAGATGTTCTTGTCTTTTTGCCTTGAAAAAGTTAATTTGCTGTGTCCTCTTCAAATCCTTTTGGATACTTGGAAAAGGGTGTTACATAACACAAAAAACCTAGATACATTTCTTATTGTTGTTGCTGTTGTGGCCAATTGCCATCAAACCAACTTTGCAAGTAATGCACAGATATCTATGTACATACAAAGAAACAAAGTATGTATATACACAAATCCCTACCATTCCTCAAGAAAAATAACACAATGTTCTAATTCCTTATCCTGTATAGCACTTACTTGGAAGTAAATCTCGTAGAACTATATTATTAGAGGTAAAGTGTACTCCTAAAACATTAGTGGAGTTAGTCTACACCAAATCATAATGCTCCAATAAGGTAAAGGTAAAGGTTTTCCCCTGACATTAAGTCCAGTCGTGTCCGTCTCTGGGGGTTGGTGCTCATCTCCATTTCTAAGCTGAAGAGCCGTCGTTGTCCGTAGACACCTCCAAGGTCATGTGGCCAGCATGACTGCATGGAGCACCGTTATGTTCCAATAAAGGGATATCAAATAAGTTTATGGTCTGTTAGTAACAATCACAAGAAAGGGATTTTGAGAGACAAACATATCTGTAGTAATCCTAGAGCTGTATACTCGTCGTAAGTCAGTATCAGGAGGCAGCTTTTGAATGAGTCAAAATAAAATGATTCCAAGCAGATCAAAACCAAGACAGTTTCCGTGTAGGTAAGGATTCTTCATGCAGATAACAAACTACGACAAGGTCTCCTGGGTTGTTCCACCTTGTTTCACTTAAATCTTCAGGTAGCTTATCTTTGTCATACAGTGATCCTACAAAAAGAGATCTCCACATCAACCTGTGATCAACCAGATCTTGCAAACTGAGGGCCATGGCTTCCAAAGTATTCAAAGGGATTTGAATAAGACAATTCAAATTACCCTTCTTCTTTTTTTTTAAGCAAAAAGAGAAGATCATCTGAACATCGCATACACAAGGCTATCTGGTTATGTAACAGCCTAAATACCCTGGAGGCACTAGATCCTGTCAGATCTTGGAATCAAAAACGAGTCAACTCTGGTAGTACTTGGATGACAGCACTAAATCTCATGGTCGAGTGAGATCCGAAGCTGCTTGCTTGCTTGTGTCTGTCCACCTGTAATATGGTCTTCCCCTTCTCTTAGATACACAGGGCAGTTGAAGCTGCTCTCCAATGGCCCATAAGGTCCTACGTGTTTCTGGTATCTTTCCTTTTCTCTTTGAGTCTCGCTAACATGAAGCTTTTGTTTTGAAGAGAGTTCAGAGTTTTACTTGTACAAGGACTGCTGCTCAGATTTGTCAGAAATCTATTTCATTCCACACTTTCCCTGTGAAATCCCAGAGTTTCTTAAATCTTGTCTCCCAGACTGTATTTTATGACGTGAGTTTAAGCACTGCCTCTTAGACAAATGTCATTGAGCTGGTGACTCTTTTTCTCTTTGCTGCTAAGAGCCAGTGACAACTGAATTAGATGAATGGTGTTCACTACTCTCCTGCCTTCTTTTCTCTTGTTTGGAATTTCGATATATGTGGCTCATACGAATCCAATAGAGAGATGTAACAATAAAAGGATCAAGATGTGAAACATCTGTGTCAGAAGGCAATTAAAATAAGAAGATCAGAGCCAGGGCGATGACATAACATTATACATTCAGGAACCTGACAGTATCAGCTTTTGTTTATAAAAGCATATGACATGGACTAGGAATTATATGCCTGGAGGAAACCTGGAGCAAATTTCTTACCCCCACAACCATCCCAAACTGGCAGGAACAGTCCTGTTTGATCCTTCCTCATCCTGGGACATTTTTAAAATGTCCCAGTTTCTCCCTCCTTTCCTATTTTCCTCCTTTATCCTCTTTTTTACTTCTTTTGGTGCAAACTCTGCACTCGGTTAAGTTGGCAAAGGAATGAGGAGAGGCAAAACCTTCCCCTTCTCAGTAAGCTCAGGCAAAAGTCAACTGCTGCAGCCCTTCCTAGTTTGGGTGTCGTTCCTCATCAAATGTATTCTTTTTACCACTGTTTGCCGCTTTGAGCCTCATTTTAAGAGAGAAAGAAGCTTGTTATTGTTATTATTATTAGATACAAAACAATATTTATTTTCTTCATTTCTATTCCGCCCTTCTCACCTCGCAGGGGACTCTGGGCGGATTACAATGTACACATTACATTTAGACACACAAACACACAAGACAGACAGAGGCAATTTAACATCTGGCCACCAGGTGGAGCTGTCGCACTCCTTCATTCCTGTGTGTTTCCTGGAGATCTTTTTTATGGCCTCGTAAATCAGTTAAATTAAGCCTCCCCACTAAGTGGTACCTTAATTTCCTACTTGACAGATGCAACTGTCTTTCAGGTTGCAAAGGTTGACAACAGGCTACACAATAGGTCGAGAGCCCACCTTGACCCGGGCAGGCCTTGAACCCATGACCTTCTGGTCAGTAGAGATCTTATGCAGCTGACACCCAGCCAGCTGCGTCACATTCCTAGTACACAGCAAACAAGATCATTATGCTGGCAGTTGTATTGGATCATACGCCAAACACTTCCCAAGTGTCTAGAACTGTGTGATGTATTGGCAAATCATGTGTGCAGATCCGAGTAGGGTGGCCTTTTGCAGCTGAGAGATTGTAATTTTGTCAGCGCTGTTTTTTAAAACTGCCGACCAAGATCTTTAGGCACTGCACCAGTGTGCTGATCACCACTGGACCACTTTCACTGGTTTGTGCCAGAGTCTTTGCAGTTTGATCTTTAAATCCTTGTATTGTGTCAGTTTTTCCAGTTGTTTCTCTTCAATCCTGCTGTCACCTGGGATTGCCCCATCAATGATCCATACTTGGATTTTTAACATGATTGTGAGGTCAGGATATTGTGCTCCAAAACACTGTCAGTCTGAATAATAATAATATTCCTCTCCATTGGCGCCACCTTGTTATGGGGGAGAGGCTTGCATATCCTAATTAAGTTGTGAGCTATGCTTGCGGTGGCATAATAGCCACTGGTAGGGCCTCCCATGCCAGACAGGACACAACCCAAGGGTCTGACAAAGAGCGTCAAATGGGCAGGTGTAGCACAGCAGTTCTCGTTTGTGCCTGGGGGCCAGGGGCCAGGACCGGGGGTCCCATTGGCATTGGGGCCTGCAGCAGCAGAGCTAGATTCTGAAGAGGATTTAGATGGGTTAGAAGAAGGAGAGTTTCCCATCAGTGGGCCTCCTTCGCCCACAGAAAGTTTGGCATGGGAAGAAGGTTGGCTTGACCCTTACGAAGAGACAGATAACCAGGTGCAAATGGAAAGCAGTGATAGCGAAACTTATGAACGGCCGGGTGGGAGAGGCTCACAGGATCCTGTGAGTGAAAACATGGAAGAGAGCGGCTGGGAAGATTCTAGGGAGGAGAGCTCTCATGGAGATAGAGACCCAGGTGCTGGGAGACAAGGCCGAACCTTTGATAGGAGACGAAGCATCGAGTCTAGCAGAAGGGGATGGTACCATAGCCTAGACAGGCCGAGGTCGGTCAGTAAAGATTGGAGACGACGTAGCCTAGAGGGTCGGGGACCTCGGCCGAAAGATTAAGTATAGGATCCGTGGGAACGAATCCCCAGTACTTCGGCCACGTCTCTTCTGAGTGGACGTAGCGAAGTTGGTCCACGGGGCTAAGTTGGCTAGTGGCCACCAAGTCTTGCCTTGCATCTGTACCTTGCCTTGTTCCTGAATCCGCATTGCTGTGCGGAGCTTTGCCCAGCCTTTGGGATTATTTACCAAGCTGCTTTTGGACAATTGATTGCTTACTGCCTTTGGATTGCTTTTGCTATTTTTATGGACAATATTCCTTTTGAACTGTTTTTATATTCAATAAAGTAGTTAGCCTTCAGTCCGTCTCTGTGTGTGTGATTAAGGGGCCGGTCAAGTCCGTGCATCGTGACAGCAGGATGGGCTCTCTAGCCTTTTGGCAACCATCCTAAGCAAATGAAAACTCCAAATTCAAACCCGGGCAGATGGTGCTCGTCTAACCCTGTTAGGTCAACCATTTAAGAGAAGGTAACTCTAAACAAACCTACGACCTGAGGACCTCGCTGCCACCGTCCAAGCTTGCTAGGCCCTGGCAGATGAACCTTTGGTTTAAAGGGTGAGGCCAGTTTTGTGAACGCTGCGCTCCATCAGAAAAATCTATTGCACAGGCCCGGACAACGCTCCTGTAGAAAGCATGGGATGAGTCCTTCCTGAATCTTCGTTCGCGAAGAAAAGCCAAGAAGAAGAGAAGAAGAATAATAGCCATGTTGACCACATTGTGATGCTGTTGGACAAAATGCTCTGTTTTTCATTACTGATACGTAGGGGGGCTGCAAATGTCTTTGTTTCCTTCCAGCCTCAAAAATCTAAGAGTGTATCCCAATAAATAGCAATAGAGGCGTGTTTACTCTGATTCTCTTCCATCATAGATCACATAAATAACAAGCTCAAGGGTGCTTTAAGTGAAGTGTTGTTATGCCGTCACACCAGGTCTGTTTAAAATTAAAACTGGCAGATGTGTTCTCCTTTCTATCTGGTGGACTGCAGAGCGCTTGCTGAAAAGGCTAGGTGGTCTGGCAACCCAAAAAACACTCCAAAATAAAGTTGAAAATCAAACAGTTTATTCAATAACAAAGTCTTTGCAGGACTTGGCACAGCTTCTTAATGGTTGCAAAAAAACAGAGTGGAAATGCCTTGGGTTGTTGCTCAAAAGATTCCCACTGCTTCCCTTTGGATGGCAGGAAACCCGATATTTCCCACCCTGGTCCTAGGTGTTTGGTTGAAGGAACCACTCCTTCCCCCCTCTAAACCTAAGACCAGTCCAAAGGTGACCTAAAGCTGGGCTGGTAACCAGATGTCTATCCTATATAGCATGCAAAGCCAGTCTCTGCAAGGTACCATAAACTCATCTGGTTCCAGCAGTCCCCCAGCTAATGGTCAAGCAAATAGCAATCAGCAGGTCAGCATGCAGGTTAGCATGCAGGTTAGCACCCAGGTAAGCACCCAGTAAGCACCCAGTACTTACGGTGACCCTTTCGGAGCCAATCCTGGCTGGCCAAACACACATCTGGCTTCCTTCCCTGTCTGAAAGGAACTATATCACTTTCTAAAATGGAGGCCAATCCCCAGGAAGAAAAAGGGGCGGACACCAACTAAAAGATACATTTGCAGAGCTTTAGGTGGCAAATTCTGCACCAGGCTGCAACCTTGCTAATAATTAACAGGCAAGGTGCCAGTGTGTCTGGAACAGTCCCAGTAAAAAATGCAAAAGGAAAAAATGCTGCCTTTTAAAACAAAACTATGGGGCTATGCATATGAAACGTCTGGAGGACGGAACAGTTGTCACTTCAGTATGATCCATTTTTGAAGAGTGTTGTTTGGAATTCTTTGCCTAACTGGAATGCTTCCTCTTTTCTTTTTTCCTTTTATTCCAGCGGTGATCCTGCCAACTATCTGGGCCTACTTGCAATCCCTGAATGCTGAGCCCTACTTTTTGGGTCTGGGCATCTCTGCCTTTAGCTTCGCTGGGCTGATCACAGGGCCACTCTTCGGATACTGGTCTGACCGTACCCGCCAAACCAAGGCCATCATCGTCTTTGCCAACCTGTTTCAGATAGCCGGTAAGTGCTCTTCCTTTCATTACAAAATATGTGGTTTAAAAAAATAAATATCTTTTAAATTGGTTTGAAATACAGGAAGACCCCTGTAACCCATATATCACTAATAATTTCCAGTGTGATTCTATGGTATGCTTCCCCTAAACAAGGTTTTCCTCTGACATTAAGTCCAGTCGTGTCCGGCTCTGGGGGTTGGTGCTCATCTCCATTTCTAAGCCGAAGAGCCGGCGTTGTCCGTAGACACCTCCAAGGTCATGTGGCCGGCATGTCTGCATGGAGCGCTGTTACCTTTCTGCTGGAGCAGTACCTATTGATCTACTCACATTTGCATGTTTTTGAACTGCTAGGTTGGCAGAAGCTGGGGCTGACAGCGGAGTTCACCCCACTCCCCAGATTCGAACCTGCAACCTTTATAAGGATCTTTAGGTTATCTAGCAGAATTCAGTGATATGCTGGAACCAGAAATTATCTATTTGATTGTCGCTCTGAATTATCCACAATCTTTATGGTGTGCCCAGAAACGTACCACTTACAAAAAAGAGGGGGTGTCTTACTGTAGTAGTAGTAGTAGTAGTAGTAGTAATAATAATAATGCATGACAAGTGAAACAGCAGCTATAAAGATAAAATTGATAGGTTTTTTGGGGGGGGCTGGAGAAATGAAAATAGTAAATATCCATAAAACCTGATTATAACTACAGGATAGTAGAGAAAGTTAATAACTAGGAAAAAATCAGGAAAGTGCTCGGTTAAACAGACCTTCCGTTGATGATGGAAGCGTCCAGCACTGGGAGCTACTATATATTGGGAGTGGGCAGAGCGGGTCCAGTCATTTAGTAATGCAAAGATGGGCAACTGCCCAAGGGGGTTATATTGCTCACTTGGAAATTTTGGAGGACTGAATTAACTTTAAAATTTCAAACAAAAGTTTGCCCCAAAATGTTGCTTAAGGTATGTTGGGAGCAAATTTGCTTTGTTTGTATTACTAAATTTTTACTGCCAGAGATAAAGAGAGGTGATGTGTACCAACTGGAGTCATCCATAGTAGGTTTTGATATCACAAATATTGCAGAAAGGTCAATAAATATCTATTATATAAAGGAGGTCCCGTCGTCGAACGACTGACAGAGACAGAGAAACCTTCCAAGGCAGAGACACCAAACTTGCCAACACAAATAGGCCTCAGGCAAGGAAGGTTTTTAGCAAAGAAACTTTCCCCCCCAAAACCTAGAAGGCCCCCAAAACAACGATACAAAAAAGCCTACATTTCCCAGCATCCTCTTCGGCAGCCAGCAAAACCCATTGGCCAACATCAGTTACCATAGTAACGGTGGGCAAAGCCACTTAGAATGCTGAGTGATTTCAGTTGAGCGTTAAATTGCCACGGTCAAGATCTAGGAGGGAGACAAATAGGGCGCCAGGGACACAGGCACCACTGACAAACACATACCACCAGAATAACACAAAAGTAATACCTACACACAACACAATACGCACATAACACAACCTTGTGTCTACTGCTCAACCCATTTGTATGCCATTCCTTCCTTCCACACAGGCATAAGCTGACCCAAAAGACAAGCCATGCCTCCTAAAAAGAACAGCATCGGACAACACACTCGCAACGCTACATACATCACACAAAAAAGGGCAGAACAAACGCCAGAACAGAAAGACACTGCACTACACTAGCTTTTGCCATCACCATAAACAAGGCTCAAGGACAAACACTACAAATCTGTGGCATAGACCTTGACACAGAATGCTTCTCCCACGGACAACTCTACGTAGCGTGCTCCAGAGTTGGGAAACCACAGAACCTCTACAACAACACAGCAGACGGAAAGACAAAAAACATTGTATATCCACAAGCTCTGCAGAACGCCAGCAACACCACACACCGACAACTCCACAGGACTTCAACATCCCACCCACCAGAACAACGACACAGCCATGACCCCACCAAGACCATAAGTAACATCAATTCCAACCCTTACATACTCAGACTTTCTCGCATCTCCTAAATAGGGTACAGCAACGCGTGCTGGGTACAGCTAGTAATGTAATAATAGAGCCAAGAAAGCCGCTAGCTGAGGTCCCATTTACACTGTCATATCCAGGAGGTGAAGAAACAGTGAACAGTTGGTGGGGCACGACCAGAGCAAGGTGTTTTTGGAAAATGTCATTGGGCTTCATGCCCTTTGATACTCACCCTGTCCATATGCACACCCGGTCACTCTGTCCTTGGCTATTTTGAGCTCTGGTACTTGAGAGATTTTCTTTCTGCTTCAAGCAGTAGGATATATTTCAATGCTAGATAGAGTTGCTAGATTGAAAACTGGAGACAGCACCTGGTCTTTTAATGATGGTGTAGAAGAGGGAATTTCAGCAGGGTGTTTGTTACCTGGTGGCGTGACAAGCAACACCTACTCTCATTTCCTTTTCTACAAAACCATTAAAAGAACAGGAGCCATCTCCAGTTTTAACTCTGGCAGTCCTAGGAGAGAGCATATACATTGCATGGATGCATTCTGTGGCATCAGCGATTAAAGGATTGATGGGAATGATGATGATGATAATGGTGATCAGCACACTGGGTGCAGTGCCTAAAGACCTTGGCCCACACTTAAAAACAATCAGTGCTGACAAAATTACCATCTGGCAGCTGCAAAAGGCCACCCTACTCGGAACTGCACGCATTATTCACTGATACATCACACAGTCCTAGACACTTGGGAAGTGTCCAATGTGTGATCCAATACAACAGCCAGCATAGCAGCATAGCGATCTTGCTTGCTGTGTACTAATCTTGTTGTGTATTAAATAATACAACCAGCATAGTAATATTGCTTGCTGTGTACTAATATTGTTGTGTATAATAATAATAATAATGACCAGCATAGTAATCTTGTTTCATAGTAATCTTGTTTGCTGTGTATAATCTTGTTGTGTATTAAAAATAATGATAATACTAAACCAGCATAGTAATCTTGTTTGCTGTGTACTAATCTTGTTGGGTATTAAATAATAATAATAATAATACAATCAGCATAGTCATCTTGTTTGCCGTATAATCTTGTTGTGTTTCAAATAATTGAGAAATCAGCTGATGATCCAAAATGCAGACTGTGCAAGGAAGCTGATGAAACCATTGATCATATCTTCAGCTGCGGCAAGAAAATCGCACAGACCACAGAGGCCCAACTCTGTGGCCCAAATGAATCATTGGAACTTATGTCACAAGTACCTCCTGCCAGTAGTGAAGAACTGGTGGGATCATAAACCTGCAAAGGTCATGGAAAATGAACATGCAAAAATACTGTGGGACTTTCGAATCCAGATTGACAAAGTTTTGGAACACAATATACCAGACATCACGATTGTGGAAAAGAAAAAAAGTTTGGATTATTGATGTTGCCATACCAAGTGATAGTTGCATTGAGGAAAAATAACAGGAAAAACTCAGCCGTGATCAAGACCTCAAAATCGAACTCTGTCATAAACCAGTACAGGGGGTCCCAGTGGTAATTGGCACACTGGGTGAGATGCCAAAAGAGCTCAGCTGGCATTTGGAAACAATAAACATTGACAAATCATGATCTGTCAAGTGCAAAAGGCCACCTTAGTTGGATCTGCGCGCATCATTCAAAAATACATCACACAGTCCTAGACGCTTGGGGAAGTGTTCAACTTGTGATTTTGTGATACAAAATCCAACAGATATATCTTGTTTGCTGTGACATACTGTGTTTTTGTATCATAATCATCATCATCATCCTCATAAATCTTTATTTATATCCTGCTTTTCTCCCTCACGGGACCCAAAGCGACTTAAAACATATTAAAATAATGTAAACAACAATCCAAATACATTGATAATAAGTATGAAACATCATAAAATAACAATTTAAAACTGCTATAACATACATTCACATTCTTGTAGAGAAGTGAAGGTTCAGATGTCCAGGCTGCCATAAAGCCTGTGGATGTTCTCATAACTTTGTCTAAAGTGGAACAAAGTTGGGTGAAAGCAGGCCTGGGCAAACTTTGGCCCTCAGGTGTTTTGGACTTCAACTCCCCACAATTCCTAACAGCCTACTGGCTGTTGGGAATTATGAGAGCTGAAGTCCAAAACACCTGGAGGGCCAAAGTTTGCCCAGGCCTGGGTTAAAGCCAGGAGAGCCATACGTCATGAAGACAAGCTTTAGTGGATCTAAGATAAATATGAATTTTATGCTTGGCCTAGATTAGCTCTTTGAGTAAGGTATCTGGAAATGTCCATTTGAAACTCCATATTGGCCTAAAGTATTTCAAAGGTGGAAAACCCAAATCGTATGTGTGCAAATGCCTTCACACAGCACTACTCAGCACTTGCAATTTTTAAAAACTTACTCTGGTCATTGGCAGTACTGGATTCAGTCCAGAGAAGATCCGGTCCAAAACAGCACTGCATTCATGCTTTGCCACTAATGAATACAGGCAGAGTATCTCTGCCTTTTATAAATATTTATATGAACAGAGAAGTGTTTTCCAACTGAGGTCTTCTAGGGGAAAAAAAATCAATATCCATTTCTCTAACCTTGGGATCGATATGGACTGCATACATTAGCAACAATTCATATTCTAGCTGTGAACCAGATTGACTTACGTAAGATGAAGTCGGGTAGAGCCACAAAAGATGGTGTCAAATAAAACTAGTTGATTTTTAGGTGTATCTGACATGGTCAATTTTTTTGCTGTGACAGGCTTAACACAGCTTCATACTTCATTTTGCTGGAAAATTTGCTTTATTGCCATCTTTTCTTTCAGGGAATTTTATGTACTTTGTTGGTGGTTCCAAATGGATGCTTCTCAGCAGTCGACTTGTGGCAGGTAAGAGATATAATGGAAGAAATTTTCATATTCAGCCTTCCTCCATCTAGTGCCCCAACCAGTGTATCAGACTAGAGAACCCATCCATCTCCAGCCAGTATATTAGGGAGAAGAGAATTGGTAACTTTCTTAACAAACTTTATCCTGTCTATGTTGCTGTTGTTATTGCTGGGCGAGTGGGCTTATTGACAAAAGACCCTCCCCATGAATGTATAGCAGAGTAACTTATCAATGTGACCCAGCAGCAATAGCCCAAAGCAATAAAAAGAACAAAAACACACAGACCAATATTATCTCTTCCATAGGAGGCCTTTCTTTGTAGTAAAATAATACGGTTGTACTGTTTACAAGAATAAGGTTTTCACAGCACAAATAAAAGTTCTTTATACTTTGTTCTTTGCTTCCACGCTGGGCTTCTTTCTCATGCAGATAAACAGCTTTGCTCTCACAGAGTTTCCTCACAGCGAACGTACACAAGAGATTCACACAATAGCTATACACACAAGGCCTTCAACCTGAGGCTTGTTTCACTGAAGCTTCTCCCACCAGGCCTTCTCACAGACTAAAGCCTACCTCACATAGAAGCCCACCTCACATGGAAGCCCACCTCGCACGGACTGAGGCCAACCTCGCACAGACTGAGGCCAACCTCGCACAGACTGAGGCCAACCTCGCACAGACTGAGGCCAACCTCGCACAGACTGAGGCCAACCTCGCACAGACTGAGGCCAACCTCGCACAGACTGAGGCCAACCTCGCACAGACTGAGGCCAACCTCGCACAGACTGAGGTCTTTCTCCCACTGAGGTTTACCTCAGACTGACTGCTACTAAGCTCCACCTGCTTATATAGTACTGCAGCTTTTGCTGAGTCATTGCATCCATTTAACCCTTTCAGTGATCGACTCACATTTTTGTAATTAAAAATACCTAGTTAATTTCCATTTTTTCTGACATGCCTTTCAGGGCATTTCCAACTTAACAGTGATATTATTACAAACTTACTTTGGAGTTTTCTTGCCAAGATTTGTTCAGAGGAGGTAGCTTTTGTTTTCCTTTGAGCTGAGAGAATTGTGACTTGCCCAAGCCCACCCAGTGGGTTTCCATGGTTCAAACCCTGGTCTCCACAGAGTTGTAGCCCATCACCAAACTACTATACTATGGTAAACCCCTATCCTCCCTTTGCATTATATATTTATCCGTATTTCCCCTGCAGGTGTGGGGACTGGAGTGGGAGCATCCATCTTCGGCTACCTCACACGATCCACCACTTCTCAGGAGCGTTCCACTGTATTTGCTGCTGTCATGGCTTGCCGGCAGGTTGGGCTACTCATTGGTAAGGTTGATAGCTTCACCATTTCTTGACAGGATCCTAAATATCCTTAGATTTGTCGATCTTGTGTTCCAAGTTACGAGAAAAGCTTTTGTCTAGTCTTAACTGTGATACTATGATACTACTGCACCAAATGTCTTCAGTTAATGCAAACATATCTGATTGGGACCAAGAAAAGAAGGAGAATATAGAAGAAACCAAGTTGTTGGAATAAGCTGAAAGGTGACATATCTTTCAACGAGTATCTTATACCTTAAGAAGATATTGGGAAGTCTATTTCTATTTTTCCCTTTTCCCCCTCTCCTTCTTCAGTATAATTATTTTTCTTCTTTTTCTTTTCTATTAATTTCTCTCTCTCTCTTTGCTGTTCCCCTTCCCTCTTTTACCACTGATATTTCTGTTTCATTTCAGTTCTGTAAATATTATAAATAACCTGCAATAAAAATGGTTTATTAAAAAAAGAAAGAAAGAAAATAAGTTCTACCGAAGTTGTAGTCACAAAGAAGTCCAAAACACCTGGAGGGGCCAAGTTTCCCATGCCTGGTATAGAGCACGAGTGGGCCATAGTTTTGAACCACATTACCATTGGCCATTGCTTGCTAGGTCTTCTAGATCAGGGGTGCTCACACTTTTTCAGCATGCGAGCTACTTATAAAACAACCAAGTCTAAAAGATCTACCTACCCATATTTTGATAGAAGAAATAAGGGACATTTATGTGATTTTTCGCAAAAATAAGGGACACTACATATTAAATGCATTACTATCAATATCAGCATAAGTAGAGTACTCTGTTTTGACAATTATATACTTATAGTGGAATATAATCCTGATTTTATAGCTGGATAATCTGGATTATACTAAAAATCAACATACCGTATTTTTCGCACCATAAGACGCAGTTTTTTCTCCCAAAGTAGGAAGAAAAATCAGCTGTGTCTTATGGAGCAAAGATGCAGGCACGGAGGGGGCGCTGGAGCAGAGGGGGGCGCGATGTACTCACGCTATATTCGCGCCCCTCCCCGGCGGCTCCAGCATGCCCAGACTCGCCGCCCGTGTGGCACAGCCAGCCAGCCGCGGAGCGGCTGGGGGCGGAAGAGGGGACTCGTGGGGCGGGCTCGCCGCTCACGGACCCGAGGAGGGGGGGAGGCCACGAGGGCGGCCCCCATGGCGACGCAGCGGCAGCCGTAGCAGCAGCAGCCGCAGCAGCAGCAGCGGAAGGGCCCGAAGCCAGAGGCGCATCTTCGTGACGTCAGGAAGATGCGCCTCTGCCGAGGAGGAAGGGGAGGCGCCACGCGCTGTAAGCAGGCCCGAAGAGAGGCCGCAGGGAGGGAGGGAAGGAGGAACAGTTCCTCCTCCCTCCGGCCTCTTTCCGGGCGTTCTTACAGCGCGCGGCTGCCTCCTCTTCCTCCTCGCAGAGCGCGACGAGGTGACGTCACGAAGATGCGCCTCTGCCGAGGAGGAAGGCCTCGCCGCCGCGCTTACAGCGTTTTACAGCGGCCGGCAAGGCCTTCCTCCGGCAGAGGCGCATCTTCGTGACGTCACCTCGTCGCCTCTGCCGAGGAGGAAGGGGGCGTCGCGCTGTAAGAACGCCTGAAAGAGGCCGGAGGGAGGAGGGAACTCTTCCTCCTTCCCTCCCTCCTGCGACCTCTCTTTCGGGCCTCCTTACAGCCGCGGCCGCCCCTTCCTCCTCAGCAGCCCCCATTTTTTTTCCAATTTTCCTACTCAAAAATCTAGGTGCGTCTTATCAGCAGGTGCGCCTTATGGTGCGAAAAATACGGTATATGGTTTTCTACATATTAAATATATTACTATCAATATCAGCATTAGTACTCTATTTTGCAACATAAGTATTGATATAGTACCCTGTTCATTTTTTGGGATTTACAGTTTACCTATAATCAAAGAGCATTCTGAACTCCACCAATGATGAAATTGAACCAAACGTGGCACACAGGACTCCCCTGACCAACTGAACACTAGAAGGGTTTGGAGGCCATTGACCTTGAGTTTGGGAGTTGTAGTTCTCCTACATCCAGAGAGCACTGTGGACTCAAATAATGATGGATCTGGACCAAACTTGGCACGAATCCTCAATATGCCCAAATGTGAACACTGGGGAAATTTGGGGAAAATAGACCAAGACATTTGGGAGTTGGAGAGTTGCTGGGATGTATACTTCACTTACCTTGCGGAGCAGAGTCACGCCAGCAAGGAGGGCAGCCAGGAAGTGCTGCAGGGCGTCCTCGCCCAGGCAGGGGCTTTGCGGGAGAACGGGCCTCACAGCGTGCAGCCTCCCTTGGGCTCTGCCTCCCCCTGCACAAAGGGGGAAGGGATTGGGCCAGGCCACCCAGGGGCTTTCTCCGTCGCCTCCCGTCCCCTCCATACTCGGAGGGAGTGAAAGGCGAGGGGGGAAGGCTGCCTGCATGGTGAGGGAAGGAGCGTGCGTGCGCGCAGGGCAGAAGCACCCCATCCGGCTGCGATCGACCTCCTTTGGACCCGCAATCGACCTCGTGGGCAGCCCTGTTCTAGAAGTTGATGGCCAAAGAGTCTAGAAGCCTCATGGTTCCCTGCTTCAGGTCTGCAGGATCAAGTGCTGGAATTCCTCTTAAATTGCGTCCCAAAATATCCACGCAACTTCTCGATTATTTTGAATTGATTTTATCGATTTCATAAGATAGCAACACCAACCCTTGATCCTGTCACATTTGCTCCTAGGGCCAGCCTGCAACCTTTTTCTGCGGCTCTGTAACTTCCGGATTGGGCCCTTCACGGTCAACAAGTTCACATCGCCTGGGGTGAGTAGTGAGTAGTAGCAAGCGCTCTGAATCAGTGACTTTACTCTGTTTTCCAGAAGTAGAATGAGTACATTTGAAAGGATATGGGAAAGGGCCTTCTCTGCTGTAGCACCCTACTTGTTCTCTTTATTGACACATTTCGAAGCAAGTAAGAATAGTAAGGATGCAATAACTCGTGGTTACAAGTATTAATAGGATTATTTGGTTAGCTCTTTAAGGGTAGAATTATATTCTCCTTTTTCCGCAATCCTTTTTCTCTTTATTATACTTTAGATTGGGGAGGGTCAGATCCCCATAGTACATTACATTGATTAGTAATAGTTAGCATTCAGTGTTTAGTATTTAGTATTTTCGTATGATGTATTAGTTTTAGGGTTACATTAGGTCAGCTTTAATTCTTGTTGTGTGTATGTATGTATACGTTCGTGGAGGTGTGGGTGGAGGTGTACATATATTTTCAATGGCCTCTCCTTTAGAAAGCTATTAAAAACACATCTACGCAATTTAGCTTAGGGAGAGGAGGAGGATTGAGTACATCTATATTCACTCTCGCCTAGCAGCTAATATCCACCCTGTTAATCTTCGGTTCACCATTCCCCCTCCAACAATTTGAGCTTAATCTTAAAGCTTTTAATGAGATTTTAAGGACTGAATATGTCTGGAATTATGTATATTGTGTTACATATGTTTTACTTAAGTTGTTCTATAATTTATTCACTTGCTTTTTATTTGTTTATATATTATTCTTGGCGTTGAATGTTTGCCATTGTGTATTTTGTTGTGAACCACCCTGAGTTCCTTCAAGGAGATAGGGTGGGCTATAAATAAAGTTTCATTCATTCATTCATTGCTTCTGCCCACAGCTCTTCATGTGCCTGGTGTGGTTCCTGCTCCAAATCCTTGTGGTGACCATGTACTATGATCTCCAGCCGTCACGTTCAGGCCGTTCTCCCAGGCCTGTGCCCACAGCAGCACGGGACGCACTGGAAGAAGAAGAGCAGGAGCCGCTCATGAAGCATGAAGCCGGTCAAGAGGAAGCAGTGGCGACGGGAAGCTATGGCAGCACCGTTGTGGAGCACCGGGAACTATCTCTGGGGGATGAGTGCCGGTACGTGCCCAATGGACACTTGGCAGATGAGGAGGAGAAGAGCCCCTTCCATGACTTCAGCTCCATGAGAGGTGAGCTTTTCCAACGTTCATGGCCACATTTGGGCATGTGACCTTAAACACTAGCCCTGTAGGGAAGGCACATAGGACAAGCCTGGGATAGGCAAATCTTGGCAAGCTTGTTATTATAGTAGGCCCTGCACTTTTTGTAGTGCCCTCTGTAAGAAGAAAAACAAACAAACAAAAACTTTAAAGACCCATTTTCAGGAAACTTTAGGTCCTTTGCCTAGTTGTGCTAGAGGATCTACAAATGACTAGAGAAGATTTATCTCTGAATCTCTAGGTCGTCTAGCATGATGCTTTTGGGGAAATGGCATTCATAACCTTTTTGCAAATGTGGATCTCCATAATCATCTGGCGACCGCCTTTTAAATAGCACTAGTCAAGGAAAGGCACAACCTTGTTAGAAGTCAACCCTTTAAAAAAGTGATGTTCACAATCATTCATGTAATGGCACACAGGTAACTCAGCTGTTAAACTGATAAACCATGTCTTTGAACTGCCAGGGACAAAGACATGCCGCTGCAAAAAAAAAAAAAAAACAAAACCCAAAACATAAACATCACATATATTTGGCTTGCAGAGTTTCCTTGAAGTTGAAGTTGAAATTGCTGTTGCACAAAACATATAATCTCCCTTGAAACCTTAATTTAAAATATACACTCAGAGACAAAAAGTCTTTTTTTAAAGTAACATATCTTGTTTACTCACAAACATCTTGTATTAATTCACCATACAGGCACATTTCTTATTAAAGTTCAGTTATAGATAGGATGCTGTTTCTCTGTGTTGAGAACACAGGGCATCATTCTTAATCAATAGTCCATAGTCCAAACTCTTTAGGTATACATCTTATGAAAGTCCAAACTGTATAGCTGTACTCACTACTTCTCAAAGCAAACATATAGTAATCTGTTCTTGTCCAAATAACATCTGCTTCCATTGCATACTGCATCCACCATCTCTCTCTCTCTCTCTCTCTCTCTCTCTCTCTCTCTCTCTCTCTCTCTCTCTCTGGCATTATTTCGCGAACAAAGATTCTTAGGAAGGACTCATCCCACCCTTTCTACAGGCGCGTTGATGACTAAAGAGGTTCGATGTGTCCTTCGAGCCTGTGCAATTGATTTTTCTGGTGGAGCTCAGCCTGCACAGAACTGGCCTCACCCTTCAAACCAAAGGTTCGTCTGCCGGGGCCTAGCAAGCTTAGGACGGTGGCAGCGAGGTCACCATCACTGAGGTCTAAAGCAAACTGCTAACATTGAAGTCCAAAAAACATACTGGTAACAAAATGGAGGCTTGAATCTGAACATGCTCAGTACAATCGCATGTCTGTAGCCCCTCCCACACCAAACAGGCAAATCAATATACACATACAATGCAGGTTAGCAAATATATACATTAACAAACAAATAGTGATGGCTTGGAAGGTTAATATTTCCAATAGATGCTAGGGTTAGTGTCTAGCAAGAGATTATTATGCTGGAAGACCTAAACATTCCTAGAAAATAACATATTAATGGAATCTGTGAATAATCAAAGCCACAAAAGTTAAAACCTCACATGCATTGCCATTTTTTCTTCCTCCTCTTTTATTACCCTGACTTTCCTTGTGGCTTGAGGCAAGGCTAAATGGAGCATTAAAATACAAAACAAAAGGAAAATGGAAACAAGAAAGAATTAGATTGATTATTTTAACGCTGAAAAACTGCTCAATGGAAAAGGGAGTATAGTCAAACTACATTAAGTTAATAAAAACACTAGTCCTAAGTTAATGAACTAGAAAGCAGAGAATATGTGGCAGGGGACCTAAATACCTTAAAGCAGTGTTTCTCCACCTTCCGAATGCAGCAACCCCTTAATATAGTTCCTCTGGTTGTGGTGAACCACAACCGTAAAATGATTTTTGTTGCTACTTCATAACTACTTTTGCTACTGTTATGAATTGTTACGTAAATATCTAATATATTTTCATTCACTGGACCAAATTGGGTACAAATACCCAATATGCCCAAATTTGAATACTGGTGGGGTAGGGGGTGGGTGATTGGTTTTGTCATTTGAGAGTTGTAGTTGCTGGGATTTATAGTTCACCTGCAATCAAAGAGCTTTCCAAACTCCACCAACGATGGAGTTGAACCAAAATTGGAACACAGAACTTCCACGACCAACAGAAAATTCTGGAAGGGTTTAGTGGTCATTGACCTTGAGTTTGGGAGTGGTAGTTCACCTACATCTAGAGAGCACTGTGGACTCAAATAATGACAGATCTGGACCAAACTTGGCATGGATCCTCAACATGCCCAAATGTGAACACTGAGGGAGGTTGGAGAAAATAGACCTTGACATTTGGGAGTTGTAGTTGCTGGGATTTATAGTTCACCTATAATCAAAGCAATCTGAATTCCACCAACATTTGAATTGGGCCAAACTTGGCACACAGAACTGCCATGACCAACAGAAAATACTGGAAGGGTTTGGTGGGCATTGACCTTGAGTTTTGCAGTGTAGTTCACCTACATCCAGAGAACAGGAGGAGAGCTTTTGTTGGGAGGATTTGCCGTCTGTTTCAAAAAACGAAGAGACAGACAGGTGAACAGATCTTCAGCAGTCTCTGCCAAAGGGATTCGTAAGACCATCAGAAATATGTGTTTTCTGATCGTCTTTGGTGACCCCTCTGAAACCCCTTGCGACCCCCTCGGGGATCCTGACCTCCAGGTTGAGAAGCACTACCTTAAAAGTACAAGATCCAATCTGCTTTCTGAAGTTAAGCAGGGTCTGTCCTGGTGAGTATTTAGATGGGAGGCTGCCAAAACAGCCCTAGAGCTATAGTCTATAATATTTCAGAGGAAGGACATGGCAAAAGCACCTCTGAGTATTCCATACCAAAGAAACCCCTGTGAAATTCATGGGGGCGCGATAAGCTGACAGGCGCATGCACAACATCCCGGTGTCGGCAAGAATATGGCAAGGAAAGACAGAACTATTATTGTCATTGCAGAATACCTGAGGGAAGAAGTGGTGGTCCTCCTCACTGCACAGTTTATCACACTCTTCAATCAAACTGCACTTGAGGTAAGAGGGTATGTGGGAATGCAGAAACTACAACAGTAATGAGAAGTTGGGTCTGTGGTATCCTACTCACACCCTTTCTCCTTTCTCATGATGCCTAGCCATTCTTGAAAGTTTCAAAGTTGTAGGCTTGCTATCATTGTTATCATTGTGTCGTCGAAGGCTTTCATGGCCGGAATCACTGGGTTGTTGTGTGTTTTCCGGGCTGTATAGCCATGTTCCACAAGCACTTTCTCCTGACATTTCATCTGCATCTATGGCAGGCAATTTATTATTTATTTACTTTATTTATATTCCGCTCTTCTCACCCCGAAAAGGACTCAGAGCGGATTACTGTACACATACTTGTAGACAATCCCTGCAGTTCAACATATATAGACGAACATACGACATATAGACAGAGGCAAACTTCTGGCCACCAGGGGGAGCTGACGCACTCCTCATCTCTCAGCGTTTTCCAGCGTCCCTTTTTTGTTGTTGTTTCTTCCGCATTCCTCAGCGATTCCTGGAAATTTGCCTCCCCACTTTAATGTGGTACTTTTATCTCCTACTTGACAAATGCAACTGTCTTTCGGGCTGCAAAGGTCGACAGCAGGCTACACTTAAGGTCGAGCACCCACCTCGACCTGGGCAGGCCTCGAACTCATGACCTACTGGTCAGAGAGATCTTATGCAGCTGACACTTAGCCAGCTGCGCCACATTCCCGGTGCAACCTCTGAGGATGGCTGCCATAGATGCAGGCAAAGCGTCAGGAGAGAATGCTTGTGGAACATGGCCAAACAGCCCAGAAAAAACACAACAACTCGCTTGCTAACATTTTTTGGATGTTTTGGGCAGAGGATCTTGCTGTAGCATTAGTAGATGTGACATAAGGCACATCATTGCGGATTTAAGCTATCTCCAAGCGCTAGGGCTACAATATTAAGTATTATTATAAGCTGCTGAAATGGTGACATTTCATGGGAGTTGTTGACAATTGGTGGTCACTAGTAGCATTACCAGAACTTGCAGAATCCTTAGTAATGTTTTGTGTACTGATGCAACTTACCTCCATTCCTTGTCCCAACCAGACGGCATGGCAGAAGGGCCTACAAAGACTTCTTGCAATGAATGCCTGGCCAACAATGGCTGCCCACTACATTTGCAGGCCTATATAAGGGACTGCCAGGTCTCTCATGGGATTTTTACTCACCCAGTGACATTCTTGTAGCAGCTGGAAGTCTGCAGAAACAGCCAGGATAGCCCACCCATGGATTACAGAGCATGGGGTGCCCATCTTGTTTGTATTCTAAAGCAGAAGTTTGCAAAATGTGGCCCTTGAGATGTTGTTGGACTGCAGCTCGCCCTAGCCCTAGTCATCATCGTCAGTGTTGAAGCATTCTGGGAGTTTAGGTCCCATAATATCTCAAGGGCCATGTTTTACCCACCTTAACTACATTTGTTCTACAAATGTCAGATATTATAGCCAGAAAGGTAATGTTTCAAAAGTATTAATGACTGAAAGGTCTTGGAATCTAAATGTACCTTGAAGCTGGTTTTTATGGCTTTTTTCCCCATTGTAGACCATGGTAACCCCGATCACACAGAAGTACTTGAACTTTGGGGAACTGGAGAACAGCATCATGTATTTTCTATGTGGGGTGGAGGTAAGTACTATCAATCCCATTAGCACATAGGTCTTCTGATTTTCTAGCAAATAAATTTGAAGTCAATCCTTTATTATCAGCTTCTTGTCTATGATGTATATGTTGGAAATAGCAACCTTCTACAAGCCTCCTATACTAGCTATTTGTTATGGTTGCTTACTACATTGTTTGTACATATTGATATGCAGTTTTTCCTTAACTCAGTGTTTCCCAACCTGGGGGTTCTGGGGTGTCAGAGGGGTTGCCAAAGACCATCAGAAAACACAGTATTTTCTATTGATCATGGGGGTTCTGTGTGGGAAGTTTGACCCAGTTTTATCACTGGTGGGGTTCAGAATGCACTTTGATTGTAGGTGAACTATAAATCCTGACAACTACAACTCCCAAATGTCAAGGTCTATTTCCCCAAACTCCATCAGTGTTCACATTTGGGCATATTGAGTATTGATGCCAAATTTGGTCCAGATCCATCGTTGTTTAAGTCCACAGTGCTTTCTAGATGTAGATGAGCTACAACTACAAAGCTCAAGGTCCATGACCACCAAACTCTTCCAATATTTTCTGTTGGTCATGGGAGTTCTGTGTTCCACGTTTGGTCTTTCTATATCAAACTGCTGACCCTCAATGCAAAGGGACCTTGAAGTTACCTCAGCCACTTCCGTCTTATGGCAGGGTAGACTATCTCCTTTATTAACCATTGAACTGCAGAGATTTATAATTTCTCAGTATCCACTTGACCACGCTACCTCCATTTATCTGTCCGACCACTGACCTTGAGGGCCACCACCAGTAAAAGAATTAGGAGAGGTGTTTTTCTTTTAAAATGCAAACAATTTATTATGACACAAATGGGTACAAAATCTTGGTTGGTTTTATACTTCCTCAGAGGAACAAACTTATTCTGTTACACAAAACACAATGGGGATATATTATAGGGTTTCCACTAAACCTCTATAAACCCCTGGACTTTTCCAACTTTAACTAGGGCCTCTACACCCATAAAACTGGACTGCTCTTGCAGACCTTAAGACCAATAAAATTGATGCCCGTCAGAATGCTCTTTGATTGTCTAAAGCCTCTAGCCCTGGTTGCCATGGCGACAGCTCTTCAAAGCTTCTGCCAAGCCTCCCCTCTGTTTTCACCCACAGCAACAATCCATAGAATATTCCCCGAACTTGACAACATACATTTAACACAAGAATGCTCTTTGATTGTAGTTGAACTATAAATCCCAGCCACTACAACTCCCAAATGGCATACTCTAGCCCTCACCCCAACCCCACCAGTATTCAAATTTGGGTCTATGTGGTATTTGTGCCAAATTTGGTCCACTGAATGAAAATACATCCTGCATATCAGATATTTACATTAAGATTCATAACAGTAGCAAAATCACAGTTATGAAGTAGCAACAAAAATAATTTTATGATTGGGGGTCACCACAACATGAAGAACTATATTAAAGGGTCGCGGCATTAAGAAGGTTGCAAGAAATTGATTATTCTATAATTGGCGCGCTTACCATGATCTTTTTCGGCTTTGGGAATAACGGAAATAGAAGCTTTGTTTCAAGGCTTGAAAGACAGCATACAAATGCAATAAGTAAATAATACTGCTGATATGTTTCTTGAACTGTGGTGCCCAGATCGGGACATAGTGTTATTCCAGGTGAAGTCAATGCAAAATAGAATGGTATTATTACTTCCCTCAATCTAGACTCCTATTAATGCAGGCTAGAATCGTATTGGCTATTTTAGCTGCTGCATCACACTGTTGACTCATGTTCAGCTTGTGGTCTACTAAGACTCCAAGATCCGCTTCACATGTACCATCCTATATCTGTGGATATAATATAAGGCAGATTCCTGAGTTCCCCTCTTTCTTCAGGTCATTGGCGGCTTTTTCCTGGTGCGCTGCCTTAGCACCCGCCTGACAGACCGCGTCATTTTGGTTCTCGGTCTCATCATCTGCAACATCGCCTGCGTCTGGTGCCTGCTCTTCCTGGCGTGGCCCCGAGGTAATGATGCTGGACAAATAGAAAGCGGGAAAGAAGGTTTTGCCCCGTTCTGCTAGAGATCCCTGTGTACAATGATGCTGGACAAACTAGATGGGCTGAGGCCCGATTCAGCATGGAAAGAAGGTCATTGGTGGCTTCATCCTGATCTGTGTTCGGCATCTTTCTGTTATCAGTAGGCCTGGAAAAGATGTCATTTTGGATTGCAACTCCCAGAATCTCCCACTGGTTATACTCACTGACAGATTATTTTACTTTATTATTATTACATTTATTTTACTCTATTAATTATTATTATTTACATTTATTATTGTGCTCTATTGTTATTATTTTTATTACATTTATTATTTTACTCTATTTTATTATTACATTTATTTTACTCTATTAATTACTGTTATCACATTTACATTATTTTACTTTTATTATTTTATGACTTTTATTATTTTTCTCTTTAAGATTATTATTACATTTATTTTATTCTATTAATTATTATTATTATTTACATTTATTATTTTACTCTATTATTATTGGAAGGATACGTAAGCCCATTTACATTGAAGAAGGTTAGAATAATGTTTTAGAGTTGGACAGCCTTATCTTAAATTACAGTTTTATGTAAATTTTCAAAAACATTTAACCTACTGATGCCTCAATTAATGTAATTTCATTGGTATCTATTTATATTTTGAAATTTGCCCATATCGGCTTATACTCGAGTCAATACGTTTTCCCAGTTCTTTGTGGTAAAATTAGGTGCCTCGGCTTATATTCGGGTTGGCTTATACTTGAGTATATATGGTATTTCAGAAGTTTTCTTGCTGAAGGGTGCGATTATAAAAATATGTATGGTAGGTTTTTTTGAAGTTTTCCTGTATTTTGGAACTTCCTTGTGAAAAAACCCCTCTCTTTGTCATACCATCATAATTTCATGGTCTTTCTCATCTTCAGGTTCCTTTGCGGTCCTCCTGACGGAGCTGGTGATTGGTGTGTTCCTACAGGTTCTAGGCTTACCTTTTGTAGCAGTCTCCCAGGTGTCACTCTTTTCTAAGGTCACAGCTGAGAGGACGCAAGGTGAGCTCATGGTGACCGACATGTTGTGGCATTGAATCCTAGCTTCTTCCAAAAATATTGGGAACCACTGATGTAAATAATGGGAAAAATTCCTGCAATACTCCCAATGTGCTTTTTCTTGACCTTAAGGACCTAAATGACTCTGGTCTCCAAGACTTTAATGTGTCCTTCTTCCCATATTTCTGCATTAAACATTGGCAGAGGAAGCCTTTCTCCAACTATATTAAAGGAAAAGACATTGGGAATGTGCACCGGGAATGTGGCGCAGCTAGCTAAGTGTCAGCTGCATAAGATCTCTCTGACCAGGAGGTCATGAGTTTGAGGCCTGCCCGGGTCGAGGTGGGTGCTCAACCTTAAGTGTAGCCTGCTGTCGACCTTTGCAGGCTGAAAGACAGTTGCATTTGTCAAGTAGGAAATAAAGGTACCACATTAAAGTGGGGAGGCAAATTTTGATTGATTTATGAGGCCAGGAATCACTGAGGAATGCGGAAGAAACCACAAGGGACGCTGGAAAACGCTGAGAGATGAGGAGTGTGTCAGCTCCCCCTGGTGGCCAGAAGTTTGCCTCTGTTCGTCTATATATGCTGTCTATATATGTTGAACTGCCTTCGACACTGTGAGCAGAAAAGGTCTGTGGCAGATCCTGGAATGTCTAGGATGTCCCCCCAAATTCCTCAACATGATTATCCTGTTACATGAGGACCAGCGCGGTCAAGTCAGATAAGGCGATGCTCTCTTGGAGCCCTTTCTAATAACTAATGAAGTGAAGCAAGGTTGCGTTCTTGCACCAACCCTATTTACAATCTTCTACAGCATGATGCTCCAAAGGGCTATGGCAGACCTCGAAGAAGAAGACGGCATATATATACGCTATCGTACTGATGGTAGCTTGTTCAATTTAAGCCGTCTGAGGGCTCGCACTAAGACTCTAAACCAGGGGTGCTCATACTTTTTCAGCATGGGAGCTACTGATTAAAAAACCAAGTCCCAAAGATCACCTACCCAGAAATGTAAAACGTATAACTATTTTCTTATTTATTTATTTATTTATTTATTTATTTATATTTATTATTCATTTTTATGTACCGCTCCTTCCAGCAGGCTCGGGGCAGTTTACATAAAATGAAGTTATAAAACATCAACATTTCAATTTAATAACAACAATATAAAACAGAGCATAAAAATACATCCAACCACCCCATTTCTCCCACACTGCCATATTACCACACATATTATCAGCCAGAAAGTAAGAAAAGAGGCTTTTGAACTGCAAGGCCATTTAATACTCAGCAAGGTAAACAAAGGGGCATGCAAAAATACATCCAACCACCCCATTTCTCCCACATTTCCATATTCCCCAACATATATTTCTCAAGGAACAAAGCAAGCAGAGAGGCTTTGGAGCTAAAGGCCATTTTAAACATTAAAAATAAACAAAGAGACATGCCACAGAACAATCAAGCACCCACCCCAAAGTAAAAAGACCGACCTTTGAGATGCGGTAAGGAAATGACCCCAAAGCGTCCTTCTTCTCCTTCGTCGTTGCTCCTATTTCCACGCCGCCAGTATGCGTGCTGCCTCCAAGAGCTCACAAGAAGTCCGAGAGGCAGAATGGGCGCTTCTGCGCATGCGCGTGGGGCCATCTCGTCGTCCAGGCCCTCCCCCTTTGGTCTCCTACGACTCTGAGTGGCTGGAGAAGGACGGAGGGAGGAAGAGGAATCCAAAAGAGGGGGCCCATTCTGCCTCTTGGACTCTGGACGGAGCTTTTGGAGGCGGCGCGCGAGCAGGGAGCGGGGAGGAGCAATGACGGAGGACTTCTTTGCAGCGTGCAGGGGCACGTGAAGAGGACCAACAGCAAAAAACCTGGTCGGGCCTGAAGATCACCAGGATGAGGCCCGAAGATCACCCTGGTGATCCCGATCACCATTCTGAGCACCCCTGCTCTAAACTATCTAGTCCGTGAGCTGCTTTTTGCAGACGATGCTGCCCTTGTCGCCCATTCAGAAGCAGCCCTGCAGCGCCTCACATCCTGTTTTGCAACAGCTGCAGAGCTGTTTGGGCTGGAAGTCAGCCTGAAGAAAACGGAAATTCTCTACCAGCCCGCACCACAGGAAGAACACCATCACCCCACGTCAGCATAGGCAAATCTGTGCTTAAGTCCGTTCAGCAGTTCACCTACCTGGGTAGCATCATCTCTTCAGATGCCAAGATTGATAAAGAGATAGATCACAGATTAGCAAAGGCATATAGTGCATTTGGAAGGCTTCACAAAAGAGTCTGGAGCAACAAGCACCTGAGGCAAAGCACCAAAATCAGTGTGTACAGAGCTATCATACTGTCTATTCTCCTTTATGGTCTGAAACATGGGTCACCTATCGCCAACACCTACGACTCCTCGAACGCTTTCATCAGCACTGTCTCCGCACAATCTTAAATATACACTGGACCGACTTTGTGATGAATGTTGCTGTCCTTGAGCAAGCAGGGATCACCAGCATTGAGGCCGTGCTATTGAGAACACAGCTGCGCTGGGCAGGGCGCATCTCTAGGTTGGAGGACCACCGCCACCCAAAGATACTACTCTACGGTGAACTCGCCACGGGTCAGCGCAAGAGAGGCGCCCCGAAAAAAGAGATACAAGGACTCCCTGAAACAACATCTCAGGCTCAGCCAGATTGATCACCAACAATGGTCCACCCTGGCCTCCCATCGGGAGGCATGGAGATGCACTATCCACAATGCTGTGGCCTCTTTCGAGAAGACACGCCGAACGGGTCTAGAAGAGAAACGACAACGCAGAAAGAACCACAACTTGGAAACAACGTCACCCAAGGAGACATTCTGCTGTGCTTTCTGCAACCGAACTTGCCAAATCTCAGATTGGCCTTTTTAGTTATCAACGCGCTTGTAAAAATCATGGGATGAGTCCTTCCTAAGAATCTTCATTCGCGAAGTAATGCCGAGAGAGAGAGAGAGAGATGTTGATCTGCAGGGATTGTCTGCAAGTATGTGTACTGTAATCCGCTCTGAATCCCCTTCGGTGTGAGAAGAGTGGAATATACATAAAGTAAATAAATAAATAAATTGTACATTATACATTTACAAAGGGGGGGATTATTTATGGTTGTTCCACACTTTTTGAACTCCCTGCTTCTCCCTGAAACATTTCGAAAGTATTCCTTTTAGCACTTCTTTTTTTAAAAAAACCTTTTCATTTGCTCAAGATTCATTTTATCTCTTTCTATTTGATTGGACTGTATATGGTTTATTCTCCATAGTTTTAAATGCTTGCATTTATGGCCATGAAATTGAGTTTTGGATGGAGATGCAGTGTGTAAATTTGAAAGATGGTATTTATTGATTGATCTCTTTTTCTCTCTGGACTGACGGCAACAGTTGCAGAGTCTCAATTTCACCCAAAGTGCTGTCGTGCTTGGCCAGCTTTCTTTTATTGACTGGGTGGCATTTTCCTGGGTCTTGTCACAGCCAAGCTTTGCACTCTTGTGCACTTGCTGTTGATTTCAAGTATTTTTTTTAATGTTGGGTTGTTTCCGCCTTCTGCTTCTGAGCAGCGAAGCATTGCGGCATGACATTGCTTCCAAACTTGGAGAAGATAACCAGCTTTCTGTTTCTTTTTCTGCTTGAGAGTTTGAACACCTCTTTAAAGTAACTGAAGTGGAATTGCAGGATCTACTTTGCCGGTACTAATGCAATGTTCTCTGTTCTGCTGCCTCAGTCTCGGTATCTTTGGAAGTGCAAACAGAGCTTGGACCAAGGATGGGCAACTTGTGTCTTTCCAGTTGGTGTTGGGGCTGCAATGCCCATCAATATAGGCAGTAGAGGAGGCGATGGGAATAAGGGTATTCACAATTATTCATTCCCAGATCAAAAAAGTAGATTTCCTTTTATTAGTCCTAACTTTCCTACCTTGGAGCTTTAGGGAGTGCCCCCTAGTCCTAGTGTTGTGTGACAGAGAAAATATTTTTTCTTTATTCACCTTTTTCTATCCCATGCATGATTTTATACACTTCGATCAAGTCACCTCTTAAACGCCGTCTTTCAAGGCTGAAAAGACCAAGGCGTTGCAACCTGATTTTATAAGGAAGCTGCTCCATCCCTTGGATCATTTTTTGTTGCCCTTCTTTGTACCTTTTCCAGTTCCGTTATATCCTTCTTAAGGTGCGGAGACCAGAATTGTACACAGTACTCCAAATGTGGCCTTACCATAGATTTGTAGAGAGGCAATACAAAATTTGCCGACCTATTTTCGATTCCCTTCCTGATCATGCCAAGCATAGAATTTGCTTTTTTCACTGCTGCAGCGCACTGGGTTGACATCTTCATTGAGCTGTCCACCAAAACCCCAAGATCCCTTTCCTGGTTTGTCTCAGAAAGCTTTGATCCCATCAGTTGATAAGTGTATTTGGGGTTCTTTGCCCCGATGTGCATGACTTTACACTTGTTTAGGTTAAAATGCATTTGCCACTTTGTTGCCCATTCACTCAATTTCGAGAGATCTTTCTGGAGCTCTTTACAGTCAGTTTCATTTTTAACTACCCTGAACAGTTTAGTGTCATCTGCAAACTTTGCTACCTCACAATTTACTTCTACATCCAGATCATTTATGAATAAATTAAAAAGTAACGGTCCTAAAACTGAACCTTGGGATATGCCACTTCTCACCTCTTTCCATCCAGAGAAGTGTCCATTTATTACCACCCTTTGTTTCCTACAGTTTAGCCAGGTTCCAATCCAGGACAAGACCTGTCCCCTGATTCCATGGCTGAAGAGCTTATTTAGGAGCCTTTGGTGAGGGACTTTATCAAAAGCCTTTTGAAAGTCAAGGTAAACAATATCGACTGGGTCCCCTTTATCTATGTGTTTATTTACACCCTCAAAGAATTCTATCAAGTTAGTAAGACATGATTTGCCTTTGCAGAAACCATGTTGATTTTCCTTCAGCAATGCCTGTTCTTCTATGTGCTTAGTAATTTTTTCTTTAATAATGGTTTCCATCACTTTGCCTGGAACTGAAGTTAGACTAACTGGCCTATAATTTCCTGGATCACCCCTGGATCCTTTCTTGAAGATCGGAGTTACATTTGCCTCCCTCCAGTCCTCGGGTACAGTGCCTGATCTTAGAGAAAGGTTATATATTTTGGCTAGAATTTCAGCAATTTCACACTTGAGTTCCTTAAGAACTCTGGGGTGGATGCCATCTGGCCCTGGTGATTTGTTGACATTTAGTTTAGTAAGGCATGTGAGAACATCCTCCTTGTTTATCTATATCTGGTTTAATTCATTTAATTCCCTCCCTGAAAAAACTGACTCAGCTGCAGGCATATGTTGTCTGTCCTCCTGTGTGAAAACGGAGGCAAAGAAGTCATTTAGCCGCTCAGCAATCTCCTTGTCTTCACTTATTGTCCCTTTCTTACCATTTTTTCAAGTGGCCCAACTGCTTTTCTAGTTGGGTTCCTGCTTCTGATGTACTTAAAGAAGTTTTGCTATTTTTAAATATTCTTAGCTATATGTGCCTCACAATCTCTCTTGGCTTTCCTGACGGTTGCTTTGCATTTAGTTTGCCAGAGCTTGTGTTCCTTTCTGTTCTCCTCAGTAGGAAGAGCCTTCCATTTCTTAAATGAGTTTTTCTTCTTTCCATTCACATCTTTTACTTCATTTGTAAGCCATACCGATGTCCTCTTGGACTTTCCCGGCCTCTTTCTTATTTTAGGAATGCATTTTAGTTCAGCTTATTTTAAAGTATTTTTAAACAGTTTCTAAGCATTCTGGAGGGATTTGATTTTTTTTTTACTGTTCCTTTTAGTTTGTTCTTTACTATTTTTCTCATTTTGGTGAAATTCCCTTTGTGAAAATTTAAGGTCTCCGTGTTAGTTTTCACTGACAGTTTGCTATCCAAACTTAAGTTGAAGGTTATTGTGTTGTGGTCACTGGTATCTATGGGCTCAGTTACAAGGACATCTTGAACGAGATCTTGTTCATTAGTTAGAACCAAGTCCAGGATCCCTTTCCCTGGTTGGTTCCATGACCATCTGCTCAAGGGAATAATCAGCTAGCATGTCGAGGAACCTTGTCTCTCTTTCATGCGTAGAACAAGAATTTAGCCAATCTATTTGGGGGATAGTTGAAGTCCCCCATTATGACTAATTTATTGCTTTTTGAGGCCTGTTTAATTTCATTTTCCAAGTAGCAGCTTGTCTCTGGAGTTTGGTTGGGAGGGCGATAGCAGATCCCTAATGCTAGATTAGATTTTTGTCCTGGGACTCTTACCCACAATGTTTCTGTAGGTGAGTTTGAATTTTCTTGAAATTCTAATTCATGAGATTCTAGCTCTTCATTTATGTACAAGGCTACACCGCCACCATTTTTCCCTCTCCTGTCTTTCCTGTACAGTTTATAACCTGGAATTTTTGTGTCCCAATTGTTTTCCTCTGTCCACCAGGTTTCTGTTATGCCAATAATATCAATATTTTTTTCTTTTGCCAAACATTCCAACTCCCCTATTTTTGTTCGAAGGCTTCTAGCGTTTGCGTACAGACATTTATATTTATTGCTCTGGTGCCCTTTCAACTTTGGCTGTTTATGAGAATTTGTAGAAGGCCTACCATGTCCTACCTCTTGACTACTTTCTATCTTTTCTGTTGACTCAGCCATTTGTGCGTAAATTTCATCCTCCATACTTGGCATTTCACCCTCTCGAACCGGAAGCTGCCCAGCTCCTGTCGACTTGGTAGGGGTGAGAGACAGGGCCTTCTCAGTGGTGGCTCCTCACCTATGGAACTCCCTCCCCAGCAACATTAGCTCAGCTCCTTCCCCCCCTAGCCTTCAGAAGAAAAGTAAAAACTTGTCTTTGAGATCAGGCTTTCGAAGAATAGTGCAGATTTGAAATATGTGCAATGACTATGGAACGGCTTGGACTACGATTATGGATGGCGTGAATTTCATATGGATTGTAATGTCTTTAAATGCTTAACATGTATTAATTTAATTTTAATATTCTTGGAATTGCATGTGTTTTAAGCCAATGAATATTTGCCTATATGTAAGCCACCTTGATTGAGTCCCCTTTGGGATAGAGAAAGGCGAGGAATAAATAAGGTAAATAAATAAATAAAAAATAGCCAGTGCAGTATGAGATTACCATATCACCATTGTCTTCTCCATGGCAAATATAACCCAGCTCTCTTAACCGCTCCTCATACTTACCCCTTTTGTGTCTGTTCTTAAAAGTTTGTTTATTGCTGCAATGTGTTTTTCACAGAGGTTGTTGACGATGAATGCACTCTCCTGCAGGGTTCAGCCAAGGCCTCCGTCGTTCTGTTGGGGGAATTGCAACCATTTTGGGACCTTTATGGGCTGGAGGCTTGACGGATAACCTCTACATCATGTTGGGAGTAATGATGGGGCTGCTGAGCTTGCTAATGGTGAGTGCCCAGGAATTCATTTTGTGTCACCTGCCCTCCCTTTGCATTTTTCTAGTTGTATATGCATGGAAGAGATTGTTTCAAGATCTCTGTTGCCTACCAGTCTCCTTAGGATTGTAAATCCTTGAAAAGATAGAGAGCTTGCCTGTGTTTTCCTAAAAGCTTCGTCAGAGCTTGGAAAACTTGCCTTCCTATGATCTTCCAGCCAGCATAACAATTAAACATGTTATTTAGATGTATTTGAGGGACCCTGGTGGTGCAGCGGGTTAAAGCATTGAGCTGCTAAATCTCCTGACCGAAAGGTCGGCGGTTCAAATCTGGGGAGCAGGGTGAGCTCCCGCTGTTAGCCCTAGCTCCTGCCAACCTAGCAGTTCGAAAACATGCAAATATGAGTAGAACTATAGGTACCACTCCAGCAGGAAGGTAACAGCGCTCCATGCAGTCATGCCAGCCACATGACCCTGGAGGTGTCTACGGACAGTGCTGGCTCTTCGGCTTAGAAATGGAGATGAGCACCACCCCCAAGAGTCCGACACAACTAGACATAATGTCAAGGGGAAACCTTTACCTTTACTTTAGATGTATTTATTTGCCTTGTTTTTATCCTGCTTTTCTCTTGTTACAGGGCCTCGGGCAGCTAACGATAAATATAAAGCAATGCTAATTGAAGTGATATGAAAACATTAAAAGACAATTTTTTTAAAAAAAAGTCATTAAAGCCATTAAAAACATAAAAATATTAAAATGCACAAGTAGTACACACCCACCTCAAAAATTCCAGGATGTGGGAATTCGTTTCTAAAAAATAGAAACTTTTCTATGCTCTAGTCTTTGGGAAAGAATTCTGGAGGCTTTATAGTAAAGTCAGGAAGAGAAAAGGCGGAGGTTTGGTTTCTCCTGATAGTACCACCTAAGCGACTGTATTTATCTGATCAGAATTCCATAATGTGCTTCTAATCGAAAACAATGGTATAAAAACCAGGGTTTGCTTATGATGGCGTAGTCATTCTTACCACCCCAAAGTTCAACCAAACTCCCCAGGTCCTCATGCGTTCTCCCACGCCTGCCCGTTCCTGCAACTAGAGTGGAAAAGCTAGTTCTAGAACCACAGTCTTAAGTAGTTTTATCCTCCACATAGTTTCTCCTGATTTCTATCTCTGCTGGCTGGGCTGAAATGGATGCAGAGGCAATTTCCGAACTGCCTACTCAGTTCCCCTGACTGGCTTCTTAAGGGCCACTTGTGCCAATGCAGATTTCATTTTCACAAGTTCTTTGTGGATCTGAAACAAGCACACACACACACAGACAACCTTTAAGCTTGAACTTGCTGAAGAAAGTTCATATGCAAACTCTTCAGTTCAATGTTATTCCACGTTGCGATGGGTATATCTGCATTCTTACTGCTATCTCCGAATGTGATCGAATTATTTATTAATTTATTATTTATTTACATCATTTATATTCCGCCCTTCTCACCCCATAGGGTGAGATCACAATGCACATATACAGGCAAACACTCAACACCATATACAAACAACATATATAGACAGACAATGAGCTACACAATTGGTCGAGAGCACACCCCTACCTGGGCAGGCCTCGAACTCATGACCTTATGGTCAGTGGAGATCTTATGCAGCTGACTCCCAGCCAGCTGCGCCACATTCCCGGTGTGCAGGAGAGTTGTAGCTTTACATTATGAGAGTTGTAGCTTTACATTGTTGATAGCCTTCTCTGGAATTCCCTCCCCAAAGAAATAAAAACGGCTCCCTCCCTCTTCTACTTTAAAAAGCTGCTGAAAATGCACCTTTGCCCTTTAGCCTATGGAGAGGAGGAGGGTTAAGACATTATAAGGACAACTTTCTGGGTCGTTGGCAAATTTATCTTGACCTTGCAGACTGCTATAAATCATTTAAAATTATTTCTATTATGTATTTTGCTATTGTGTTTTAATGGGGCTTATGTGTTTGTTTAGATAATTATGCTGGTTAATTATTACCGGTAATTTTTTTCTTCTATAGTAATTTATGAGTCTATACTGATGTTTGCCTTGCACTGTTTGATTTATGTGCTGCTTATTACCAAGGTATTGAATGTTTGCAGTTTGCCCTTTTTTTGCCTGTAAGCCGCCCTGAGCCCCCCTGGGGTGATAGGGCGGTCTACAAATAAAGTGTTATTATTAAGTATTATTCTATATCTACCCAAAGTGTCTCGCCAAACTGCAACTCCCAGTATTTCATAGCATTTAGCCATGGCACTTTAAATGGCATCAAACTGCATTCATTCTACAGTATAGATGCACCCGGTGTTGTTTTTTAGGGAGAGCTGGTTCCTCTTTAAAGGTGAAAAGTTTGGTTAGTTATGTTACCAATTCAAAAGTGTGTAAACAATTGGAGCAAATTCTGGGTATGGCCCCCGAGGCCTCTAAAGTGTATGGAACCTTGGTTTAATAGGAAAGGTGGATATTGGGAAGGACCTGAAGTGTGCCATTAGATCAGGGAATAATAGGCCTAGGACAGAATAACAAAAAGCAGCAGAAGATGGAGATGCCATTGATCAACATCTAGAAGACAACACGCACCTCACCCTTTTTGTAGAATGGAACGAAGAACTGCCAGAAGCTATGGGGTATCCTTGAAGGAGCTGGCCCTACATTGTATGTGTGTGTGTGTACACACACACATACACATACAATTACTTATTTGTTTATTTATTTACATCCTTTATATTCTGCCCTTCTTACCCCAAAGGGTACTCAGGGCGGATCACAGAACACATACATGGCAAACATTCAATGCCGTTGAAAAGCAGGACAGACAACTGATAGAGGCATTATGTCAGCATTTTTCCCAACTTTGGCGTCCTGGAGGTTGTGCTTGATTCTGGCCACAGGGGGGTGCTGTCTCTCCATCCTCTATGATGAAGAGCCTTGATCACAGACTTTCTCTTTCTTTGGATCGCCAGAATTTTCTGGTATTTCTTTTATGGTGCTGTGAAAATACTTCCCTGCTTAAGCGGTGCCTAAGAGTGTGTGTATTATGTATTTATGTATGTGTGTGTACACACACACACTCACTCACTCACTATAACCTCCTCCTTGGTAATATACTTAAGGAGCATGGAGGTCAGTTCAGAGCTCCATGTGGTTGTTGGCATTTTCCACAACGTTGGCATCCTGGAGGTTGTGTTCGATTCCTGCCACAGGGGGGTGCTGTTGCTCCATCCTCTATAAAGAAGGGCCTCGATCACAGACTTCCTCCTTCCTTTGATCGCCAACATTTTCTGGTATTTATTTTATGGTGCCGTAAAATACCTCCTCGCTTAAGCATTGTGTAAGAGTGTGTGTACACACACACACACTCACTATAACCTCATCCTCGGTAATATACCTAGGGAATATGGAAGTCAGTTCAGAGACCCATTCAGATGCATACTCCCACCATCCTTCTTCGGCTGCCCAGCCTCATGCTGTACTTCTTGACTTGACAGGCCCCTTTTCCTTTTCCCCCAGGTTATGGTAGGACTTTCATATGCATATCTCGTAGAACCACCCGTTGGACACCTGTCACCACAAACATCTCGAGAAGAATGCAGCTCATGAAGAGTCTGGTTGGTTGGAGGTGCCTTCGGAAGAATGTGAAATGTGCACTTGCCCAGGTGAGAACTAATCTGGTGGAACAAATTATCACATAGTGTTTTACATAGCATAACACAAATACAAGGGTCAGGTCCCCTTGATTACTCTCCATTGTGATAATGAACTTGTGTGTGTGTGTGTGTGTGTGTCAATCCACTTGAAGTTTTAGTCTGAACTATCCAAGCTACTAAACCCTCTTTCGAGGGTAGGGGTCAGCAGCTTGGATAGCTCCTATAAAGTTCAGACTAAAGCCCAGGGTGGTTTCACCAATGGCCCATTTCTGAGTAATGAGCCACTTTACCTGAATGCTTCCTCCATGTGTGTATTTAAAAACAAAACCCCTCATCCTAGCTCACAGATCAGTGAATTTAAGGAACCTTTTCCTGATGGGAGATTCTGTCAGAAACATTAAATATTAAAGTGTGAGTGAAGCACTGAAAGAATTAGTAGGCCAAAGCCTGTTAGAGTCAGTGGGCCAAAGCTAGTGTCGTCCTGCGGAGTGTGAGGTAAACCTCTGTGTGAGAGAAGCCTCATGTAAGAAAGATCCAGTGTGAAGGCTGCTGCATGTAAAGCTACTATGTATGTATTTATTTGTGCTACAGCTATGGAAACCTTGTTGTAAATAGTGCAACCATATTATTTTACTACAAAGAAAAGCCTATGGAAGAGATAACATTGGTCTGTGTGTTTTTGTTTTCTTTTTATCACTTTTGGCTACCGGTGCTGGGTCACGCTGCTGCTAATAAGTTACTCTGCTGTACATTTGTGAGGAGGGTCTTTTGTTAATAAGCCCACTCGCCCAACAGATTCATGACACTTTTGCGGTTCGGTTCTTTGTTCAAAAGTGCTGGCAGTTCAGGAACCATTCTGTCAATACATAAATAGGTCAGCTTTTATACACGACAGCTGGCAAAACACTTAGCCAAGAAATCCTCTGTTCTTTAGCACTACTGAAACAGATCTACCTATTTTTAAAGCATGCGCTAGAGCTGAAGAGCGCACTCTTAGATCCATGTACTTTATACCTGAATGGCCTTGGAGGAGCCTTCATGAATGTTCCTAACTGCAGGCTAAAAATAACTTCTTGCCATAAGCTCTTCCTTTCTCACTGTCTGCATAAATTACTTTAGTTTTTGATTAGGCATCTTTTGGAAACGCCTGAAGTACTGATGGAAGAAGGGTTGCAGCTGGCTGTCTTCTGAACCCTTCAGATTCTGTTCAGCCACAGTTTGAACCTCCTTATAGTCTGCCGTGCTTCAGCAGGATAGCAAAGCCAAATGGAGGGGGAGATGGGTTGTCTGCTTCTAACAACCCCTCATCTTCCAAGCTGTGTCTTCCATAGAATCATAAGGCTGGAAGGAACCTCTAGTGCAGGGGTGCTCACACTTTTTCAGCATGCGAGCTACTTATAAAACAACCAAGTCAAAATGATCTACCTACCCACTACTCAGAGAGCCAAAAAAAGGGAAAATATTTGGAAGTTTATTTCAGTGAGAGCCATATAATATATTTTAAGACTGAATTCAACTAAATGTGAGTATAATAAGCCCCTGAATTTATTCATAATAATAATGATGGTAATATTCATTCAGCCTCTGCTACTACTAATAATAATAGTAACAACAACAACAACAGGTTCCTAGAGTAGAAGGAGACCTCCAAGGGCCATCCAGTCCAACCTCCTTCTGCCATAAGGGAAAAACATAATCAAAACATTCCTCACAGATGGCCATTTCAGCCTCTGATAATAATAACAACAACAATAACAATGGGTTCCTAGAATATGAGGAGACCTCCAGGGGCCATCCAGTCCAACCTCCTTCTGCACCTGGGCGGTGTCGGGAGCCTGCGGGATGGGACTGAGCCTTTCTCCCACCCTGCCTGCGATCTACCAGGACACCCTACGCGATCTACCAGTAGATCGCGGTCTACCTAATGAGCACCCCTGCTCTAGTGAGTCTGCCATGCCAGAATTTACAGCTAATGCAATCCCAAGGCATGTCTATCCAGTCTCTGCTTAAAAACGTCAAATGAAGGAAAGTCCACTGCCTCCTGAGATAATCAATTCTACTGTCAAACAGCTAGAATTTATTTTTGTGTACTTTCCACCTATTGTTTTGTGGCTTAATCTCTGAAGCAGCAGAAAATATAATATATTTCATTACGGTGTCTGTGTCACCCAAATGTCTTAAAGGAAGCCAAGCAACCATGGTCAGTACTTGGATGGGAGACCACCAATAAATCCCAGGCTCTATTTCAGAGGAAGGAACCAGCAAAATTACCTCTAAGTTATATCCCGAATAGATTACTGCAATGTGCTCTATGTGGGGTTGCCTTTGAAGACTGTTCGGAAGCTTCCAGTAGTCAAACAGGTGGCAGCCAGGTTTCTAACTGGAGCAACATACAGGGAGCATACAACCCCAATGTTGCGTCAGCTCCATTGGCTGCCAGTTTGTTACAATTCAAAGTGCTGGCTTTAGCCTATGAAGCCCTAAATGGTTCCAGCTCCAGCTTACCTGTCAGAATGTATCTCCTCCTATGAGCCATCACAGAGATTAAGATAATAATAATAGTAATCTTTATTTGTATTCCACCCCATCTCAGGGCGGATTCCAACATAATAACGGCAAACATTCAAACATCGTAAAACAAACAAATACTGACATAAAATTCCAGAGAAACCACGCATATGAAAATAAGGTTAAAACCTAACATCACATTAAAGCCTAACATCAGTAAAATAAACCTAACATCGATACATTAAATTACATGTTGTCAAACAAAATTATATAATAACATAAAATCTAAACAAACATCCACATCTATTTACATCAGCCAACTAGAGTTCACAAAACAGTGTGGGTTGGTTGTGTAGATCTTCTGTGGAGGCCCTACTCTCAGTCCCATGTCCTCTGCAGGAATGAGAGACAGGGCCCTCTCAGTGGTGGCCCCTTATCAATGGAACTCCCTCCCCAGTGATATTCGATCAGCTCCTTCCCAGCCTTTAGAAAGAAAGTTAAATCATGGCTATGGGACCAAGCTTTTGGAGAGTAAATGCAGTGTAATAAATGAATGTAGAATCTGTGCAATAACAACTGGAATGGCTGTGGACTACGATCCTGGATGGTGTGATTTTAATAATTGATGTAATTGTTTAGATGTTTTAATTTTTTAAAATTTATTTATTATTTCAATTTGCATACCGTCCATTCCGGATGGCTCAGGGCGGTTTACAACACATAAGATCACAACAATAAAACAGTGAATGACAATATAAAATCCCATTTCCCAATAATCCCACAAAACAGTATTAGTCAACTGACCAAGAATGAGAGGTCAAAAGCCTGTCTAAAGAGCACAGTTTTACAGGCTTTCTGGAAGGCCGGCAATTCACAGGTTGCTTGGGCCTCTGGCGGCAGGGCATTCCATAGGCTTGGTGCCACCACGGAGAAGGCCCTCTGTCGCGTTGATGATAAATGAATGGTCTGTAGGGAAGGGATCTGCAGGAGGTTGTGGGCCTCAGATCGGAGAGATCTCTGGGGAACATATGGGAGTAGACTTTAATGTAATTGTTTATTTAATGGTATACTGTTTTGTGGCATTGGATTATTGCTGATGTTTAAGGCTGCTCTGAGTCCCCTTTGGGGTTGAGAAGGGCGGGATGCAAATGTGGTAAATAAATAAATAAAAATAAGTACTCCTTGCATTAGAAAACTGTGAAATATATCCAGAATTAAAGTGGTATCAAAGTAGCATATTAACAGCATGCCCTGATCCAGTCAATGGAATGCAGACCTCTTTCTGTGGATTTATCTCAAGAGCTCTGTTGAGATGCCTGGTGTGACTGCCCTCCTGTTGTTTTTCATGCAGGTGTCATTCTGACCGGTGCTGTGGACCCTTCCCAACTGGATCCAGGTTCCACATTGCTCATCTCCTGGTGGGATGGGAGGCAGGCAAGAGCTTGGATTCATCAAGAAAGCCAGACTCAACCAGGCATCTGGCTCTGACTTCCACACTCTGCCTGGCTAGTTCTGCTTTGTTCTTGCCACTTCCCCGGTTCAGTGCTGCCCTCTAAGAGTCAGGTCTGCTGTTTCATACCCTCCACAGCATCACTCATTGTCTTGCCCCTATGGGGCCCACCAAGCTGCTGTTTTTGCACTCCTGGAAAGGGACCTGGATTGGAGGTTGCCTGAACAGCCTCACACCTGTGAATTGCTCTCTGCCTCAGCTGTAGGTCAGTGAGGCCCATGAATGCTCCTACTCCATTCTTCCCCAAACCCGTTGCCTTTTTAAGGGCCATGCTAGTTGAAGTTGGCAGCTCAACCTGCCTTGTGGTAAGCCACTCATCCCTTTCCTGAGCTTGTAGGAGTGTTTGTGGCATCCTTACCTCCTCACTAGTCTCCTAGTATGTGTGAGAATGATGTAGCCCTGCAGATGTTGGACTGCAGCACCCAGCATTCCTTACCTTTGGCAATGCTGAGTAAGGTGTGTTAGTAGTTGCTGTCCAGTAGCATCAGAAGGTCCACATGATTTCTATCCTACCCTTAAGCCTATCCTTAATCACCTACACTTGTGGGCATCTGGGGGCTCCAGTGTCAATGGACCACTAAACTACTCTGGATTTTAGTCTAAATGGGGGACAAACCCTATCCTCAGAATAGCTTCACCACCTCGGGTATAGTCCCCTTGGAGTTCTTACAGAGTGGAGCCATCAGCCCATTGGCCTGTCTACTTAACCACCATGAGATATATTGACAACCCCAATGTCATAGGGAAAAATGGTTGGTAGTTGACACCAGGTATAAGGGATACTCTTAGATTAGTGATTTTCAAACTAGCTCTTGCAAATGCTCTGGACTTCAACTCTAGGAAGCCTCAGGTGCCAGGGGCAATGATCAGGGATTCTGGGAGCTGAAATTCAAAACATCTGGAAGAGCAGAATTTGGGAAGCTGTGTCCTGAGTGTTTGCTTCAGATGAATTCATTGAGATTGGGGGCCCTGGTTTAAATATTTCCTGGCAATTGTATAAATAAGAAGAGCTAAGAACCAGTCTAACTCCAGTGTGGTTCTGGGACATAAAAGCAACCAATCGGATGCCACATCCAGGCACAAAATGCTCAGTGGGATACTCACTAGGAACAAGAAAGCTGTGCCGCTGCCTGTTTCTATAGCTTGAAGTCCAGGACCATATTGTTTTCCATATCTTTAAGCGCAGAATCCAACTCCCAGCAGTATTCATCATTGACTATGCTGACCAAGCCTGATGGGACTTGCCATGGTTCATCATAATCTGATGCTCTCTAGCTGTGTTGGGCTTGGCCACCTGGAGATTCTGGAAGTTGCAGTCCCAACACAGCTAGAAGCCACCAGGTGAGGAAGGCTGTTTTGAACCATCTAAAAGATCATTATTATTCTCCGGCTCTCCTGTGATGATGAAAACTATACTTTGTGACTGAGATGGTTAGAGCAGGCTGGTAGGGGAGGAATATTCTTAAGTGTATTGAAGGACTAGCCTTTCCAAACCTGTTCATTGTTCTTACCAAGACTTCAGAAGTTTCTTACCACCATATTAGGAGCCTGTGCATGTAAACACCATCTTTCAATATCAAAGGTGACCACGTCCTCATGCTCAATCGAGGCTTCGATATACTCAAGTTGTTGCCATCACAGTCATAGCATCTTCAAACTCATCATCATAGTAGGCAACCCTAAAATGGCTATGGATGTGGGATGCCCCACACCTACCCTGATTTGGGGATATTCCAATTACTCCTCTGCCATCCCATAGAGAAAGGATAAGATGACCCTCCAGGACTTGTTGGACTGCAACTCTCAACAACCGTAGGGAGGAATGCCATGAGATGCAGTCCATTAACATTTGGAGGGCCATACTATTCCTACTCTGGATGAAAGAGAGATGGGCTACTTGGATGACTCTTGGTATGATGACTCAAAGAAGCAACAGTGGCACATAGAGGAGATGTTCCATACATTACCATTGTGCTACATGGTTCTCTGTTTACACACAAATGTCATCTGTATATAGTCAGGCTCTTTGTGGATTAGGCTGTGTTTGCTACTAACATCATTGTTTAAAGCAGGCCTTTGAAATGGCTCGACTTCATATTCATCTAATGGATAAAAATGGCATGAGTCACAAGACAGATATGGGGTTGTATGGCACCATGCAGTGTAAATCACCAATTGGAAGAAGCCCACCGTATTTGAAGATTTTGTCACAAATTTTTAATTATTTATTTCAGTTTTAGTTAATTTTGGGTGGGAGGGGGTAGTGGCAATGGTGCATTTCTCCAGTGGGCTTCGTGTCTGTAAATATGGCAGAAAATAAACCATGCCCCACATAATCTGTGTGAAAGATGTTTTTTTTCAAACTGAAAGGAAACCTGGGCTGAACTGATGAATTTGCCTCATTCTTTGGAGAGAACTTAAGTAGATGGTTTAGCTGGCTATGGAAACACGTAGTATCCTTAAGCAAATGTGAGCAGCACTCATTTCTGCTTTCTGATGAGAAACTCCTTTTAAGTAAAACTGAAATCAGTGCCCATAAAAAGGGATCGTGTGACATACTCTCCAACCGTCTGTATTTGACAGGGACAGGACCAATTAGTCCTTTGTTGCCCCACTTTTTCCAGATGTTTTTTAAAAATGTAGTTTATCTGCTTCACCTTTTTGTCCACAGAATTATATTGGTGGAAAGGTTCCTATAGCTCAGGCATGGGCAAACTTCGGCCCTCAAGGCTGTTAGGAATTTTGGGAGTTGAAATCCAAAACACAAAGTGTGGCCATGTTTGCTATAGCCCATTCTGTCCAACCTCCTTCTCAATGCAGGAAATCCAGATAGAGCAGCGACTAATTTATTATTTGTTTGTTTCTTTTATATACCATTTTTCTCAACCCCTGGGGGGACTCAAAGTGGTTCACAACAAAGGAATTGGCAAAATTCCATGCCTCATAATATAGAATGCATTATATAACTAAAGTAACACATAGCAAATTAAAACCAATAAATTACAAGACATCTGACATAGACAAACAAAATATTGAAGATTTCCTGAAGATATCTTAACCACTGCATCTCACTCCCTGAATGCTTGCTTGGAAGCCACATTTTGAGTAGTTTACTAAATGTCAGGAGGGAGGGGGCTAATCTGATCTCACTGGGGAGGGAGTTCCATAACCGAGGGGCCACCAGCAAGAAGGCCCTGTCTCTTGTCCCTACCAGTTGCACCAATGAGGGTGGCAGGACCGAAAGCAGGACCTCATCAGCCGATCTTAAAGCTCTAACTGGTTCATAAAGAGAGATACATTTGGAAAGGTAAACTGGACCAGAACCATTTAGGGATTTATAGGCTAAAGCTAGCACTTTGAATTGTGCTCAGTAGCAAACTGGCAACCAGTGGAGCTGGCTCAGGCTGTAACCCTATGCCCTGTTCGGCTTTACAACTGACCAGGAGTGCTTCTGTCTTGTCTGGATTCAATTTCAACTTGTTCACCCTCAATCCAGCTTCCAAGCTTCCTTCATGTTTTATTCTCTCTCCTGGTTGCCCTTCTCTAAACCGGCTCTGTCCACATCCTTCCCAAAACGTGCTGCCTAGAATTGAATGCAGTACTCCACATGAAGCTCAACTATGGCAGAATATAGTGGGACGATTACTTTCCTTATCATGGAGACTTGGGTGCTATTCATGCAGACTTAACTATGATTTGCCTTCTTTGCTGTAACATCACAGTGTTGGGTCTTCTTCAATCTATGAAAAAAATCCCAAGGTCCTTTTCACATGTAATGCTACCAAACCAAGTATCAGCCATCCTATGTGTACATTTGGCTTTTGTGGCATAAAAGTAGAATTATCCATTTGTGTGTGTTGAATTTCTATCTATTAGCTTCAGCCCAATTTTCTGGTTTATCCAGGTCCTTTTGAATTCTGTTTGACTTTTCCAATGTTAGCTGCCCCTCCCAGTTTTGTATCATCTACAAACATAATAAGGATTCCCTCAAACCCACCATTTAAGGCAGTGGATCTCAACCTCAGTCCCCAGATGTTTTGGCCTTGAACTGCTAGAAATCCTAACTGCTGGTAAACTGGCTGGGATTTCTGGGAGTTGTAGGACAAATCACCTGGAGAACACTGGTTGAGAACCACTGATCTAAGGGTTCATCTATATTATCACATGAATGCAGTTTCACACCTCTTTACTGTGAGAGTGTGACTTGCCCAAGGTCTTCCAGGGGGTTTCCATCATGCAATAGGGTCCATTGCCAAATGCGACTTCAAAACTGACTTGCTTTCCTTGTTCTATTGGGTCCTTGGTGAAATATTCAGGGACAAGCTCTCTGCTGGAGAATGCTATGTATCACAAAATATTAACAGACCTCAGGAGGGCTCTATAAGTTAGGGCCATGGTAGTTAGAGTGGTATCAAACTACTATAATTATTTGGTGTGGTTATATGCCTTGAACGTGTTGCATCTTGGCTGCATCTAGATTGCTGTTGCTTTTAAAATTTTGTGAATGATTCTCCAATGAAGCCTGAACTTGCAGGTGCCTGAGAGCAAAGCTGTTCCAGCAGAGGGCAATGTGGCATCGGAAATAAGGATTGTTGCATTCCCAGAGATGAAAGATATGGTTGAACTGGATTCCTGCTTTTCTGGGTAGAGTGCAGAGCTTGAAGTACAGAACTTAGCATGAGAGGAAAGCAAACTCTGTTGTGTGCTTTCAAGTTATTTCTGATCTTTGGTGGGTCTAGGGCAGGGATGCTCACACTTTTTCAGCAAGCGAGCTACTTATAAAACAACCAAGTCAAAATGATCTCCCTACCCACTACTCAGAGAGCCATAAAAGCAAAATATTTGGAAATTTATTTCAGTGAGAGCCATATTATATATTTTAAGACTGAATTCAACTAAATGTGAGTATAATAAGCCCCTGAATTTATTCATAATAACAATGATGATGAAATATTCATTCAGCCTCTGCTACTACTACTACTACTACTACTACTACTACTAACAATAATAGTAACAATAACAATAGGTTCCTAGAGTAGAAGGAGACCTCCAAGGGCCATCCAGTCGAACCTCCTTCTGCCATAAGGGAAAAAACACAAAGCATTCCTCACAGATGGCCATTCAGCCTCTGATAATAATAATAATAATACTAATAACAATGGGTTCCTAGAATAGGAGGAGACCTCCAAGGGCCACCCAGTCCAACCTCCTTCTGCACCTGAGCGGCATCGGGAGCCTGCGGGGCGGGACTGAGTCTTCCTCCCGCCCTGCCTGCGATCTACCAGGACGCCCTACGCAATCTACCAGTAGATCGCGATCTACCTAATGAGGTCTAGGGTGAATATACCACAGAGTTTTCTTGACAGAGCAAGCTTGTTTTCTGCTGCCCTGCAGGCTAGGACATGGAATAATGGCTTCAAACTACAGGAAAGGAGATTCCACTTGAACATTAGGAAGAACTTTCTAACTGTGAGAGCTGTTCAGCAGTGGAACTCTCTGCCCCGGAGTGTGGTGGAGGCTTCTTCTTTGGAGGCTTTTAAGCAGAGGCTGGATGGCCATCTATCGGGGTTGCTTTGAATGCGAATTTCCTGCTTTTTGGCAGAATGGGGTAGGACTGGATAGCCCACGGGGTCTCTTCCAACTCCAGGATTCTATGACTCTATGAGTGTGTTCAACAGAAGTTTCCCATGCCTGCCTCTGAGGCTGAGAGGGTGTCGTTTGCCCAAGGCCAAAGGTAGCTATCATTTGCACATATTCCCACAATAAAAGCATGGTTTAGTAAAGCATATGAGAACCTCACAAATGGAAAGCTTACCCCAAATGTAGATTATCTGGCTGATGGATCTTGACTATGGGTCTGAGTAGGCAGTTTGCTTCTCTTGGTCCACGGGACATTCTTTACTAAAGGCAGGAGGCGATTGTACAAGGAGAGCCAGGCACAGCCCTGATCCAAGTTGGCAGCTTCCATGAGATATGGTCCATCACTACTGCATGCCAGGTCAGCTTGGCCTTTGTGTAACAGGGCATTAAGCTCTCTGGAACCCAGCCCAGAAGAATTTGCAAGAAGGTGTTGCATCTAGTATCTTGTCTTTTCCTCAGCCACAACCAGAGAGGGAAGTTTGTTGGGATGGTGTGGGCTTGCTTTAGGGGAGAAAGGCAAAGGAAGGTCAGTTTGAAGTATGCTTGTAGAACAGGAGAGAATAAGATGGCATGACATGCTTGGACAACTCAGGAGTGCTGGGATTTGTAGTCAGGTGAGGCACTTCAGCTCTCTGGCTGTGAAATCATAGGACAGAACCATGCCAAAACATCTCTATAATTAAATTGTGTGGTGTGAAAGAGCCCCAGGGTATTTAAGTAGAATCATAGAGACCCCAAGAGCCATCCAGTCCAACCCCATTCCGTCATACAGGAAGAAATCGTTAAAACACTCCTGACAGAGTATCTCCCCTTAAAAACACACACACACACACACACACACACACACACACATGGAGTAAGAGGAGGAGATATCTTGTTTGTTGATACTTTAGAAAATTATCCAAATATTATTTACAAGGAGACTCAAGCTGTTTTGAAACTCCTTTGAGAGAGAAAAACAGGATATAAATCTGAATCCTAATCATAATACTGGGAGAGGTATCTGATCCATCTCCATGATATCTCATGATGTATGCATATTGCAATATAGGTATTCCAGTACCAGGGGAAAAAATCCAAAAGCCCTAACACTTTTGGTTCCAAGCATTTTGGGTATTGAGATACTCCGCTTGTATCTAGTACACTGTGGAAAGCCTGCCCCTTGTTTGCAACAAGTGCCTGTCAGCCACCATATACAACACACCTTGGGGTTTGGGGGAACCCAAAACCATTCCCCTATCTCTGATCAGCTATAGGTTGCCTTGCATTTCTCTTCATAGAGGAAGGAGGGTTTTATGCTAGGATAGAGGTTGCACTTCTCTCTGCTACTGCTGCAATGTGCTCAGGTGAATCTTTCTGGCAGATCAGCAGATGGGGATATGGAAATGCACCTGATATTTCCTCAATTGTTGTTGCTTGCCAGGGGAAGCAGCTGGGCAGAGACAACAGCCTTTGTCATTATTTGCAAATACAGGTATAACAAAGTAGATACATTCCCAGGCAAAAGGGATAACATCCTGCACAACAACAAAACCTAACAATGCACCATATTTAAGTAAACATTTTATCCAAAACGAGCAATATGTGCACGTGGTGTGAAAGCACCAAGTTAAGCATGTCTTGTGTGAGGAAACAAAGCACACAGAACCTTCTACAGATCGCTCAAACACTTCTTACAAAATACATTCAGGGATGACATTTTCTTTAACCATTTTAATTACAATTTAGACATGGCATGGATTTAGATTTAGATAGACTACAGTAAAATGGAGTCCTTTATATAAAATGGCAAAATCAAAGCTTGCTTTTTGGAATTTTGGGGGGAATATTTTCAGGCCTTGTATAATAGTTGAATCCATAGATACTGAATCTTTGGATATTGAGAACCAATGATATATTACATATATTAAATAGTTAAGAGCTATTAAAATAGCTCTAAATATCAGAAAAGTATTCCAAATAGATTTACGTCAAAGAAAACTTCATCTGGGATTTGTTCATGTTAGTTTTTGGCGGAATAAAGATCTCAGATTGGGGATTTTAGGTGATAGACCCCCCAAAACAACTCTTTTTTAGTTCTGATTTATGGTAAAATGAGATCATGGATGCATGTTTTTCCACATTCTGTAGGTTAGGGGGCGGGGAGATGGGTTGAATAAACAAACATTTTAAAAGATGACTCACCAAATAGCTGTTGGAGAAGGCGCTGACTGCCCCAGAGTTTGGTTGCGCATTCGGACAAGATTGGAAGTTTCTCCATTTTGCCACGATTGTTGTGTAAGAGCATTTGGCACCAAGTACCCACTTTTAAATTAGCATCATTTGACAGGTCCATTGTTGTTGTTTATTTGTTCAGTCGCTTCCGACTCTTCGTGACCTCATGGACCAGCCCACGCCAGAGCTCCCTGTTGGCCATCACCACCCCCAGCTCCTTCAAGGTCAAGGATACCATCCATTCATCTTGCCCTTGGTTGGCCCCTCTTCCTTTTTCCTTCCATTTTCCCCAGCATCATTGTCTTCTCTAAGCTTTCCTGTCTTCTCATTATGTGGCCAAAGTACTTCATCTTTGCATCTAATATCCTTCCCTCCAATGAGCAGTCAAGTTTTTATTTCCCGGAGAATGGACTGGTTGGATCTTCTCGTGGTCCAAGGCACTTTCAGAACTTTCCCCCAACATCACAATTCAAAAGCATCTCTCTTAAGAACATAAGAACATAAGAAGAGCCATGTTGAATCGGACCTCAGCCCATCTAGTCCAGCACTCTGTATCACACAGTGGCCCACCAGTTGTACACGGGGATCTTGAGCAGAAGGGAGGGCAAAACCCTGACCTGCTCCCGACCCCCCACAGCCAGTACCCAGGGAAATCCTGCCTACCTCAACCAACTCCGAGGTGGCACTTGAATGTCCTTTTCAGTGACTAACGATACACTTGGTATCCATGAATCTGTCTAATCCTGCCTTGAAGTTGTTCAGGCTGACAGCTGTCACAACCTCTTCTGGAAGTGAGTTCCATAACCCAATGACCCTCTGGGTGAAGAAATATTTCCCTTTATTAGTCCTAATTTTCCTACCTTGGAGCTTCAGGGAGTGCCCTCTAGTCCTAGTGTTTTGTGACAAAGAAAATAATTTTTCTTTATTCACCTTTTCTATACACTTCGATCAAGTCACCTCTTAAACGCCGTCTTTCAAGGCTGAAAAGACCAAGGCGTTGCAACCTGGTATCATAAGGGAGCCGCTCCATCCTTTGGATCATTCTTGTTGCTCTTTTCTGTACCTTTTTCCAGTTCCGTTATATCCTTCTTAAGGTGCGGAGATCAGAATTGTACACAGTACTCCAAATGTGGCCTTACCATCGATTTGTAGAGAGGTAATACAACATTTGCTGACCTATTTTCGATTCCCTTTCTGATCATGCCTAGCATAGAATTTGCTTTTTCACTGCTGCTGCGCACTGGGTTGACATCTTCATTGAGCTGTCCACCAAGACCCCAAGATCCCTTTCCTGGTTTGTCTCGAAAGCTTTGACCCCATCAATTTGTAGGTGTAGTTGGGGTTCTTTGCCCCGATGTGCATGACTTTACACTTGTTTAGGTTAAAATGCATTTGCCACTTTGTTGCCCATTCACTCAATTTCGAGAGATCTTTCTGGAGCTCTTTACAATCAGTTTCATTTTTAACTACCCTGAACAATTTAGTGTTGTCTGCAAACTTTGCTACCTCAGAATTCACTCCTACATCCAGATCATTAATGAATAAATTAAAAAGTAACGGACCCAAAACTGAACCTTGGGGTACGCCACTTCTCACCTCTTTCCACCCAGAGAAATGTCCGTTTATTACCACCCTTTGTTTCCTACAGTTTAGCCAGGTTCCAATCCAGGACAAGACCTGTCCTCTGATTCCATGGCTGAAGAGCTTATTTAGGAGCCTTTGGTGAGGGACTTTGTCAAAAGCCTTTTGAAAGTCAAGGTAAACAATATCAATTGGGTCCCCTTTATCTATGTGTTTATTTACACCCTCAAAGAATTCTAACAAGTTAGTAAGACATGATTTGCCATTGCAGAAACCATGTTGATTTTCTTTCAGCAATGCCTGTTCTTCTATGTGCCTAGTAATATTTTCTTTAATAATGGTTTCCATCACTTTGCCTGGAACTGAGGTTAAACTGACTGGTCTATAATTTCCTGGATCACCTCTGGATCCTTTCTTGAAGATCGGTGTTACATTTGCCTCCCTCCAGTCCTCGGGTACAGTGCCTGATCTTAGAGAAAGGTTATATATCTTAGCTAGAAGTTCAGCAATTTCACACTTGAGTTCCTTAAGAACTCTGGGGTGGATGCCGTCTGGACCTGGTGATTTGTTGACATTTAGTTTAGTAAGGCATATGAGAACATCTTTCTTGTTTATCTCTATCTGTTTTAATTCTTTTAATTCCCTCCCTGAAAAACTGACTCAGCTGCACTCATATGTTGTCTGTCCTCCTGTGTGAAAACGGAGGCAAAGAAGTCATTTAGCCGCTCAGCAATCTCCTTGTCTTCGCTGATTTTCCCTTTCTGACCATTGTCGTCGAGTGGCCCAACTGCTTCTCTAGTTTGGTTCCTGCTTCTGATGTACTTAAAGAAGTTTTTGTTGTTTTTTTTTAATATTCTTTGCTATGTGTGCCTCAAAATCTCTCTTGGCTTTCCTGACTGTTGCTTTGCATTTACTTTGCCAGAGCTTGTGTACCTTTCTGTTCTCCTCAGTAGGAAGAGCCTTCCATTTCTTAAATGAGTTTTTCTTCTTTCCAATCACATCTTTTACTTCATTTGTAAGCCATACTGGTGTCCTTTTGGACTTTCCATGCCTCTTTCTTTTATTGGAATGCATTTTAGTTCAGCCTGTTTTAAGGTATTTTAAAACAGTTTCCAAGCATTTTGGAGGGATTTGATTTTTTTACTGTTCCTTTTAGTTTGTTCTTTACAATTTTTCTCATTTTGGTGAAATTCCCTTTGTGAAAGTTTAATGTCTCCGTGTTAGTTTTCACTGACAGTTTGCTATCCAAACTTACGTTGAAGGTTATTGTCTTATGGTCACTGGTACCTATGGGCTCAGTTACAAGGACATCTTGAACGAGATCTTATTCATTAGTTAGCACCAAGTCCAGGATCTCCTTTCCCCTGGTTGGTTCCATGACCATCTGCTCAAGGGAATAATCAGCTAGCATGTCGAGGAACCTTGTCTCTCTTTCATGCGTAGAACAAGAATTTGGCCAATCTATTTGGGGATAGTTGAAGTCCCCCATTATGACTAATGTATTTCTTTTTGAGGCCTGTTTAACTTCATTTTCCAGATAGCAGTCTGCCTCTGGAGTTTGGTTGGGAGGGCGATAGCAGATCCCTAGTGCTAGATTAGTTTTTTGTCCTGGGACTTTTACCCACAATGTTTCTGTAGGTGAGTTTGAAATTTCTTGAAGTTCTAATTCATGAGATTCTAGCTCTTCATTTATGTACAAGGCCACACCGCCACCATTTTTCCCTCTCCTGTCTTTCCTGTACAGTTTATAACCTGGAATCTTTGTGTCCCATTTGTTTTCCTCCGTCCACCAGGTTTCTGTTATGCCAATAATATCAATATTTTTTTCTTTTGCCAAATATTCCAACTCCCCTATTTTTGTTTGAAGGCTTCTAGCGTTTGCGTACAGACATTTATATTTCCTTCCTTCACTCATTCTTCCCTATGGTCCAGCTTTCACATATGTATGTAGGCTACTATGGGGAATACCATTGTTTGACTATGCGGATCTTCGTTGCCAGTGTGATGTCTCTACTCTTCACTATTTTATTGAGATTGGCCATTGCTCTCCTCTCAAGAAGTAAACGTTTTCTGATTTCCTGGTTGCAGTCTGCATCTGCAGTGATCTTCACACTTAGAAATACAAAGTCTGTCACTGCCTCCACGTTTTCTCCCTCTATTTGCCAGTTATCCATCAGTCTGGTTACCATAATCTTGGTGTTTTTGATGTTTCACTGCAACCCAGCTTTTGTGCTGTCTTCTTTCACCTTGGTTAGAAGGCTCCTCGGCTCCTCCTCGCTTTCGGTCATCAAAGTGGTATCATCTGCATATCTAAGGTTGTTAATGTTTCTTCCAGCAATTTTAACCACAAAATTAACTTATTTGAGTTCAACTACATGTAGGTCACAGATACGCGTACATATTGAGCATGCCTTATCTGAAATTCTGAAATCCCAAATACACCGAAACCCAAAATTGTTCACATGGGTGGCTGAGGCACTGACACTTTTGCTTTCTGGTGGTTTAATGTAAACAAACTTTGTTTTTTGCACACATTTATTAAAAAATATAGTGCATAAAAATACCATCAGGTTATGTGTTTAAGGTGCATATGAATCATAAATGAATTTCATGTTCAGGTTTGGGTTTCATCTCCAAGATATGCTATTACGCATACATATCATCATCACTAGAGATCATTTGTGGCCAAGTATGATTATCTTCCAAAGATAGAGTCTTGGAGGTAGGTCCATAAGTGACTGTGGAGACCTATTCTGGATTGGCATAGTCTTTCACATTGAGGATATATATTTCCAGATGGAATGTGGTCCAGGCAAGGGTTTTCTTGATGTGCCTTCTTCCTTTTCGCACGTTTCTCTCTCTGGTTCTCTATTTGTGCCTCTTCAAAACCCAGTGCAGTGCAGTTCTATGTTTATGCCACATTTTAAAGGTTAGCTTTAAGCCTATCTTTAACTTTCTTTGGTCTTCCACTGAAATTTTGTTTCCCGTTCTTGAGTTGAGCATAAAGTAACTGATTTGGGAGTTATTATGCATGTATATGCAAATGCAGATATTCCAAAATATGGGGTCGGGGGGGGGGAATCGAAAACATTTATGGTTCAAAATATTTTGGATAAGAGATGCTCAACTTATATATCTTCTCTTGTATTATCTTGTTTTTGAAATTTTTGACCAGAAGTGTGCAAAAACCAACCAATATAAAAATCCTTTCAAATGTGTGAAGGGCAGGATTGGAAGAACTGTTGCAATACCAAAGGTCTAATGGGAAGGAAAGCATGCTTGATAGATCTCGTGGGTTTGCCATGGGTCCCTGTTGCTATGGCAACCTCCATTCAGCCATAGAGGAGATGTGAAAGGGGCCTCCTCTGTTTGGACATTCCTAGGCCTGGATTTGCCCCTGATAGAAACTGAGAAGATGGGCTGAAGCTCAGCTGCTTGGAGGCCCCTTTCCCTCACTGCTTCCCAGGGAAGCCAACATGTGCTCTATGGGGATGACGGCCATTATCCCGGCCAGCTGGGCAGAGAAGAGGGTCAGGGGGTTAAATCCCCTACCAAGTGGCCTCTTAGTCTCCCATCTCCGTATGATGCTCTCGCAGCGATACATGCTGACCTAGCATACATCTCATGCCCGTTCTAAATATAACTGCATACACATTGGGTGCGGGGCATGCGCAGGGGTGAGGGGGATTGCCAAGGCAGTTCACCCAGTGGCCTGCCAATGAACCGGAATGTTCTCTAATCCCCGGCGGGCAGGGAATGGGTGGGCAGAGGCGAGGGGGCTGACAAAGTAGGTTATGAAAACAGCAGCGACCCCCTGGCAGCGCCACAGGGCGCCACGGCACTCGGCATCTGTTCAGGCTCCTCGAAGGACGGGGTCGAAAGTTCAGTTCTGCCTCTTTTTGGACCATGCTGAATAGGATGGAAGCTCCCCCCATACTCTCTCTTCCCCACCCCCACAAAGGATCCATATAATTGTGGTTTTTGACAGCCACATTTTGTGGGGCGTGAAATTAATGGGAATGGGCACCCAACATGACCGGGGGTGAGAATACGAGGACACTGAATGTACGTGGACGTAGACATGTACACCAAGCCTCATATTATCTCTTTGGGTGGGGTCTGCTCCCCACAAATGGTGGTTTCCGTATTGAAAGCTGAAAATGGTTCCTATACCTTTAATTTGTGTAGGAATGTCAACAGATGTTACTTGTTTCTTGGTCATGTGGCAAGCAACACCAGCTGACATCCTCTCTTCTACACAAAATGTTGAAGGAACTGGGGATCTCTCCAATTTGCAGCCTGATATTCTGACTCCCCACAGTTTTCAACAGGGAAAGGTATTCCCTACCACCTGCAGTCGTCTTATTTAGCGATGCTAAAGGATGAGCTTGAGAACTTCCCCTCTAAACTAGGCAAGGCTGTTAGGAATTGTGGGAATTGAAGTCCAAAAAACCTGGAGTTTGCCCATGGCTGCTCTAAACCAATGGTCCCAAACATGGATCCTGCAAATGTTTTGGACTTCATCTCCCAGTACTCTAAAGTTCTTTCCCAATGTAATTCCAATGACAAGTGATCATTACAATGGTGGCCATAGAATTGACTACACCTTAGTGGTCCTGAAAGCGACACATTCTAAAAGCCAACTTCTGACAACTGGTGGGTTATATTAAGTTTGTCCCCCACCCTGAAAGATATGTGACCATTTGTCAAAAGCTTGCCAGACCCACAAGCAAGGGGGCACTCACTCCAAATCCCTGTTGAACCTGTTGCTCCGAATTTGGAATTGGTGCGCAGACCGAGGGATCCATCTTGTAGCAGTTCATCTCTCAGGAGAGGAGAACACCTCGGCAGATACACTCAGCAGTACTCCTCTGCAACACCACGAGTGGTCCTTGAACAAGTGTGAAGCCAACCAGCTGTTCCGAGCCTGGGGGACTCCAGAGATTGATCTTTTTGCCACCGGGCTGAATGCCAAGTGCAATCTGTTTTGTGCCCGCCAACAGATGAACCTAGCCCAGGAGTGTTTGGGGGATGCGTTCCTTTTTCCCTGGAACACTTGTCCCCTGTACACCCCCCCCTTTTCCCCTCCTTCTGTGGGTAGTAGCAAAGATCCACAGGGACAATGCACAACTGCGTACTAATTGCTCCGTGGTGGCTGCGACAACCGTGATTCTCCCTCCTACTGCACCTTTGCGAGGATGTCTTCACTCGTCTTCTGGACAGAGTGGACCTTCTTACATCACAAGGGGACAGGTTTTGTATCCAGAGGTACACAGGTTGAGGTTAATGGCCTGGAAAATTCTGCCCAAACCATAACATCTGTATCTGACTTTTCCAATCCAGTTTTGGCCATTATTGAGGCTCCACATAAGGTGTCGACCAAATGTTCCTATATTTATAAGTGGTCCCGTTTTTCTAAGTTTGCTGCTCTTACCCGGTGCAAGCTCCTATTTTGCTGATTCTGGATTATTTGGTATTAGTTTCAAATTCAGGGCTTTCTCTCTCCTCCTTGAGGTGTTATTTGGCTGCTATCTCCTGGTTTAGGAGAAAATCAGGCCTCTCATCCTGTTTCTCAGACCCAATGGTTAAACTTTTTCTTAGAGGAGTAAATAACGTTAAATCCCCAGTTACCCGGTTGCTCCCTTATGGAGTCTGGAACTTGTGCTTTCTTCACTAACCAAACCTCCCTTTGAACCTTTGGCAACTTCAGAGGTACCTTACCTCTCCTGGAAGATGGCCTTTTTGGTAGCTATAACATCTGCTAGGCAGGCCAGTGAGTTGTGTGCTCCTAGGGCAGATCCTCCTTATTTTAGATTCCATAAGGACAAAGTACTGCTCTGCACTGACATTGCTTTCCTGCCAAAAATAGTATCCTGTTTTCATATGCTTCAGGAGTTGGTGTTGCCTGCCTTTTTCCAAAACCCAACTACACCATTGGAGCGAAGCTTACACCTTGATATTTTATGTTGATAGGACCAAAACAGTGAGGAAATCCCCAAGGCTTTTTGTCAAATACTGGAAGGATGCCAGTGGCCTTCCAGTATCTCCTCAACGACTGTCCTCACGGAATGTGTGAGCAGTCCATCTGTCCTACTGCTTGGCTGGAAGAGTTCCACCCCAGTGGTTGAAGGGCCACCCCACGAGATCGGTGTTGACATCGGTGGCCTGCTTGAGGGGCGTTCCACTTGATGCTATGTGCCGTGCTGCGACTTGGTCATCTCCACTCACCTTTGTGTCCCACTACAAGCTGGAATGATTTGGTGGGCAATGACCTTGAGTTTTGGAGTTGTAGTTGCATTCTGAACCCCACCAGTGATAGAATTTGGCCAAACTTCCCACGCAGAACCCCCATGGACAACAGAAAAATACTATGTTTTTGGATGGTCTTTGGTGACCCCTCTGACACCCCCTTGTGACCCCTCCCAGGGATCGTGACCCCCCAGGTTGAGAAACACTGCTGTAGATAGTGGCACACTGAAGCAGTTCATTAGCATCAAAATGGCAGCTTATTCTTGGCTACATATCATTGCCATCCAGTACATTGTGACTAATGTATATCCTATGCTGAATTATTTTGGATTGTGGGTTTTATTTTTCTACAAATCTCTCTGCACATGAAAGAGACCCATGGCTACCCCAATCTATGTCCTTAGCCCCATGCCTAATAAAATGTCGACTTTTGTATTACCAATAAGACAAGCAAAGCACACTTTGGGGAAGGCCAGAGGTCAGAAGGTAGAGTCAAGAAGCCACCTGCTCAAGAAGGACCAAAGAAATGTGGGGGGCTGGGAACCATTCAAGAGTTCATGGCAGGGGCAGAAGGGGGAAATTGGCCTTGCAGCAAAAGGAGTTTGGGTTCATGGCAGGGTCACCATCAGGTTGCTTCTCTGCCAAGTGTAGGGTTGGGTCAGATCAGCTTAAGCATCCTCTGCATTTAATCCATGCAGACATGAATTCCCATCTCTGTTCATTTAAATCATCCTTTCAGAGCAATTCTTCCCCCAGCTCCAGTTTTGCCCCTCCTCCCTGCCACGCATGCCAAGCTAAGACAGGGATACCGAGACACTGTGAGCTCCAGTGGTCACACCAGAATGCTGGGAGCATCTTTGGGGGGGAAACCCTAAATTAGATACAAATGGAAACAACAAAGTTGGCTTACAACTATCCCCATGTGTTACCTGACACTTAGTCATACACCCAGCGGACTGCTTAGAGACCCTGGCTCCAAAATGGCTCTGAAGAAATTGCCATTATGGAAGGTGAGTCTATTGGGAAGCAAAACCGAGAGCAAAATCACACCACCATTTCCAACCTAGCTTACATCATAGTGACAGTAATTGTGCATTACCAGATAAAGAGGAAATTAGCACCACAAAAGGACAAAAGAAGTCATAGAATTGCATAAGATTTGTGCATCCATATATATATATGGATGCAAATCTAGAAATGACTAATTTAAATAGAATTACAATACATTACATCTTGTTGAAGAATTGCAACATAGCACAAAGAAATGCTCAATTCACATGGATACACAATACACACAGTTATACAAACTACACACAGTTATAGAATCAATGAGCTGGACAGCTATTTGCTAGGGATGTTCTAGCTGAGTTTCCTGTGTTGAGCATTGGGTTGGACCTGATGTTCCATATGACTCCTTCCAATCATGTGATTCTATGAGCAATGTGCAATAATGTGAAACGCGCAACATGCTGTGAACAATGCACCATGTGTGTAACTCTTCACTTTCAAGTAAATATGACATTGTGCATTGGCCAAAAAAGACAAATTATTCTGCAAATGTAAGACATCAACAAAATATAGCTAGAATTGCTAACAAATTGTGTCTTGAGAGTCTGGACAGAGATTTCCGACTTCATCCATAAGGAACCAAAACAAGTGAGATTCTGGGCAATCTTGCACTGTTTTTATGGTACCAAGTGGTCTCACTAGGGTTGGTGTCACCCAGTATGGCAATTAATGGTGCCACCTTGATGGACCTCCTCTTTAATCTAACCACATCACACTATTGTAGCTAAAATCCCAGACAAAATAGCATCAAAAACAGTGTGAGCTTGCAGTGAGTGCAGATGAAACCACATGGTCCGAAGTATCATTGTAAATTGATAATAATGACTGTTCTGAATGCATATCACTACAACGTAAATAAGAGCACATGTTTAGCTTTGTAAGTATGGTATATTGATAATAGTACATGTTTGCTGGGCTGTTGAAAAATGTTTAGTGCTTATACAAGGATTTATATGAAAAATACATTTCTGTACTAAAATTGTATAGACAAGTTATTTTGATGTCCCTCCTTCTGAGGGTGTCACTTGGTGAAGTTTGCACCATTGCCTTAGTGATGCCACTGGATGTACAGGTATGAAAAGGTCCTTGGGAGAACCAATTTCAATAAAATCTCCAGTTGAGGAAATTTTAAGATGGAGCATAAATTGAGAGTTTCTTCACCTTTCAAGTTAAATGAAAAGCCAAAATGGAAGCCACTCAGAACTGCAGGGATGAGGAGTCCCCAGACCTGAAGGGATGGAGACATTATAGCAGTATCCATTGTTTTGCAAGACCTTCTGGGATGTGTGCTATAGTTTTCCAATCAGAGACTTGAAGCCTCAGGTTGTGACTTTATTGATTTTGCAGCCACTTGTTATTCTGGAACAACAGAAAGCTCAGCACAGGAAAAACATGCCCACCTCTACCTCCTACTCTCAATTGCCTCATCTCAGCCTTTTGTTGCCCATGTATTCACCCTGAAAGTATTGTTTTCTTGGCAAGAAAAGGAAGGTCATGGACTGCCCAGGGCCCTGACTGCTGTGCTGAAGTGATTCGCCATCACTTTGTTGATGGCCTTGGAGAAGTCCGTCTAAACTGATCAGCATCTGCACTCCCTTCTAGGCAGCCATGGCTTTGGTTCATCTGCGCCACCAGGGGAGGGGAGGTTCAGGATAATGCTGGGAGAGATTCTGTGCCAGCCCAATTCCCACTCCAAACCTTTCCCATTATTGTTCATGTTGATAAGGACTTCATCAATCAGTTGCAAGCAGAGCTTTAATCATCATCATCATCATCATCATCATGGTATATTGCCTGAATTGTGCTACATAATCCTTGTGCTATGTGATGGAACCAAGATGCCAATCGTACAATGGAAAATGTACTTCCACGTTTGCATGGGTAACGTCTCTGCATGTACAACTTTGCAGCTGCAACCTTCAACTCAATGTGGCCATTCGGCATCAAACAAAAATGTCCATCTGTTTCTGTAGGGGAATTTAGAAATGAGTAAGACACCAACAGTATTACAACCAAAGTTTGGAAATATTACTATTTATGCTCGGACTACTCTAACAAATATGGCCACTGGGAAATGTAGGCCAAAAGAGTAATTTTGACAAGCTCCAGAGGGCATTTGGTGAAGGAAGTCTGTGATTACAGGATCTGAGAATGATTTGTCAGTCTTGAACTGAAATCTCAGATTTCAAAACTAGCCCCAGATCCCGCCCTACTAGGAGGAGCTGGAGAAAAGTGGGCAGAAGAGGAAGGAAGGACAACTATGTCTCTAGAAGTCCAAAATATGAGACAAAGGGCAGCCTCCAGCTACCTGGGACAGAGCAGGACACAGTGTCCCTGATCCATCCAGCACAAAGTGAGTGTCAAATTATTTTGGCAGAGAAAGCAGAAAAATTCCACAAGCACCTCTCATATTACTCCCCCACTATGCATTACATTTGTGCTTTCCCAGAAGCACTAAAGAAGAACCATTACCTGTCCTGTCCTGCTCCTTCAAACATGCTGCCAGAAGCCAGTGACTCAGTGTGTCAAATGATGAGGCTAGCCATGATGGTGACAGGTATACAAATATATACGAAGCAAGGTGGTACAGGAAAAAAGAGGAGAAAGACCAGAATATTCATCCTTGAATTTTGCATGTTTTCCTTGTCTAACAGCGTTGCATCCTATTTTAAATGTTTCACTGTCTACTGCATTTTTCTTCTCTGCCTCACGATCTGTGGGTGGGTGCATGTGAATGTATACTGGATTCTTCCCTTTGCTTCTCTAATGGTTAGTTAGACCATTAGAGAAGCTCACAATTCTGGTGTTGGAAGGGCCCACAAGGGACATCTAGACCAGTGTTTCTCAACTTGGGGGTCAGGACCCCTGGGGGGGGGGGGGTTGGGAGGCGGGTGTCAGAGACCACCAGAAAATAGTATTTCTTCTGGTTGTGGAGGAAAAGTGGCCCAATTCTATCATTGGTGGGGTTCAGAATGCTTTTTGATTGCAGGTGAACCATAAATCCCTGCAAATACAATCCCAAATGTCAAGGTCAATTTTCCCCAAGCTCCACCAGTTTTTACATTTGGGCACTTTTTACATTTGGTCCAGATCCATCATTGTTTGAGTCCACATTTCTCTTTGGATGTAAGTGAAGTACAACTCCAAGCTCAATGCCTATCAAACCCTCCCAGGATTTTCTGTTGGTCATGGGAGTTCTGTGTGTCAAGTTTGGTTCAATTCCATTGCTGGTGGAGTTCAGAATGCTCTTTGATTGTAGGTGAACTATAAATCCCAGCAACTCCAACTTCCAAATGGGAAAAAAAATCCCCTTGCATCCCTACCAGTATTCAAATTTGGGCGTATCAGGTATTTGTGCCAAATTTGTTGCAAAATTTGTTGTATCTGATATACATCCTGCATATCAGGTATTTACATTACGATTCATAACAGTAGCAAAATTACAGTTAAGAAGTAGCAATTAAAATAATTTTATGGTTGGGGGTCAGCACAACATGAGAAACTGTATTAAAGGCTTGCAACATTAGGAAGGTTGAGAACCACTGATCTAGACCAACCCTTTATCCAACTGAAGCATTCTGGAAAGATGCTCATCCGACTTCTGTTTAAAGGCTAAAAATGATGGAGAATCCAACACTTCTGAAGCAGTTAATTTCACTTTCAAACAGCTTTTAACATCAAGAAGTTCTGGCTAATGTTTATATGGGATCTCTTTCCTTGTCATTTGAATCCATTGTTTTCCTTCTAGTTTTCAGATCAAGAGAAAACAAGCTTCATCCATTATGTGTCTTCAGATATTTAAAGATGGCTAGGCTATCATCATCCCACGTCTCAATCTTCTCTTCTTCGAGTTAAACATCTCCAACTCCCTAAGTCACAGCTTCAGTTTACTTCAGCATCCATTTATCCCTCTAAAATATTTAGAAATTGTTTTTCCATATCCATCAGGCATCCTTAAGTAATACACAAGAGAATCACAATAGAAGAATGGGACAGAAATAACACTTTAAGTAAACAGTCTAAAACCAATTTTATAAAGCCAAGGCATGATATTTATGCAGTGAATTTGCTAACTTTGTTAAGTGTCAGTAGAGTAAGTTATTGTGTGCTCTTCATATGTTTTAAAGCACATTTTGCATTCCCTTGCCTCAAATCATTTTAAAGGAAACCTCCCTGGGAAGGAATTCTAATTTCTGAAACAGTTTTAGACTCCATAAAACAATGCAGGGAGTTTTGAGAGCTTGATTTGGAGATGGCAAATGGGTGATTATTTTGATGTCCCACACAACCTGTGCCATTGATGTGAGTTGAGAAAAAGCCATAGGATGCCCAAGTGGAGGGCAGAGATCACTAGGGGATGGCACCAGGCCATGTCCAGTTCACACGTTTTGTGTATCTCCCTCTGTTTTCCTTGCTCTGGTTCCACAGATTGACAAAACGGGCAGCTGGCTGTAATGTGAAGAAATTCCCACTTTCCATGGAGGTGGAAAAGAGGCCATAATGAGAGCAGCCGCTCGGGATTGCTTTCATCTTGTTCCTCACAATTGATGCTTCCGGGCGTGAAGATCAGGCGCAGGGGGCTTCTGATGGTAACAAGGGAAATGCCACTGGGATTACAGGCCATGTTTACAGCATTCACCGGACCATGCACTTCTGCCGTGTGATCATGTAAACACATCACCACCCTGGGCAAAAAGGCTGATATGGCAGCTCCCAGCTCTCCTTGCGATTTCAGCCTTAGTTTCAGTCCACGGCCTTTTCTTCCTTTAGCATCCCATTCCAGTTGGGTTTGTGGAAGCCAAAGGGATGCATATCAAAAACTGCATATTTCCCTGCATATAACTCATCATGTGGCAAAGCATGCATGTTATATGTTGCCTCAAGTGGGTGGAAACATCTGTTCAGTGCATGTTTTAAGGACAAAGGAGCCCCACATTGCAAAATCTCAAGTTGGCAAGTATAATAAAATTATTTCTTAAACTCTTCCCTCTATTATATACAGTGTCTGGCCACAGTTGTACCACTGTTTTATTTCATTTGGTCCATAATTAAACAAATTTGTACTTCTTACAGACTAACACAGTTTTCTTTCAGATTTCATGCAGGTTCAAATTCTGCAATGGATTTTTCTTCTCAAATATTGTACGCAAACATTTGGATATTAGAGGAGGCTGGGTGCAAATGGTTATGTTAGGCAAGGTGTGTATCAGCTTTGAAGCATAAACTTATCTTCTAATTGTAATGTTTTTCAAAATGTTTTTATGCGATTGTCGAAGGTATTCATGGCTGGAAACACTAGGGTTTTGTGGGGTTTCTGTGCTGTATGGCCGTGTTCGGGCAGCATTTTCTCCTGACGTTTTGCCTGCATCTTGAAAATGCCAGCCTCAGATGCAGGAATAATCATTTGAAAGATCGGAAAGGCCTGTATCATCTTGTGAAGTCCTCTGATAATTTGGCACAAGGTTTGTGACTTGGATTTTTAAAAATCCTATTGCATTCTATCCCATTCCACAACTGCATAAATATGCTTTGTACAAGGCATGGGCAAACTTTGGCCCTCCAGGTGTTTTGGATTTCAATTCGGCCATAAAGCCTAGAAACCATACAATTCGGCCATACACTGTCTTTATGCTGTTTCAAGTTATTGTTCTTTGCCTCCAAGTCATTTCAGACTTATAGGGGCCCTAAGGCAAAACTTATCACAGCGTTTTCTTGGTGAAATAACCTGAGAGGGCCTTCATTTTTTGCTTTCCTCTGAAGCTGAGTCTTGCCCAAGGTCATCCAATAAGTTTCCATGGATGAATGGGAATTTGAAACCTGCTTTTCTAATGCCTTAATCCAATACATAACCTGTTATATCAAACTGGCTTGGTGTTTTTTTTTCAAATTTAGTAGCATTTAAATAGGATATCTTATTTAATTGTTTAAATGATAACTTTGTAAAAAGGTTAGTTTCTTTATTGTTGCTTTTATGTGCTTTCAAGTTGACTACATATCACTCTGTCATAGAGTTTTCTTGGCAAGATATTTTCAGTGATGGTTCGCCATTGCTTTTTTCTGTGGTTGAGAGACTGTGACTTACCAATGGCCACTCCATAGGTTTCCCTGGCTGAGAGAGAATTTGAACTTTGGTCTCTCAATATCCCAGTCCAATGCTCACTATGTTGCCTCTTTTTTAACCATTGTATTATTACCTGCACTATTTTTTAATCCTTGCTATAAAATAGCTTTGGCATCATATATAAAAATAAGACTGAGCATTTAATTACAAGCAAATCAGGGGAATTGGAGTGAATGGCCCTATGATTTTAGAGTTTGGAAATCTTACTTTTTTCAGATGAGAACTTCCAGACTCCTTGCAATGCTGACTAATAGATTCTGAGAGTAGAGCCCCAAAGGAAGCTTTTTAAAACTCCAAATTGAATACACGTGAAACTGCAGGGACCAAAAATAGGTTGATCTGCCCATCAAAGCCCTGACCCAAATATGGAATACCTCCCTTCCCATTTCCAAGGTTCGCGATTTCCCTTCCGTGTGCGTCGACTGTGGATCATGTCCTGAATTATTTTTATATATTGTAAAAACAAATTCTTTTTATGAGAATGACTTAATGATATCGATTTCTTTATGCAAGTAATTATATACGATTTCATTTTAAAGGTATGCTGCCAGAGGTGGTGGGACATTTTAAAATTGTATAACATTATTTAATAATGAATAACTTTGAGATATATATATATATATATATATAACCTGTGGCTAAAATTAATCTTCAGTTTTTCCACATTTATCTTTGACTTCTTTTCTTTGCCTTATTGGGTTTTATTATTCTACTTAAATAGAGATCGATTAGTATGACCTTTTTGAAATAGTCATATGGGCCCAAATCCAAATGTTACTCCTAAATGGAGTAGACCCATTGAATCGAGGAAACTTATATAAATGTTGTCTTACCCAGTTTCCACAAATCCAAAGGTTTTTAAGAACCGAATTTAGACCATAGTTGGTGAAAGAGAGACGTTTTGGGCACAATCTTATTTATTTATTTATTTATTTATTTCTTCAATTTTGTATTCCGCTCCTCCCTGCAGGCTCGGGGCGGATAACAGTAAAATACACATGGGCAGCATGTCACTCTATGGAATGTGTCTTGTTGTTTGCTGTTTCTATTCGATGTTTGATGTTTTGTCTTACATCTGTTATAACAGACTGTGTTTTTTATTTAATTTTAGTTTTTAAGTCATAATTTGTATTTATATATTAGGTTGCTTAAATTTTGTTAATATGGATTCATCATTGTTGTATTTGGGCATTTAATGTTTGCCTTTTATGTCTGGAATCCACTTTGAGTCCCTTTGTGGAGATAGAGCGGGGAAAAATTATTATTATATGCAGTAGAATTTGTTTCTGAGTAAACATGCCTTGGATTTTGCATTCAGTACTCTGAAATGCATAAATGACTTTCTCCATCTGATTCTGCAAGCATTAATTTATTTTCATTGGCACTAATATATTATACAGCTGGGACGTTACATTTGTGTCTATTATAAGCCTAAATCTTGAAGGGAGTTAATAAAGGGCTTCTCCGTGAAGACAGAAACAACCTTATTCAGTTGTCAAAAGTATGCAAAACCACTGGAGGATTCCTGCCTCATTTCTCAGCAATCTCATCCTGTGACAAACTGTCCCGCATGGATTAATTCTTTAAATGCCGCATTGCCATTACGGAGGAATTTCTAATAATTGGGATGCATTATAATCAACGGAGAGCTTCAGGGAGCTCTCCGAAAACAGCCTTGACTTGCCCAAGACCCATGCAGCAAGCAAAATACCAATCATGAATTTCAAAATAAGCAGTGCATTTTTAACTTTCATGCTTCCCACACTGTGATCGTACATCGAGGAGATGGAATTAATTTTACTTTTACATAAAGAGGAAGAAGGGAAAGAAAGGAAAATAAATGTGGCAGCACTTGCAAGACCTGTTTTGGTTTTTGCATGAGCTTTCGTGGATATTTCATGAAAACCTGCTTTTTGAATACTGTATTAAGACCTTGGGTATAAAGCATATTTATACAGTTGTGGGAATGGGATAGAATGCAATAGGATAAAAACAATTCAAGACATGAACCTTGTCCCAAATTGACAGAAGGCCTCATAAGGTAATACAGGCCTTTCAGATCTTTCCAAAGCTTGTGCAATATTTATTTATTTAGTGTCAAAAGCATTATATAAATAAATAAGTCTAAAACTGATAAAAAGGAAGCACAAGCAGTTAAATAGTTAATGCATTGTCGAAGGCTTTCATGGTCAGAATCACTGGGTTGTTGTAAGTTTTTTGGGCTGTGTGGCCATGTTCCAGAAGCATTCTCTCCTGACATTTCACCTGCATCTATGGCAGGCATTCTCAGAGGTTTTGAGGTCTGTGGGAAACTAGGAAAACAGGGTTTATATATCTGTGAAATGTCCAGGGTGGCTGACAAGGGCGCAGGCCAGGCGAGGGCTCCTTCGCATGAGGTCTAGCCTCACACAAGGCCTCGCGCAAGGCCTCCCTCACTTTCCTCACGCTCTCACTGGCCGGCAATGGCGCGGACCATGCGAGAGTTCCTTCGCCTGGCTTTTGCTACTTGCCAGCCAGCAGGAATGTGAGCCAGGCAAGAGGCTCCATGTAAGGGCAGGCCATGTGGTTGATCCTCCCATGTCCTGCTCTCACCGCCTGCCAGGCTTGCCGAAGGCATGAGCCTCCTAGATGGATATGGGCCCAGACTCCTCCAGAATGCACCAAGCAACAGCGACTCTCTATTGTCAAAGTATGTATATTTTCCCCAGACTTCTCCAATATTTTCTGTTGGTCATGCGAGTTCTGTATGCTAATTTTGGATCGATTCCATGATTGTTGGGAGTTCAGAATGCTCTTTAATGACAGAGGAATTATACATCCAAGCAACTACAACTCCCAAATGTCAGGGTCTATTTTCCCCAAATGTCTCCAGTATTTTCTGTTGGATATGGGAGTCCTGTATGCCAAGTTTCATTCAATTTAATTGTTGGTGAAGTTCAGAATGCTCTTTGATGGCAGGTGAACTATACATCCAAGCAACTGCAACTCCCAAATGTCAGGGTCTATTTCCCCCCAACCTCCACCAGTGTTCAAATTTGGGCATATTGAGTATTTGTGCCAAGTTTGGTCCAGATCCATAGTTGTTTGGGTTCACAATGCTCTCCAGATTTAGGTGAACTACATTTCTCCTAAATCACTGTCAATTCCTCCCAAACCCCTCCAGTATTTTTTTTGCTTGACATGGGAGTTCTGTGTGGAGATCTCAGTGGTCTGTGGAAGTCAGAGCTGAATCGGTTGAAGGTACTGCAAATTCCATCATCAACATGAGGAACCATATTTAGGGGTCAGAGTGTCTGAAAGTTTGAGAACCACTGGCCTAGATGGATGCTCTTGCTGTTGTTGGAAGAACATTTAGAGGAGTGGTGGTTCTCATGAAGCTTTTCTTTGATTTGAGTCTACTGGGAGGAGGCTGATAGCCATGCAGTGGGTGTTTTTCGCAGTGTTCAACCTTATTTCTCTTGCAGTATGCAGCAACTTCCCATCACACATTGGGGAGGGTGTGTGTGTGTGTGTGGGGGGGGGGCAATGTTAAGTAGTTTGTAGAGTCTATCAACAGGTGTAAGTTTGAGACATCCTGTGATTATTCTGCATGTTTTGTTCAGTGCTATGTTCACCTGCTTTGCATGGGCAGACTTGTGCCAAACAGGCAGGCAAACTCAGCAGTTGAGTAAGACAAGGCCAGGGCTGATGCTCTTATTAATTTTCAGTTTGCACCCCATGTGTTGCCAGTAAGTTACCACAGGATGTTATTGCATGCAGCTACTTTGTGCTTGGTGTCCATGCAGTGTTTCCTAAATGTTAGTGTTCAATCTAAGGTGACACTGAGATATTGAGACCTTGGGTATAAAGCATATTTATCCAGTTGTGGGAATGAGATAGAATGCAACAGGATAAAAAAAACCAAGCCATGAACCTTGTGCCAAATTATCAAGGACTTCATAAGGTGATACAGGTCTTTCCGATCTTTCCAATGATTATTCAATATTGAAGCAATACACCTGCATACCAAAAATCAACTTCTTCATGATCAAAACTCTATACGAAGATTGTGCAATTCATTTATGTAGTGCACTGTAGAGGCATTCTCTTTGTTCATATCTAGCTAATGGAAGGGAATTTGTGAATACATTCAATTCTGTTGTTTCGCTGTCCTATCATTCTGTTGTAATTAACTAAGGAAAAGCTTCATGTTATAGGACCAGTAAAATATTGGTGCAATCCTGCCTAATTAGATTTTATTTCCGTTTTAAAGGAAATTCACATAATAACATTATTATGCATATTATCCACCCTCCTGAATTGCAGTCAACATTTCATTACTAACAAAAACAACTGACACTAACAGAACATAATCAATATCCAAAGAGTGGTCAACAAAGTATCACAAGATTCAATGATGGCCCTTATCTAGAATCTTCATGTGATGTATGTATGTTGTAAATAAATGTAATGTTGAATGTGATTTTCCTGTTTCTTGGCGGGGTTAGACTGGATGGCCCACGAGGTTTCTTCCAACTCTATGATTTTATGTTGTTTCAAAAGGCATTTTTAACTCCGGCAAGGCAAAGCTTGAGTTTCAATTTCTCTAACAATGCAAGACTCCAAATTCTGTATAACTAGCTACAAATGAATAAACCTCGTGAGTTATTCTTTGTAATTTCAATTTGGAAGAACTTTAGAGTAACGGATTCATATATGTTCCAGTATTGTATGCTCTCCAATATTTTTCTGACACCAGTTAACTGTGATGATGCACAACAGAACATGCATATCCTTCTGCTGTGTGCAATGCACAACACAATGCACATTGCATAATGCAATGTACCATGAATGCAGGAGTGTGAATGCATAAAGGCACTGGATATGAAAATTGCGAGGATTTGTTAGAGGATGAGCGGGATGAGGGGTTTCAAAATGAGGTGTCTGCAGGGCCGGTTCGTCCATTAGGTGGACTACGCAGGTGCGTAGGGTGACGTCACCCGGGAGGGGCGTCACCACCTGGGAGGGGCGTCGCTGCGCCGGCTCCGCCCCGCCCCACCGCCCGCGTTGCCCCGCCCGCCGTTGCGCCGGCCAGGCCTCTGCAGCTGTGCCCGTGCCGCCGCGCGCCACCGTGCCGCCCGGGCTTTTGTTAGGCAGCCCCGTGCCTCCGTGGCTCCGCGCATGCGTACTGGCTCCAGAGCGCACCTCCTGCTTTGGAGTCAGTGCGCGTGCGCACTGGGTGCGGGAGTTTCGCTCTGAGTCATGCGCACTGGGCTCCCCTCGGTAGCAACTGGGGGGCGCTATTTTTTTCGTGTACCCCCCGGGAACAGGTAGGTCCGCCCCTGGGTGTCTGTATATGATCAGAGAGAATTACATGTCTCAGATTTGAGAGAACTGCAGACAGATGAGGCTGAGGCAGAGGATGTTTTGAATTCCTATTATGATTTCCAGGCAATGGGGGAAAGTGAAAGTCCTTGGGCTAATGGGGAGTTTTCCTGAGAAACTAGATTAGGCCTGAGAATGGAGGGAGTAAGACGCGGACAAGTGAAATATTCTCACAGAAGCTGTGAGAAAATCTTGAAGTCAGGTGCGTACAGCATGATATCATGGGTGTCTGGACGGGCTTAGATCAAGTAGTTTGGCTTCAAGCCTCTCAGAGGAGACAACATTGCTTTAGGATGGTTTTCCTGTTTCTGCTCTCAAATTCATGATTCAAGTTTCCTGATCTGGTTCATGTCTTTGTTCCTGTAAAGGTTTGCCTTGGAAGAAGCTCCTGGTTCCTGGTTTATGGATTTATGTTTAAATAACTGCTTTGGATTCTGGTTCTCTTGGCTTTATGTACCTTGCCATTTTTGGATTACTGCTATTTTGAATTTCCTGCTTTTGGATTACTGATATTTTGTATTTTCTATTCTTCTTACCCTTTTGGAATAGCCCTTTCCCACTTTGTACCTTCTTCCTTTAATAAACATTTCTAGATATAGTATTATTGGTCTCTGGTATGATGCCAGGTGAAAGGGTGTTTCAGTGCTAGAGTGCAACAATGGTATTCAAAGCTCTTTGCTATAATTCAGTGGTTCCCAACTCTTGGGCCTCCAGGTGTTTTGAACTTCAACTCCCACAGTTCCTAACAGCTGGTAAGCTGACTGAGATTTCTGGAAGTTGAATTCAAAAACACCTGAAGGGCCAAAGGTTGGGGACTATTGCTATAACTGAAATCGCATTCAATGTGGTTGTGTAATAACATGACTTACTGTAGGCATTTGGCTGATATGCAATGTTAATATTCAGGTGAAGGTTAGGAAAGTGGAGTTACCCTCTCCATTGCAAACATCACAAATTGCATATTCCACATTGTGCATTCTTGCTTATTTTGAATTGATTCCACAATTCGGCATTGGACATATCACATCAGTATGCAATTCAGTTGTGCTTGCGCCATGTCTCTGTTCTGTAGAGTTATCTCTCTTTGATACAGAATCTCCGTCCATATCTTTTTCTTCCTTCCTTGCTCCTTCTTATTTATTTATTTTTCTTTAGTGACAGTTAATTTTTCTCTTCACTCTTCTTCGGCTCCTCTTTGTGCTGAATTTTAATGTTCCAGAATTCTTTAGCGAACTTGAAAGCTCTACAGATCATCTATTATTTGTTGAAAGCACACACCTGCCTGTGCTTTCTAAAATAAACTAAAAGGAGCTTACGAAAGAGATTGCACACGATGTTAGGGAAAAAACAGTTAAAATGCCACAAAACAGTGCAAACAAATAAAATCAATTACGGCAACAACGCAAGCGGGATAAAACAATTCCACACAAAAAGTAGAGAGGCTAACATTTAACCTGCAGTAAAAGCCCTGCATAATGAAAAGGTCTTTGTAGCTCACCTGCAATTTACTAGAAAAGGGAACCAATTCCTTTCTAGCTTTCTTGATAATCCTAGTAAAATAAGTTTATACCATTTATTTCATTTTTGTTCATATTTTATTCTGTGTTAAACCCCTACAAACCCTTCAGTTACAAGCATATTAGACTGTTATGATACCATACTTCCCAACTGTCCCAGATCAGCAGTGCCGATTAAATCCTCTGCTATCCCACTTTTTTCAGTTTCATTTAATACCTCTCGGTTTCTCTCTCCTTCTCTCATTTCCCCCCTTCATCCTCAGTTTACTTCAATGGTTGCTGGCTGAGTTCAAATTACAAAAGTAGTTCACTTTCAATTAACTCCGTCTAGGCTTGTGTCTTTTTCTTCATTAATAACTTTAGTCATCTTGACCGCATTCTGACATTTCTTAGCCAGGTGTGCCCTAGTATTCACCTGTGACAGTATGTCTTTTAGTTATAAGGAAGGATGGAATAGATCAGTGGTTGTCAACCTGTGGTCCATGGACCACCAGTGGTCCGCAAGTACAAAAATATGGTCCACGGCCTCACCATTACTATACCATTGCCTAGAAACCACATGGTGACGAGAGCAACTGGTCTCATGAAACCCTCTTATAATGCTGTGGTTTTCTGTGGGTGAGTAGATAATAATAATAATAATAATAATACTGTTTATTTCTATTCCGCTCTTCTCACCCCGAAGGGGACTCAGTGCGGATTACTATACACATACGACAGACAGTCCCTGTCGGAAAGACATACAATTGCACATAGTGCAGTTTTTAGAAGGACTTCTTCTTTCCTGGCTGCGTCATACAGGTGGGCGTATTAGATGGCAATTACTAGATGGCATATGTTCTGTTTCAGAAACTAGAGCTGATGTGGTCTATCCAATGCAATTTTCTGAATCAGCACCCCAAATAACCAAATCGAATCTAAAGTTGACAAAACCCTGATTCGTAACTCTGTTGGTACCAACGTTGGGGAGGGGTCCCTGGTCAAAGTGGTCTCTGGTCAAAGCGGTCTCTGGTCAAAATGATCCCTGATTAAAAAAAGTTGGGAACCACTGGAATAGATGCTTTCCTGGAGACCAGGATGTGGAACAATGATTTTAAATTACACCAAAGAAGCATGAAGAAAGAAACACGAGGAAGAACTTCGTAAATTTGAGAGCTGTTCAGCAGTGGAACTCTCTGCCCCAGAGTATAGTGGAGGCTCCTTCTTTGGAGGCTTTTAAACAGAAGCTGGATGGCCATCTGCCGGGGGTGCTTTGAATGTGATTATTCTGCTTCTTGGCAGAATGGAGTTGGGCTGGATGGCCCACATTATCTCTTCCAACTCTATGATCTTTTGCCCAAGTCAATTTGAGACTTTCATTTATAAGTCAGCTCCGCCCCATTCCCACAATAACATGTCTACAGCAAAAGTTGTACACAAATACGTGGCTGGAGTCCTGTTGATATCACACAATGAATGTTTCCTCTCATGGATGTAGAACAGTAATCATTTCACATCGGTTCAAATCCCATCTTTAGTCCTAACTGGAACTGAGCCATTAGTCTCAACTGAAGCAGAGCCACTGAATCAATTTGATTTACTTACATTTCACTCACCATGCAACAGTAGAGCCTATGGTTCTAGTCTGTTGTTGCATGTCTTTGAGTCATTTATAACTTATGGTGATCCTAAGGTGACCCTATAACGGGGCCTTTTTGGCAAGAGATATGGATTTTCCTTTGCCTTTCTCTGAAAGTGTGTGACTTTCCCAAGGTCACTCAGGGATTTCAAGCCCTAGTTTTTCCGATTCATAGTCCAACACTCAAATAATGCTTACCTACTTCTAGCTGGGATGAATCAACAGTATTGCACTCTTTGAGTGTGGAAACTTCAAGCTGCCTATTGATTTATGGCAACCCCAAGAATTTCAGGGATTTTCTAAGCCAAGGAGAACTCAGAGATGGTTTTGCAAGTTCCTTCCTCTAGTATTTGCTGGTTATCTCCCACCAAAGTACTAACCAGGGCTGACCCTACTTAGCTTTCAAGATTGGATGATATCTGATGCATTTAAAACAGGCATGGGCAAACTTGGGCCCTCCAGGTGTTTTGGACTTCAACTCCCACAATTCCTAACAGCCTCAAGCCCTTTCCTTTCCCCCCTCAGCTGCTTAAGAGTTGAAGTCCAATATACCTGGAGGGCTAAAGTTTGACCATGCCTGCTTTAGCATATTGATGCTCCACTGTGCCTTCAATGAACCTTTTGGTTCCCTGGGATTGCAGAGACAACCATTGTGCATTCCCCATTGTACAAGTGAACAATAAATAGGGCACTCAGCAGAAGGCTGTGTATGCAACCATTATGTGACAACATGAAAGTAGATTTACACTACAGAAGTGAGAGGTAGAATTTTAATCCACGTGTTTCTGAGCTTATTTTCTCAACGTTGCATTTATAAACATTTTTTTTATCTAAACGTACACATGTTTAACTGTATTTTATTCTGGTTTATATATTTTCATAAGCTTATTAGAATCCCTTTTAAGCCAAGAACATCATCCCAGAATTTGGGGAGGAAAAGGTCAAAATCCAAAGGATAATTAATCCAGCTCAAACATAAGTATCGGAGATAGAGAACGGTTGTGCTGAAATTCCCAAAGACCGGTTTCCTTAAGCAACTCTGTTTAAAAGTCAATAATTTGTCATGCTAAATGAAAAAACCGAGAATGCCAATAAAAATATTATGTTCATTTCAGTATACCAAGTCTTCAGTAAAATAAATTGGATACGTAAGAGGCAATGAAAAAACGGATGCAGATGAATGTCTATTTTTAAGTTTGAATTCCAGTAGTCAATAAAGAAAATGGAAGTTTCTCCTATTCCTCATATCTCAGATTAATTGGGCTTGTTAACTGTTAATAATTAAGCTACATGTTACCTCCAAATAGACAAATACATGGGTCCAAGAACAAATCAATCCTGGACTCTCCCTAGAACAGTGTTTCTCAATGGCCAACTGTTTTAATGTATTTATAATTGTTTTAATGTATGCAAAATGTATATTGTGTTTTGTTATATTGTTTGGCACCAAATGGTGCCTGTTGGTAGTTATCCTCTTCGGAGGTGAGAAGGACAGGATAGAAATGCTCCAAATAAATAAATAAACCTAGGGGTCGGGACCCCTGGGGAGGGGGTTGTGAGGGGGATGTCGAGGGGTAACCAAAGGCCATCAGAAAACACAATACTGTCCATTGGTCCTGAGGGTTCTGTGTGGGAAGTTTGGCTCAATTCTATTGTTGGTGGGATTCAAAATGCTCTATGATTGTAGGTGAACTATAAATCCCAGCAACTACAACTCCCAAATGTCAAGATCTATTTCCTCCAAACTGCACCAGTGATCACATTTCGGCATATTGAGTATTTGTGCAAAGTTTGGTCCAGATCCATCATTGCTTGAGTTCACAGTGCTCTCTGGATGTAGGTGAACTACAACTCCAAAACTCAAGGTCAATGCCCACCAAACCCTTCCAGTATTTTCTGTTGGTGACAGGAATTCTGTATGCCAATTTTGGTTCAATTCCATCAGAGTTCAGAATGCTCTTTGATTGTAAGTGAACTATAAATCCCAGCAACTACAACTCCCAAATAACAAAATCAACCCCCCCCCCCAACCCCATAAGTATTCAAATTTGGGCATATCGGATATTTGTGCCAAATTTGGTCCAGTGAATATAAATACATCCTGCATTTCAGATATTGACATTGCGATTCATAACGGAAGCAGATTTACATGAAAATAATTTTATGGTTGGGGGTCACCACAACATGAGGAACTGTGTTAAGGGGTCACGGCATTAGGAAGGTTGAGAACCACGGCTTAATCAGAGGCTGGAGGGCCATCTGTTGAGAGTACTTTGGTTGTATTTTCTGCATGGCAGAATGGGATTGGATTTGGATTGTCCTTGGGGTCCTTCTATGATTCGATGAAATGAAGTCACCATGGATGACTATTAAATACAGTATAATGGAAATAAGGTCAGTAGAAAATTGGTAGGAAATAGGCAAAGGATTATTTTTTTCTGCTGCTTGGAGGATTGAAGAAAATTGAATTTCTTAGTGACTTAAATCATTTTAGTTGCTAAATCCTTGTCTTGCAATTGATCAAGCCATTCAATTAATGCTGGAATTCCAAGTGGAGCTCTGTTGGTGCCGGGTGTTCACCCAATGTAATCCTGAAACGGCCAAACCATTTCTTCTCCTGAGGATTGACAAAACCATGAATTTCCCATAGCATTCTGAAAACAATAGCTAGAGGACTATTGGGAAAAGAAAAACATTAAAGGGGAGTCCGAACTCTTGCTGATCTACTGTAACTGAAGCTTAGTGGATTATATTCATTTGGAGAGTAACTAAACCTCCATCTCAATCTTTCTTCGGAGATGGAAGGAAATGTGAGAAAATGTAATACACAGATCCAAAATGGCTGCTTTTTAAGGATTTCTTTCTCTTTCGTGTTTCTGGAAAGCACAAAGTTAGGAGAGCATCATAAATATTTAAGTACACCCTTCATAATTAAAATGAGCCTACTAATGATTCAATTAGGATTTTAGGTGGTTTCTCTGCTGGTTATATTAGACCAAGTAAAGCATTTTTTTCCTGGTGTGCAAGGGGAAATCTCTCTATGTGTGTTTAGTCTAATTAAATGAAAGCTCCAAGGCCACAACTTAGAACAGCTTTCTCTCCCAGAGACGGTGGGTATACTGTTTGAAAACCAAGATCACAAAGATACCTTTAAAGTCGCCCCAGGTCTGACACGGAGAGAAGGACATCCACATCCAAACTGACATCCGCATCCAAACTGGGTTAAACATGGCTCTTGCCCCAGGACTGATGCGGGACAGAAGGACATCTGCATCCAAACTGAGTTAAACACTGTTTAACCAAGTTTGGATGCAGATTTCCTTCTCCCACGCAGGGCCGTAGCCAAGATTTTGATTTGGGGAGGGCTGAGTTTGATTCGGGAGGGGCTGAGTCTGAGTAAGAGAGGGACTACCCTACCAAACCTTTTGTATTGTTATCCCAATAACTCCATGAATGTGGGATATAATGAGCATGGTGATCAGATCATGATATGAATAAACATAACAGTTTAAATAATGTACCAGTAAGGCATTCTCACAGACCACCCTGAAAATTTCAGGGAGGGGGGGACTGAAGCCCCCTAAGCCCCCCGGCTACATGCCTGCTCCCACGTCAGTCCTGGGCAAGAGCTGTGTTTAATCCAGTTCTGATGTGGATTTCTTCTCTTTGCTTTCCCCCCCCCCCCTTTTTCTGGAATAAAACAACTACTTTCAAAGTAAAGACCATCCAAGACCACTTTAAAACCATTGACTAAGGATTCAGAAGTCTCAGAAGTTTGGAACAGTTTTGAACTTTTTTTCCTGTGATAATCGGAATAGACTTTCGATCTGAACCACCAGCGCCCCCTACATCCGAAACGAGTTTTGAACCTTTTTTATGTGTGGATCAAACAGGCCTACTGGGTATGTTTAGCTGAGAGAAAAGAAGGCTGGGAGGAGACATGATAGCCATGTTTACATATTTGTCACATTGAGGAGGGGCAAGCTTATTTTCTGGTGCTCTGAAGACTGTAACACAATGAAGCAATGGGTTCGAATTGCAGGAAAAGTAAACATTGTATGATTCTATGATTTATTCATGAAAATGGCTGCGTTTTGTGTACGCGCTACGCTTGTGCATGGATTCAGAATGGTCAGTTCCCTTCTGCCAATCCGGTTTGTTCAGCTTGGTCGGATGGCCACCACACTTCATCCGTTACGAGACCATGTGGTAGCCGAACACGACTCCTCCTCTCCTCCACCTCGTGCCGTGTGCTGCTCACACATGGTTTCCCTGTGAGCCCTGCCTGATGGGCGAATAGGAATTGAAGAACTCCATGATGTATCTTATGCAAGCTGTATCTGCTTCCTTAACCCCATTGCTGAAATCCAGGCTTCCTTGAAGGGAAGAAAGGAAAGGGTCTCAGGAAGGGTGCTTCCTTAATTTTGTTGATGAAACCCAGGTTCCCTCGAAGGGGCAAAAAGGGTCCCAGGAATGGAAATGGGAGTCTCATAAGTTCCCCATGGCTGCCAATGGGCCAGATCTAGGCGTATTTTCTGGGTGCAGACCAAAAAAGGCTATCCAGCTACCCACTCCTTTTCGGGAGGCACGTGAAAACAAATTGGGGTCTACTGGAATCCGGCCAGCAGAAATGGCTCAAGGCTCAGTCAAAATGCACAAGCCTAGTGTGCACTGATTTCAATGTCAAATTTGGGAAGGAGCAGCATTGGGAGAACCAGTTATTGAGATTTTCTACATGATGCATGTACATCTCCTAGTAGGGTTCCCATATGTCCCTTATTCTAAGGGACGTCCCTTATTTTGGCCCTAAAATTTGTGTCCCTTATTTTCAGGCCCTGTCCCTTATTTTTGACTAGCAGGACAGGACTGGGCGGGGTTGACCAGAGGAAGGTGCACACTGTGGTTTCCACAGCAATGCCTGCCTGGGGATTCCAACTCACAGAGCAGCCTGCATCCCCGTTGGAAGGAAGAGGCGATACAGGACTTTTTGAAAGTACATTAGACTAATTAACCGTTACCCAAGGGGAATGTTGTTGGATCATGTTGGATAAAGATAGTTTCTGGTTGCTTGAGAGTTACTCTTAAAATAGGCTTAGCTGTGCATCCCAATACTATACAATGCTGTGTATCCCATACTATACTATACCATTAACTATTGGCATAATAATCATGAAGATGTACTGTCTTATAAAATTTATTTTATTTTAATGTTTAGACAGTGCACTTTTAAAGTCAGCAAAGTCAAGTACTAAATACAGATGGAGAAAATTAGGTAGTTCTAATCATGTTTTTTCTGCATGACAAAGCATGCAGAAACATACCATGTACTGTTAAGAGGGTGTAAGTCAGTTTCTTTTGTTTCAATCATTATCTTATTCTGTTAATAAAACTATTTCTACCTAATGTTTGAGTTTCAAGTTTTTAATGAAGTGTCCCTTATTTTTGTGAAAAATCCCGTAAATGTCCCTTATTTCTTATATCAAAAAATGGCAACCCTATCTCCTAGTGCAAGCTCCCAGCAAAAGTTATGCTATCTCTCCTTGATGCATACTACTTTGTATCCCAGACCTCAAGGAAGGTCTATAAATCCAATTAATATTTATATATGAACCTATAATCAAACCTACTGAAGTATGCATAGGAATTCACAAACCCTTCTTTTCAAAGATGAATGAATGGCTCTTGTAGCTATGTCTCTGCATGGCCAGAAAGTGGCAGTATTGTACTGAGAATGTTGGTCACTTTTCCAGGAGTTGGACAGTAAATAGTTCTCTCCAGATTTCAAAGCAGCAGAAAGGCACGTTCAACTCAATAGTGTTCCCTGTGAATATTACCAGATAAATAAATGGGGCAAAGTCTCAACAGGCCAGCTTACTAAAGTCTTTCTCCCTCCCCACAAACCTGGGGAGGAATTGTTTTCCCGGCACTGGCCCTGTTTTCTGAACCACCACACCAGTTCAGAAATACGTCATGGGCACACAGGTGAGTTATTGTTTCCAAAATATATCAGGAGTATTGATCTCATTGCAAGGTGCCAGCTAGGGAATTAAGAGAGTGGCTGAAGTCCAAACTGTTGCAAAATTGAGGGAAAATTCATTATTAAATCCAATTAAAGTTGGGAGGAGAGTTTGAAATGAACATATTAAAAGTGATGTAATGGCCTGCCAGTAGTTAGTTTTAGGGGTTGTAATGGACACACATTTTGTAAGTAACACAAGGACCCAAATCCTATCGTTAGCCCAAAGAATAATAGACTAATTGAACCATACAATCATAAAGTTGGAAACAAACCTGATGGCCATCTGTGATTTGACAGCATATGTCAGTTAACATGGTGTCAAACTGCATTGAATTCTATAGTGTAAATGCCCTCTGGAAATCTTAACTAAAGGGGTCTTACCCATATCATGGTGAAAGAAGGGAATTATTATCTCTCACTTACTCTGGTTGGTGGGACAAAGAAACTTGAATCTTCTAGCCAGGGATTGGATGCAAAGCAGAGGGCATCACAAGAACTGGGATGGGAGGAGGAAACCAAATGCATAGACTCACCTGGCAAGTGTTGGCAAGTGCAGCAACAAATCAGTATGGGTGTGACGCCCCCACGGGGCTGGTTTTATATCTCTGTTTTGTATTTTGTTGCCCTTTACCTGCATGGGCCTTTGTTCTATTGTTGTGGCCATTTTGGACTGATGGGAGGGGCTGTGCCTGGCTCCATACCTGGCATCACCGCCCTGAACTCCTCCCCTTCCAGAGGTCACCTGAGAGGCTGGGTTTCCTTTCTGGCCTCATTCCAAGCATAGAACATGGATGAAGCAGGCGGAAGTCTGGAGCCAAGGCTCAGACAAAGCACCTTCGTTCACGTATAGCCATCCAACGCTCTCAAACCAAGGAATTCAGTAATAGGAAGAGCCAGCCCTTCAACAGAGACTGTATTTCTTTGGGGATCCACAGACTTCGCGCGCCAGAGGACCATTTGAGGAGCAACAGGATAACCATAAGAGAGGCACCTTCACTCTGCAAAAGGCAAGTGAACGCAATCCCTTTTCTCAAAGGACCTTTTCTAGCAACCAACAGCAAGCTTTTGGGCCACCAGCATTTTAACTGGTTGTTATTCAATAAATCTTGGTTTTGGTTCACTATTTTGAGTCTAGCACTCATTCTTAAAGCTACTCCAGGTCTCTTGTACATGGGAGGGCTAGAACGCAAAACCCAAAGCCTATAGAATTCGTCCATCCTTCTAAAGCCCCTTTTTTGGCCCTGGTGGGATGCCACAATGAGACTCAACCTGCTGATCTGGAGATTGTCCAGAGATGAGCCCAGCAAACCTGGAGAATTTGAACCTCAGTCCTCCAGCTGGAGATGGTGCACGAAAACCAGAGCTATGGGGACAAGTCTTGAGATCTGGACGCTCTAGTTGGTGGAAGAGGAACATGTCCTGAACATATAGGTTGTATGCACATCAACAACTTTTTTCCTCCAAATATAGGACATAATTTAGGACAGACCAAGGCGGAATGAGTCAGTGGAGTATCTAAACTTCCCTCTTCACTTTGACATAATTTCCTCCCTCCTGTCAATTCCTCTGTTGGCCAGCCCTTTGAAAATATCAGCCTGTCAAAATTTCCCTCCCACAGGGGAGACTTTGCTTTTTCCAACTGAGAAGCAGAACGACATCAGGTAGATGTTGGATGAAGGTTTAGATGAAGTTAGACAAAATCGACAAAGATTTTCTGTCACCAGGAAAGCAAAAATAAGACGAGGCTTGATGGGAAGTGTTTTTTGGTCTGCTGTTCTCCCAATTAGATGAAGTGTTATTCTGTGTGACATTTCCTTCTTGTTCCTACCTGTAACAGATACTGAAATGTGATAGGATGCAGCTCCAGAGGGCTAGTCTATCAGGTCTTCTTCAAGACACCGGTATCAGAATATGCAGTGGAGTGTTGTTTTTGCATGGCAGAGCTTGGAAATAAAGTTTCAGGAACATTGCTCCCTGAATCTTTCAGCCTGCAGGGCCATGCTGGATGAGGGATTCTGTAGGCCTAAAAGTAATTTTCACATTCTCTAATCCTCCATTATGGCCATCAGGCTGGCTGGAAATTATGGGAGCTGCAGTCCAGAAAGTACCTCTTCCATTCTCTGACTTTGCATTATGATCATGCATGTTGGTTGGATCATTCATAGAATTGTAGAATCTTTGAGTTGGAAGAGACCTCATGGGCCATCCAGTTAAGAAGCAGGAAAATCGCATTCAGAGAACCCCTGACAGATGGCCATCCAGCCTCTGCTTAAAAGCCTCCAAAGAAGCAGTCTAAACAATAACGTTCTCATTTTCCGATCTTGCATTATGATCACTCATACTGGCCGGGGGATTGGGGGAGCTGTCATAAAAGAAGTAGCTTTTCCAAGATGTCTTTTGCTCCTTCCAATGACATGCCTGCATCAAACCAAAACAAAGCTGTATATTCATTTTAATCTCTTCTTCTTCTCAAAGCAAAGAGTGACGACAATAACTTTGAGTAATGCTGCCCTGAATTTTGGCAGGGTTTTAGATTTTGTCATGAAGTGCAATAGGGTAGTGCAATAATGTGCTTTTAATTATTTTAAATTAATGCTTTCTTTAAGAGGATTGTAACCTAATGTGTTCCAGATTATTTTTGGTTATATTTTCACATATGGTGTGAGCAGCTTTCAGTTCCATGTGGAAGAAAAGCGGGATCTAAATAAAATAAACAAACAATATGCATGCAAATAGGTCTGGCAAAAAGAAACATAGAAGACATTAAAATAAACCTGGGTTGTTGTGAGTTTTCTGGGTTGTATGGCCATGTTCCAGAAGCATTATCTCCTGATGTTTCACCTGCATCTATGGCAGGCATCCTCAGAGTTTGCGAGGTCTGTTGGGAGCTCGGAAAATGAAGTTTATATATCTGTGAAATGTCCAGGGTGGGAGGAAGAACTCGTCTGTTTGAGGTAGGTGTGATGTTTCAATTGGTCACCTTGATTAGCATTTAATGACCTAGCAGTTTCAAGGTGTGGCTTCTTATTGCCTGGGGAATCTTTTTTGGGAGGGGATTAGTTGGCCCTGATTGTTTCTTGTCTGGAATTCCCCTGTTTTTGAGTATTGTTCTTTATTTACCATTATGATTTTAGAGTTTTTTAAAATACTGGCAGCCAGATTTTGTTCATTATCATGGTTAATCCCAACTAGCATCAAGACAGAAAATCAATTGCATTCACCTATTTGTTGGTTCAATATACGATTCAACAATCAATCCACCGGTTGATTGAAAGAGTCCATTCTCAGTGGGACTAACCAACAATATTCCAGCCATGCCATTGCACATTCTTGGGTGGTGCAGAGCTCTTTGTCAGTTCTTCCTATGTACTACTTAAAATAATGGAGTCCAACCATGTTCTGCCACGTGGGCAGACGCAATCAAAGCGCTCCTAACAGATGGCCATGCAAGGCTCTGTTTAAAGCCATCCACCACACTTTCAAGCAGCATATTCCAGTGCCAAATGTATATCTAGAAGGAATCTCTTTCCCTATAATAATGGCTCCATGTTCAAGTTTCTGAAGCTGCAAAAAAGAAAAAAAAAGATCCCCTACAAAATATGAATTTCCCATTTTGAGCTGGGACAATAGTAAAGTATATTAGCAGGTGCATAACTGCTTGTATAATGTCAGTATATACAGGAATGGCACAACCATAAAACATCTACATGAATGTAATGGTGATATGACCATCTGTCAAGGCTGCCTCAATTGTGTTTTTCCTGCATGGCAGGGGGTTGGACTAGATGGCCCATGTGGTCTCTATTATTCTATGATTCTATGAAATGTTTACCATGCAAGCAAGATATCATTTCTTTGCAGCAGCAGTTCTTTGTATGATTTGCTGTCATAGGCTTCCAGCATCCTTGAAATGGGCTTTTGAATTAAATTCAGGTTGGCAGCTCAAGGCCCAGCTAGAACAGCTGATGGAAGTCTGTCACTGCATCTCCCATTTCTTGAAAATGTAGGAAACAACAGCTGCAGGAGATGCTAATGCACACCAGGAGTGTGCCATGGAAGACGGCAGGCAGTAGATCTCCCAGAAAAATTATTTTCCCCAATTAAATTCCACCTGTTTATTCAGTAGCAGGTGATATGCAAAAAGGTTTGCCTAAAAGGATGTAAGTAATGTGTGTTGTGTTTTGTGAGCCTTTGGGTTGTTTCTGATTTGTGGCGTCATGGCAATCCTGGAGCCTCCAGTGGCGCAGTGGGTTAAACTGCTGAGCTGCTGAACTTGCTGATGGAAGGTCAGTGGTTTGAATCCAGGGAGTGGGGTGAGCTCCCGCGGTTGGCCCCAGCTTTTGCCAACTAGCAGTTTGAAAGCCTGCCAATGTGAATAGATGAATAGGTACCGCTCAGGCGGGAAGGTAATGCAGTCATGCTGGCCACATGACCGAGTAGGCGTCTACAGACAACAACAGCTCTTCGGCTTATTAATGGAGATGAGCACCATCCCCCAGAGTTGGACTTGACCAAACTTAATGTCAAGGTGAAACCTTTACCTTTACTTTTACATGGCAATCCTATCACTTGGTGGTGGTGGTTATGATATGTTTAGTTTTCCTCTAAAGATAAGAGAGTGTAACTTGCCTTAGGTCACCCAGTGTGTTTTAGTGGTTGAGCACAATTATGTAATTAAAATTGCAGGAAAAGAGATTCCACCTAAACACCTGGAAGACCTTCCTGATGGTAAATGCTCTTCAGATGTGGAAAATGCTGTGTCAGAGTGAGGCAGCATCTCTATGGAGATTTTTAATGCCATCAGTTGGGGGTCAGGGGCTTTGGTTGTATTTTTCTACATGGCAAAATGGGTTGGACTGGATGGTCCTTTTGATCTCTATGGCTCTATAAGTAATGTTTAGTGAATATACTTGACTGCCTGGCTACCAAGCAACCTTTGAATGTTTCTTCCCTTCTTTGTCCTCTGCTTTCTAACCATTGTCACTTCTACCAGTTCTTTCTTGGAGCAGTAATAAAACTCCCCCAGCAATGCACGTCTCTTGGAAAAACCATGCCATCCCCATTTCTCAAGGGCCCCTGGCTCATCTTTGCCCACATCTCTGCCTCCCCCATGGGCAACTGGCCAGAAGGGCTGCTTTGCCTGTCCTTTGCTTCAAAAGGAGCTGGGTTAATGAGCCGCTCAAATCACCCTGATAGCGGCAGGCTGGGAAGCAGCAGCCAGCCGGTCCATCCATCAACCGGGGAGACGTATATTTGGAGGGGACCCTGGCATAAGTTTGTGCTCCCCTTCATCACAATGGCAAGGGGATTTATGGGCTGTGCAGTCTGTCCATGCATTGAGCTATGGAGGCGGAATGAGTGGGTTGCCTCCTCCACTAGTTTATCCAGAACTCATGCCCTGGAATAGGTATGGGCAAACTTGGGCCCTCCAGGTGTTTTAGACATCAAATCTCACAATTCCTAACAGCCTCATGTCCCCTCCATTTCCCCCTCAGACCCTTAAGCAGCTGAGGGGGAAAAGGAAGGGGGCTGAGACTGTTAGGAATAGTGGGAGTTGAAGTCCAAACCACCTGTAGGGCCCATGCCTAGCCTGGAAGAAAAAAAGGCTTTGAGTTGTCCAGGCCCTGGTTGCTGCTCATCTCTACTTTGGCAAAAGGGGGAAAAAGAATAGGTCACGCTTTCCGCACACTCCCCAACACCTTCCAGGTTGCCAGTCTGCTACCAGTCTGCTACTGGCCACAATTCAAAGTGCTGGCTTGAGCCTATAAAGCCCTAAACGGTTCTAGCCCAACCTACCTGTCCGAACGCATCATCCCTTATGAACCTGCTAGGACTTTAAGATTGTCCTGGGGGGCTGCTCTCGATCTTGCCTGCATCACAAACATGTTTGGTGGGGACGAGAGACAGGGTCTTCTCAGTGGCTATGGAAAGCCCTTCCTGGGGACATTACATCAGCCCCCTCCCTCTTAACATTTTGGAAAAGAGTCAAGACTTGGTTGTTTGAACAAGCATTTGAAAATGCAAGGTAAATGACATAGGAATTGGAATGACTGGACGACGAGATTGGACAATGTTTTTATTAGGAGACGTGATTGATGTATGTTTTTAATACTATTGTTATGGTTTTATATTATGTGTTCATGCTTTTAAATGTTTTATGGTCTATTGGGCATCGAACCGTTGCCTCTGTAAACCGCCCTGAGTCGCCTGAGAGCTGAGAAGGGCAGTATACAAATACAGTAAATAAATAAATAAAATAAGTATGTCTGGCCAAGCAATATCAGAATGTGCTCATTATGGCAAAAATTGTTCATGAGGAACAGCAAACAAACTAAAATGGGGTGCAGCAGTTTGCTTCTGCCTGAGCCCACTGGGAAAGGTGAGATGAGATTCCACCTGCTCCTCTCCTCCCACTGAGTTTATCGGGAGAAAACTATTTTGCGTTTTGACCAAAGTATGCAGCAATTGAAGTAAACTGAATGCAAAGGGGGAATGTGTGTGGGAGAAAAACCAGGACATTTCAAGAGCAGCTGAAATGTGGGATGAGGGAAGATTAATCAAAATTGTCCCTACAAAATGTTGGAAGGCATGGGAACTTTTGTGCAGGAAAAAGAAAGGGCCTTCTTGGTGTCGTTGCCAAAGTTCTAGAACTCCATAGTGAAGCTTGAATCTGTAAGTGTGATGGTGCAGCAAGCACCACTTGTATGTAAAACTTTAAGTTGCAAAGGTTTGCACTGTTGTATTGTGTTTCTGCAAACCTGTTTAGTTCTGCAAAGGTTTGATTGCATTGATTGGTTTTTCACATCTGTTAATAATTGTTAACAGAGCTCAATTAAGTTTGTACCGCCCCTTTTCCATGGACTTGGAAATTTAGCCTTTTCTTTACAGAGCTTTCCTGGATCTCTCTAGAAGAGGACATATCTAAAGGTTTGCCAGGGCCAGCCTTGGTCAAGGCACCTCTCAACACAAGACAAAGAGTTTCCCTGGGTCTCATACAGAAAGCCCAACATACCAGATGATTGGGAAGCTCTGAGGAGACCCAGGCGCCTTCAAACTAGTCAGCTGGCATCCAGAGGAAGGTCCCATACCTTCAGTATAGGCCAGCTGGCTGGGGTCTCGAGTGTCCTTACCTTGAGACCATGAAGACAGAGCGAACTTGGAGAGCCATCTGGCTGAAGCTTCCTGGACCCAAGCAACTAAGACACTGTAAAGTATTTTTCTTTATCCTTTTGGGGAACAAAGTAAAGTGCCTGAGGGCAGATAACTCATGTTTTAAGCAATAAAGCCTGTTATGAGTTCTCTATAGTGTCCAGCTTGGTCCTTGGGAGCCCCAAGCCTATAAAGGAAGGCAAGAAGCAATCCCCCGGTAGAGAGAGTCTATGTCCTCACCCTTCCTGAGTATATACAGACCTGGTGTGACGGGACAGTAAATCTTTTAAATATACTTTTAATATACTGAAATTGCCAATCATTTAAATGAACACTGCATGGTCCACACTACAAATAGCAATATGGGAGATGGTCCATAGGACATGAATCACTTATTGAAGGGGAAAGGATTGCATGTGATTCGTCATTTAAACAGATGCCAGAAGCATTTGGACTAGCAGTTTTCATCAGTGGCCAATGTAAATATTATGTTGTACAATATTTCCTCTTAACAAAGAGCAATACTAATGCAATATCTTTGCTTCTTGCTTTCTGTTATAGGCTTGGGGCTCCCAAGGATCAAATGCAAGATAGAAGTGCCTCTTCTCCTCTTCTTCCCACAGCAGAACACCATAGGTTCCTTGTTGACACTTTTTCATGGACCAACTACTGTTGTTTTTTTAAAGTTAAAGTTTGTTTTAAATTGTTCTTGATATTATTGTTACATTTGAATGATACTTTGTAAATGTGTTACTTTATATTTGTTAGACTGCATCCCTGGACTGCACAAGTCTCCAGTCCTCAATGCGTAGTAGTTAGGTCAGATATAGAACTAGAGTGAGGGATTCCTTTCCCCACATTCCTATGCATGCTTTCCCCAGAAGGCGCTTTGTCTTTACTCTTCTTGCTTGCCACTATCTCCTCCTCCTTTGAAAATATAGCAATGGTGATGGGGTCAAGGAACTGGATGCAAAGTTGGGCCATAAGACAGGAAATTTTCAGACGAAGGGAAAAAATAAGAGAACGGGATAGTCCATTTGAGAAGGTGATTAGGAAATGTTTGAGAGGGGAGAAGAAAGTGGCAGGAGATCTGTATGAACAAATCATAACAGTAAAAGAAGAAATAATAGAGGAAATTTTTCATACATGGAGATTGGACATGGAAATTGAGAGGGAAGACATCCAGACGGAAATAAGTAATATAGCCAAAGAAAAGTATAATGCATTCAGGGAAACCAGAAGGAAAATGTTACAAAAATGGTACAGAACTCCTGCACAACTTTCACGCTTTGTACCAGGGATGAAAGATAAGTGTTGGCACGGCTGTGAACAAAGAGGGGTGTTCAATCATATGATATGGGAATGTGATAGAGTGCAAGATTACTGGAAAATGATTGAAGGAGAAATCAATAGAATGTTAGATTTACATATAGTAAATCTAACATTTATGGCACGCGCCGAGAGGCCAGCGCGTGCCATAAATGGTGATCGTATAGCCATCCCTGGGGTGAGAGAGGCTCGGCTGATGGAGACCCGACGAAGAGCCTTCTCCGTGGTGGCTCCCACGATCTGGAACACCCTCCCGCCTGCCCTCAGGGCCACATCGGCCCAAATCAGATCCTATCGGACCTGAAAACCTGGCTCTTTTGCCAGGCTTTTGGGGTTTGTTCGGACGCGTGGAGACTGAGCCTTTCTGGCGTGTGTACCTATGTTTTAAACTGTTGTATTTTGGGGTTTTTAAATGATGTAAGTCGCCCGGAGCACCAGTGGTGGAGGGCGACTCACAAATAATAAAGTTATTATTATTATTATTAATAGTTAATAGAAATGTATTACATGCACGGATAATAGGAGTGTAGAATATGCAAAAAGAAAAATTGATTGACAAATTAATAGCGTGTGCACAGATAGTTTTAGTGAGGGGTTGGAAGGATAAAACAAAATGGACATTGACTAACTGGTATAACTATATAATTAATATGTTAAATGTGGAAATAACAAATTGTAAATGAAATAATATAGAAAAATTGAAAAGATAATAATAACAAAGAGGATGTGGGAACCAGTTAGAAATTATTTAGAAAATGTGTTAAGCGGTGGAGTAGAAAAATTAAGACTGAGACTGATATTTCAAATGTAACCTCTGTAGTTTGATGTAAAAACTGTATGTACAAGGAGGGGAGGGTGGGAGAGGGAAAAAACCAATAAAGAACCTTTAAAAAAAAGATATGGCAATGGAATCTCGTGAGGGACGAGGGAACTTCCTCTTTAAAGGTATCTTTATTGCCCTGGGTTTTGACCAAGTGGTCTTTCTCCATTGCCCTCTCTCTACCTTTGTCTCCCTTCCAGTGAGGATGCCATTCTCCAGGCAAAATATAGCTGCATGGATATTTTGACTTTTATCCTTTTTACCGTCTATCTAGAATGAAATTCTTTTATACTTCAATCAGTATTTTGAACCTAAAGTTGTGACTCTGCAATCCTGTGCCATCTTGTTGAATGGAAGCTAATCTTGACTCACGTAAGTTTCTGCTGGTTATGAAGTTTGCTTCTAGCACTCTTCTATATTTATGGTGGAATCACCCCAAGTGAGAGTTATTTTTGAGCCCAACAGCTCTGATTCCCAACAATATTACTACTTTGGTGGGAAATAAAAGTGAAATGGAGACCCCTGGGCCATCCAGTCCAATGTGGCATAGTGGTTTGAGTCTTGCAGCCTCATTACATCAAGGCTTTAATGCAGGCAGCTCGGTATTCTGAAGCAAACAGAATTTTGGGAGATATGGTTTATCTGCCATATTATCTGCCATAGGGATCCTTGCTTTCCCAGACTACATCTCCCAGGATTCTGTTAGTGAAACAACAGGGCTGTCCACATTAAACCTTAATGTGATGAGGCTGTTGGATTATGACTCTGGAGACCAAGGTTCAGATCCCCGCTCGGCCATGGAAACACATTGGGTGACTTTTCTGCACACTCTCCGCATCAGAAAAAACTGTGATAGGTTCACCTTAGGGTTGCCGTAAGTTGGAAATGACTTGGAGGCACCAAACAAAAACAACTGTAAAGGGAATGAATCAAGAACAGAATGAATGGGCCTAGGATGACAAATGTAACCAAAGTGCAGAATGAATTCAGGTTTGCTAGAGAGGTTTAAAATCACAAAAAGGGCTTTTTAAAATTAATTGTAGCCAAAGAAATAACAAGGAAGTGGTAGAGGCACTGCACCCAGGTAATGGCAAAATGCTGACAGTGGACAGAGAAAAGGCAGGAGAACAGACGACAAAGGAGGAAAGATGCACCTAAGGATTGCTAGGCTTGCTGTAAATGCTGCCTTGGAGTGTGGTGGAGTCTACTCTTATGGAGGTTGTAAAGCAGAGGCTGGAGGGTCATCTGTTGGGAGTGGATGAGTTGTGGCTCCTGCATGAGAGGGGGTGGGATGGGATGAACCTTGGAGGTCTCTTCCAATCCTATGTTTTTATGATTCTTAGACTTTACTCCATTCTCTCCCTCCCCTTTTGCTCTCTCAGGCAGACGCCAGCCTCACCCACCTCATCTCTGTTGACAGCTCTGGAATCTCAGGAGGGATGTTGGCTCTTTGCCGGCATCCAGCCTCGACAGAGACAAAGGCCCACAGATCTCTCCAGGCAGCCTTTTGAACTCAGGTGAGGACTGGGTGCCTCATTGCCCACCTCCCTGCTTCTTTCTGCACCCAGGTCTCTCTCCTGAGAGCTGGAGTTGGGCCCTGTCCATACGGCCCTGGTCCGGAGCCTCAGCTCTTTTTGAAAAAGGCTTTGGTTTGTCTCGCAAAAGCAAACCTGAATGGTGACCATGAAATGATCCCGGCACAGCTGCCAAAGATGGGAAGGAGGGGGACATGGACAGATGCAGAATCAGGCCTGAAGGTGGTTGGAACTGAGCCACTTGGGGATATGGAGCGTGGGCACCACATTTCTATGTATATTGTTATATCGAAAAGCTGTGCATGCCCTTTGGAATTCCACTCTTATCAAGCCTTCCAAAATGTGACGGAGGAAAAGGGAGATACTTTTTCCTGTATGTACTGAACAAGGGATTCATAGTCTGATGGCAAACAAGGCTAATGAAAGAACTCCCCCCTTCCTTCCCCTTACTTTGTCATGCATATGACATGCCCCAGGTGATATCTGAACTCTTAACTGTAAGATATACTGTATACAAGAGGAATTATCCAGTAGGGAGCCCAGCTGTAATCAGTCGTGTAGCAGCACCGTTTCCCAGAGAAGACAGCAGGCATCTCTGGCCCTTCACCTTTCAACTACTTGTTGTCAGTCAGGGAAAAGATAAATTCAAACCCTCAGATTTGCTTCTCCTTCCTTGGATTATGTTCAAATTGCAAGGATGGGTTTATCTCCCTCCAGTCTTTAGTCAACAGAGTAGATCTAGTTATCACCAGCCATCTCCTATCCATCAATGCCCAGCAAAGAAGTGGCAAAGTTTCAGGAAAAGTTATCTTACTTTGGGTTGCTGTGAGTTTTCCGGGCTGTATGACCATGTTCCAGAAGCATTCTCTCCTGATGTTTCACCCACATCTATGGCAGGCAAACATCAGGAGAGAATGCTTCTGGAACATGGCCTTACAACCCAGAAAACTCACAGCAACCCATTGATTCTGGCCACGAAGCCTTCAACAACACATTATCTTACTTTGAACCAGGTAAGGCGACATAAGGGTTGAGCAGGTTGAAGAAGGAATGGATGCCCACAATGGATGGGTACTGAGATAGGACTCTGAAGCAGCAGAAGGAAAACAAAAGCAGGTTGTCATTTGCTAATGCAAGGTTCTTGCACAGGTTTACTTTGGTTCACAAACAACGACAACAAAACAACTCCTTTTTGCAAAGTCTTCTGATGACTTCCAAGTTCCTGCTTTTCCTCTTTGATTGAAAAAGTAGGAGAAACACAGACATTCAGTGTCAGGGTCTCAAAGTGCATCTGCAGTAAACACGACAATAAAAGTTTGTGTTGGAAAAGAATGGGATTCTGCTTTAGCCTGCCATATTATAGTTGTGTGTGTCTGCCTACAACAGGAAAGGCAAAGAGCAGCTGTCTCCAGTCCCTTACTGAGCATGTAGCAAAATAAGGGAGAAAAGGGGAGAGCAGATACATCTTTCTCAGTAGGCACCCCCCCAACATATTGAAGGATCACAGATGGGCATGTTTGGTCACCAAAATGGAAATCCTAAGAAAAGAGGAGCCGGTGAATAAAAAGTCATCCCTGGATCCATTTTGGAAGATGCTTTCAAGTAGTCACTGCAATATATTAAAAAAAGTTTCCATTTGCGTAAGCAAGGTTTACCAATCCTAGTCTTTCTAGTTTACCTTGAGTACATTGTTTGTTTTGGATGAACGTTCGATGAAGCATATTGATCTGCTCTTCTTCCTTTTGTTATGGATGGGAATCTGTCCCTATTTTTTGTAGGTTATTTCTGGTTCTGGCACAAACTTTTCTATTAAGGAAGTAATGCCCAACAACGCCTCTGCTCTATATACAGTATTTCTCCATCTCATTTGATATTGCTTAAAGCATTGATGAAGGGCTTTGAATTCTCTTTTAAAAGCATTGTGTTTTGTAACCTGAGCCTTCTAAGTAGATAGCATTATGCAAATTGGGTAAATTGACTTAAAGGCTCGTAATCTGCATGACTCACATGATTTGCAGAGTGGCACGGGATTGCAAGGATGGGCTTTGTGTGTGTGTGTGTGTGGGAGGGATGTCCTGTGTGTGGGAGGGAAGAGGATCTTTTGTGGTGTAAGTGGTATGCCTGAGAGTAAAATTTGGACTTTTGATAGGGGAGTATTCTATGTGGGTCTCAGTGGGGGGTGGAAGAAGGACTGGACCCATCCTAAAAACAGATTTGGGGAGGACAAGTCAAAATTTCAATGAAAACTTTGACTACAAACCCCGTAATCTTTTGGATGACAACTCCCATCTGCCCCAAAGATGGAGGAGAAAGTTCTAGGGTGCATCTACCCTGTAGAATTAATGCAGAGTGACAGCACTTTAAGTGCCATGGCTCACTGATAGGGAATGGTGCCTCAATTGGCTTTCCATTTCCTTATCCAGCACCCTTTCCTTATGTGTCATGTCCCTTTAGACCAGTGTTTCTCAACCTGAGGGTCAGGACTACTGGGGTGGGTCAGAGGGGTTGCCAAAGACCATCAGAAATACAGTATTTTCTGTTGGTCATGGGGATTCTGTGTGGGAAGTCTGGCTCAATTCTATCATTGGTGGGGTTCAGAATGCTCTGATTGTAGGTGAACTATTAATCCCAGCAACTACAATTTCCAAATGTCAAGGTCTATTTTCCCCAAACTTCACCAGTGTGCACATTTGGGCATATTGAGCATTTGTGCCAAGTTTGGTTCAGATCCATCATTTGAGTCCACAGGACTCGGTGGAAGTAAGTGGACTACAACTCCAAAATTGAAGGTCAATGTCCACCAAACCCTTCCAGTATTTTCTGTTGCTCATGGGAGTTCTGTGTTTCAAGTTTGGTTCAATTCCATTGTTAGTGGAGTTCAGAATGCTCTTTGATTGTAGGTTAACTATAAATCCCAGCAACTACAATTCCCAAATGACAAAATAAACCCCCCAACCCCAGCAGTATTCCAATGTGGGTGTATTGGGTATTTGTGCTAAATTTAGTCCAGTGAATGAAAAAACATCCTGCATATCGGATATTTGCGTTACGATTCATAACAGTAGCAAAATTAGAGTTGTGAAGTAGCAACAAAACTAGTGTTATGGTTGGGGGTCACCACAACACCAGGAACTGTGTTAAGGAGTCACGGCATTAGGAGACTTGAAAAACACTGCTTTAGACTAAATACTTAGGTAGCAGGAACTGTATAAAAGCCATTTTGGGAATACTTTGGGGCTGAACAGTTTGTGTGTAGCTTTAGATAAAACAATAATAATAAAGAAATCTGATTTTTAATACAGCTGACTACATCCTTTTCATTGTGGTTATGCTATAACCAAGAGGACTATGCTGTTTGCATTCACTGAGTCGTTTTATCCTACACTGAAGAGCAGGGGACACCAAGCTTTTCCAGCTTCCCAATTTGGAAACATGTACCAATGAGCAGAAATGGAGACGACAGAAGGGAATCTTAGAGCGACTGGCTGCCTTGATGACCCCTCTGTTCAAACACTTCACTTAATCCTCTCTCTTCTCCCTCTGCAAGGAAATAAACAGCTTTATCGAAGATCAACAGGCTGGCTGAAGAGCACTGAGCTCCCTCTTGACATTCTCCTCTTCTTTTCCTTTTTAAAAAAACTGGCATTCCAAACATTGTGTGCCAGAAAGCCGGTCACTCCAAGGACAAACTAGAGAGTAAGCAAGCATCTGAGAAGGTCAGTGTTGGGACATAATACAGTAGGAATACTCCATTCATGATGCAAAAGGCCTTGCTTGAGATCTTATTGTGAATTATACTTTGATTGTGCTCTGCAACCCTTGTATTGTGCAATTGAGGGCTCAACTGAATACATACCCCATGACACGATCAAATGAGTACTTAAATGTGATGTAGCAGCTAAAAAAGCCAAAGAGATAGGAAGCATCAATAGTGTCTTGAGTGTAGCAGGTTATAGCCCCTCTCTGTTCTGCTTTGGTCATACCTCATCTGGAATAATACTGTGTCCAGTTCTGGGCAACACAATTTAAGGATATGGATATGGATTGTTGTTTATTCGTTCAGTCATTTCCGACTCTTCATGACCTGCTGGACCAGCCCACGCCAGAGCTCCCTGTTGGCTGTGGCCACCCCCAGCTCCTTCAAGCTCAAGCCAGTCACTACAAGGGTACCATCCATCCATCTTGTCCTTGGTCGGCCCCTCTTCCCTTTTTCTTCCATTTTCCCTGGCTTCATTATCTTCTTCAAGCTTTCCTGTCTTCTCATGATGTGGCCAAAGTACTTCAACTTTGCCTCTAATATCCTTCCCTCCAATGAACAGTCATGCATTATTTCCTGGAGTATGGACTGGTTGGATCTTCTCGCAGTCCAAGGCACTCTCAGAATTTTCCTCCAACACCACAGTTCAAAAGCATCTCTCTTCCTTCGCTCAGCCTTCCTTATGGTCCAGCTCTCATACCCATAGGTTATTACGGGGGAAAACCATTGTTTTAAGTATGTGGATCTTCGTTGCCAGTGTGATGTCTCTACTCTTCCCTATTTTATCAAGATTGGTCTTTGCTCTCCTCCCAAAAAGTAAACGTCTTCTGATTTCCTGACTGCAGTAATATTTGCATATGGATATGGATATGGACAAGCTGCCCAGAAGAGGGTGACCAAAATGTAAAATATCCAAAAACCATGCTCTATGAAGAGCAGATTTTATAGCTGGATCTGTTTAGCCTGGAAAAGAGAAGATTAAAAGTGGACATGATAGCCATGTTTAAATACTTGAAAGGATATCTTATTTCAGACAGAGCAGAAGGGGAACAAAGAGTCATGCTGAAGAATTTAGAGATTCCGAGAGAGAGGTTCATAGATTTTAAAAAGTAGTGTGTGTTTTGTGGTTTCATGGGAGTCCTGTGCTCCTAATTCCTATGAAAGTTGAGACCCTTTATTTATTTATTTATTTATTTATTTATTTAATATTCTGCTCTTTTCACCCAGAAGGGGACTCAGAGTGGATTACAGGTACACATACTTAGCAGACAATCCCTGCCGTTTCCACATACACACATATAGACGAACAGAGGCAAACTCTGGCCACCAGGGGGAGCTGACACACTCCTCATCTCTCAGCATTCCCAGTGTCCCTTGTTGTTCCTTCCACATTCCTCAGCATTCCTGGAGTTCTTTAATGGCCTCATAATTCAGTCAAAATTTGCCTCCCCACTTAATGTGGTACCTTTATCTCCTACTTGACAGATGCAACTGTCTTTTGGGCTGCAAAGGTCAACAGCAGGGTACACTTAAAGGTCAAGAACCCACCTCGACCTGGGCAGGCCTCGAACTTGTGACCTACTGGTCAGAGAGATCTTATGCAGCTGACACTTAGCCAGCTGCGCCACATTCCTGGTATATTGCCATGGTTCATTCTTGTGAAACTTGGGATTGTAGTTTAGGACAACATATTTAGAATTCTCAGCCAGAGGCCTTTAGTTACTTCTCAGACCAAACACCCCATTTTTGATGGGATGTTGCCATGGCACTTAAAGTGATACATAACTGTGAAAAGTCTCCTGGTTCCCAAGTTCCAGACCATCACTATAAGTCCCTCCACTGCAATATCTGAGATATTTGGATTGTATAACTGCACATGAAGTTTTGCACTGATCCTGCTCCATGACTTTGGTATGAAATGACAATGTTTCACAACTGAATGCACAAATAATAATAAATAAAACTTTATATCCCACCCCATCTCCATGTGGGGACTCAGGGCATGTTCTTCCCCATGTACAAAAGTACGGTGTGTGTAGCTCCATTCCTGCAACCTTTCACTCTGTGCATAAGATCACAATGGGGGGAAAAAGCCCAATCATCTGTGCAGGGAAACTTACCCATCTGCAAGGCACCTGCTACATCCCGGTCATTGACTCCTATTTACCTGGGAAGAAGGAAGTTCCAGTGGCTTCAATGATAAACACTTCCAAATGAATTTATCAACACTTGAGAATCAATGCAGTTTGACACCAATTATGTGGGGTGGAGGAGTTAAAGTGATGTCAAACTGCATTAACTCAACTGTATAGATGCACCCTAGGATAGCCATCTGACAGCCTGGTCCTACATGTTTTTATTGATCAAACTGAAGTGAACCCCATGCTACTTAACCCCAAATAAGCATGCCCAAGAAGGCAGCCTTCACATGGTAGATTGCCACATATTGTGGGAGGTGAAGCTTTTCTATCCTCCAGCCTTCTCCATCATCCTCAAAGAGATTTATTTTATTTAATTTATGCATTTATTTCATTTATATATCATTTTTGTCTGATAGATTTTTGTAATTGGTTACTGTTGGTTGTGTATTAAGTTTGAAATATTTATTTCCTTAATTTTGTATTCTAGGATCTACAGAGACACTCGCAGGAACAACTCAGCAAGCGAGAGTCCAAAAGTGGCAGGCTAAAATGGGGCCACAAAGTGGAGTCCACGACATGTGAGTATGGAGCAAACCACACACCACCTATTACAATGCGGTCTGAGCTCTGCAACATGCACAATGGAGGACCTTCTTATAGAAACGCCACAGGCACTCTAAGAGGCCAGCTACTGGACAAAGGATATTTAGTATAATGCCAAGTTTTCAAACGTTTGTTGTTGTTGTTGTTTGATTTTTAAATGCATTACAACTGTACCCTTGGTTTGCTCCTGATACAATAAATACATATTTTGTATTCTGTGCTTTAATACTGTTGTGAGCCACTCCGAGTTCCTGCTGGGAGAGGGAGAGGAATATAAATAAAGTTGTTGTTGTTGTTGTTGTTATTACTTTACTCTTTATCCCCCCCCCCCCTTTCTTCAAATATTTCCTTCTGCTTTTGCAGGGACCTTGGCTGGCACCATTTGTCCACACCCAAAATCCCAATGCCCCCATCATTCCAGTACAGACAACTGCCCAGCTGGTTCAGGACAAAAGCAGCCAGGCTGGTTAGTGAGTTCCAGGGTGCACATAATCCTACCCTGAATTAGCTGGCCATCTGCTTAAGCGCTGCTGGAGCTGCTCCTCACCAGCTGGGGATCTACAGTTGGCACAATGTTCAACATGGTTTTTTCTCACCCTTGGCACCCAGCCATTGCCCTCCCTGCATCTCTCCTTGGGCGCTCTGCTTGGCATTGCCCTCAAAGAAGGAAAAGTTGCTTGGCTTTCGGTAAGACCGTGCTGGAGCACCAAGACATATGGGCAAAACTGTGACTTAAAATGACAAGAGGTACCAGTAGGCATAGATTTCACATGCCTTTCCTTCCACTTTTTATTCTTTTCATATTTTCTTCTATTACTTGTAATACAATGGGGCCTTGGTATCTGCTGAGATTTAGTTGCAGGCCCCCCAGATGGATATCAAAATCTGTGGCTGCTCAAATCCTATTATAAGCAACAGCATAGTAAAATGCTGTCCCTTACATGAAATGGTAAAAAACGCAAAGGTTTGTTTTTTTGCAATTCTTAAAAAATATTGTTGAATCATCATTGGTTGAATCCATGGATAAGGAAGGTTGACTGTTTTTTTTGGTGTTCAAAAAATGTTAGGTGTATTGGATCACAACCCCCAGATTTTTCATACCAGCATGCCCAGTAGCTGGGGGATTCTGGGAGTTGTAGTCAAACAAATGGCCAGTGTCCTGCTGGTGTGTCACATATTCATAGAATCATAGAGTTGGAAGAGACCACGTGGTCAATCCAGCCCAACCCTATTATGCCAAGAAGCAGGAAAATCACATTCAAAGCACCCCCGACAGATGGCCATCCAACTTCTGCTTAAAAGCCTCCAAAGAAGAAGCCTCCAACACACTCCGGGGCAGAGAGTTCCACTGTTGAACAGCTCATTATTAGTCTTCTTCAGCACATGGTTATACTTTTTGGGTTATTCGGTGCAGCCTGTGTTCACTTCACAACTGGAAATGAATGTTTTTGATTTTAACTCTCCCCCTAATATGTGGTGTTGCATAATTTTTGGATGATATGTAATGACTCAGCAGTGCCTTCATTGTACTGTTTCATTCAGTGGATGTGTACAGGCAGCAGGTACATTGGTAGATATGCATCTGATTGCACAATGTTGGTGTTTAGCAGAAGAGCGGTGTATTACAATAGTCTCCTTTCTTGAACTAGCTTGAAATCATGTCATTTCATCTGTATGCACTACAAGTACATGCTGTTGTCTTTGTTGCTTCCATTTGAAAAATAATCACTGATTTTGTCACATTTCCTATATTTTGGCTACAATATTATCTGATATGGGAGGAATCCCATGGAGGTAACACTATGCTTTACCACACTGGGTGATGTATCTTGAGGATTTTTTCAATCCCTGCATATTCTCAACACTATTGAATATGCAGAGATCATGAATACAAATCTGTTCTGATTTCCTAACTCTAGGTTATGAACTGTGATCTTGAATTTTAGCCACTCCATTCTTCCCCGGGCTAAACATATTAAACCTTTTATGTTCTTCCATAAAGCCGAATGGCAGTATTTGCGCCTGAAAGAGACAATAAAGAGGCTCACCATGCACAGCCTCTGGAGCACAAGGGAACTCGTCACATTGAAAGTGTACAGTTCGACCACCAAACCATAGTAGCCAAAGCACAGACTTGTATTTTATGAAGCATGCTGAACTGCGTTATCCAGGAATGACAACCAAGAGTCTGTCTTCCTGAATTGGCCACGAGGGAAAAGCTGTTGCACATGGCTTCCTTGAAGCCTAAAATAAAATAAAGCAAAGATATGTGACTCTGGAGATGGTTTTGTGCCAACTGGTTTGCTCACAAGATATGCCCATGGCTGTACTGATGAAGAGGGAGATACATCCTTAGATTTCCAGTCTACATCCTTAGTCTCACATTACCAACAATCTACATCTTTATTCCTTCCTGATTCCCTTTGATATCTTTTGCCAAGGGGGCAAAAAGAAAAGAATGAAAAATATCTGGTGAAGATGGGGCCATGTTTAGTACTGCAGGTTAAACTGCCAGCTGCAAAAAAATCTTGACAATAGGAAAATTGGCAGTTCAAGCTGCACATCAGGGTGAGCTCCCACTGTCAGCCAAACTTCTGCTTATCTAGCAGTTTGAAAAGAGTAATGTGAATAGATCAATAGGTACTGCTTTGGCAGAGAGGTAAAAAGGTGCCCATGAAGACATGCTGGCAATTCGATTAGGAAGGTGTCCATGGACAACAAGCTTCTTGGCATGGAAAATGGAACAACAGCACCTCCCCATGGTTGGAGTCGAGCACAGCCTCCCGATGCCAGAGATGGAAAAAGATGAGAAGCCTTTACCTCTGTTTATGTACTGTCAGTCTATATTAATTGTATAACAGCATTGAATGTTTGCCGTATATGTGTTCTGTAATCCGCTCTGAATGCCCTCAAAGAGATAGAGTGGAATATAAATATTATTATTATTATTATTATTATTAAGATGTTCATGGGATGAGATCATGTGGAATGTCCTCCTATCCTTTATTGAATCGGAGTCATCTCATTGAAAAGTCATGGTTTCAACCAAGCAGGCAAGTATTCAGCAGAGCTTGGGAAAGTACTTTGTTTTGGACTGCCAGAATATCCCACAAGAGTTTTATGGAGTAAACTGCAATTGAATATTGTAAACATAATCACGCTTTAAATCTACACTCACTCACTCCCCCCCCCCCCGCCCCCCCACAGGTATATATACTTCACCAGCCTTACCACTATTAGATCCCCTGAAGGTGCCACCCACACTTGTTATTTATTCGTTCAGTCATTTCTGACTCTTGGTGACCTCATGGACCAGTCCACACCAGAGCTCCCTGTTGGCTGTCACCACCCCCAGCTCTTTCAAGGTCAAGCCTGTCCCTTCAAGAATGCCATCCATCCATCTTGCCCTTGGTCGGCCCCTCTTCCTTTGCCCTTCCATTTCCTCCAGCATCATTGTCTTCTCCAAACTACCTGGCCTTCTCATGATGTGGCCAAAGATGAGAAGGGTTATCAGATGAGTATTCAGCAAGCTACCACTAAAAAAGAGACAGATAATTTTTCCAATCACAGCCCCCCCCTTTTTTCAAACTGGAAAGCCACACATCAAGTGTTTTTTCCTACCCACATCCCTTTGCTGCAGCTCAAACTTCCATGAGAGCCTCCCTCCCCTTTCGCTGTGATGTTTTATTCACCATGAAGCAGCATTGCTTTCATTTCATGTGGTGTCTTTTTGAAGAGCTGGCTGGCTGAAAACTTTCTGGGTTCACTGACTCCCCCTGTAAACAACCCCCACCCAGCTCCAATTTACAGCAGCCCAATATGGGACTAGGGAAAGGCAGGCAAGTTTTTCAGAGAGTTGAACTTCTGCTTAAATGAAAGAAAAGTGTGAGCTGAATTTTCACCTGTATAACAATTCAAAGCGAAAAGCAGGCAAAATATCTAAGGAGTTTCACAGGAAGCCAAAGGAGATTTAGGAAAACTGCTAAAAATGATCTTGAGCAAGTTTTGCAAGTACATAGTGAAAAGACTGTTTCATGGAGAGGGTTTCTGAATACCAGTCCTAACAGTCTGTATTACACAACTGTTGTCTTTTTATTCTGCTTTAACTGCCAAGTTCCATCCTAAGGGGTTTGTAGGTTGGGAAAGTAATTCTAAGTATTACTTTCTATATACAGATTGAGCCTCCCTTATCTGAAAATTCAAAATGCTGGCAAAACTTCTTGCTGCCAGCTGCAAACTTCTGGCTTTGGGGAAAGGGGGCTTGTCACAGCTCCAGTGTCCCCTGAGTTTTTCCTCAAGGAGACTTCACATAAGAAAAAGAAGAGAGTGGAGGGGGAGTGTTCTGCTTATACGAGGCCCATGAAAAAAGCCACTCTCGATAGTTCCACACTTGCTTTCTGACTGGCCAATTGCTATCCACAGCTGGGAGTGCGCCTTGCAAACAGATGCAAGTGTGAGCAAAAAGCAATCCCATTGGATGCCATTTCTGTCCAGCCCAGAGATAATGAAAAAGACTCACAGGGAGAAGGAATTTCTCTTCTCTTCCTGGCCACTTTACCAAAAGGGCAGATAGTGTGCTGATAGCCCTTGAAGAAAAATTCTGCAGGCATTAGATGTGCAACTAACACCCTTTCCCCCCCATCGTTAATTCTCTATATAAACACAAATATGTGCACCAAAATAGTTCTGGCTCCAAGCATTTCAGATGACTCAACCTGTAGCCATTTAAGTAATTCTTTTCCAGATGTGATTCTGTAGCTCGGGAAACACATTAGGGAATTCATTGTAATAGGCATTTTCAGAAATCTCTATGGATCTTCAGGAGTTCCCTGGCAACATGAAATGTCCATATTGGAGGAATCGTGCTACGTACTAGTTGTTTTTCAGGGAGATTTTTGTTGTTGCCTTGTCTGACAACATACCAAAGGTGGGTCCCAATGATGTAAGTCTGATGTGATACCATTTCACTTTATGGACAGGATGATGGCCAAACATGTCTGTGCAATTTTCACCATATATTTGCACATGGAAAATTATTCTGTGCAGAATAGATGTAGAGTTTTGTGGCTCTTATGTAAATCCACATTTTTGGAGCTTTCTGCTTGCTCTTTTATGCAAACAATGTTGGTTTTGCAGAAGAACATGAAATGCTTCATAAAACATGTTTCTCAAAATACACAAGACCATTTTGTTGTGCTAAAATACTAAAAAAAATTAAGTGATTTTGGAAATAATTTTGACATGAAAATATATATTTTACACAAAAACCATGTGTATTTCTGCACAGAATAGTTCCCTAGGATTAATGAATAATGAATGAACACTGCACAAAAACTCATTATTTTCCTGTCAGTGGAATGGATATATAAAGGATCATGTCTTCAGTAGATGAATTAACTAATTATATTTAATATGTGTATCACCAAAATTTCAATCAAGTTGTCTTTTCCAGATTTTATAAGAAGTGAAGGCATCTACAAAATTTACATGAAATCACCAAGAGACACAATTCATTATTCAGAGGATAAAGCCTCCTTTATTTTTTTCTTTTCTATTCATCATCAAAGTATACAATTGGGGGGGGGGGGATGGGACCCTGAAAAAGTAAACATTGACTTAGTCTGAGCCCCACCCCACTCATTAAAATTTGCTGTTCTTGATTAAAATGTCCCCCTGCTGATTAATCAATTTAAGCTCTTTTGATAAAGCTACCAATTAAATCTGCTACAGTTCTGCATTTATCGAATTAGGAGCATTTCATTTAAATGTATTAGCTGTCTTCTTTTGAGTTTCTGTTGTTTTTCTGCTTTGATTTAGCAAACAGGGCCCTGGACAGTTGCCATGGTTGTTTTCTCAAATCAGCTCATGAAGCTGCCTGCATCAGCATCTTTTCCCTGAAATGTGCGCGTATATTTCAAAAAGGACTTAATGGGAATCTATTCCTGACCATGTAAGGAATGGCTTTCCTTTCAGAGAGGGAGCAACCCAAAGAGTGAAAGGGGCAGAGCTCTTTTTGGAGAAGACTCAAGAGTGGTTCCTATGCCTTCCATACCATCTCATTTTGGCTTTTCCTTCAGAATCTAAAGAAATATCAATCACAGAAATGATGCTACAAATATGTGTGTATGTATGCCTCTGTGTTGAGTGCCTTCAAGTCATTTCTGGCCTATAGCAACTCAATCACATTACGTTCTTGAAAAAAAATGTTTGGAGAAGATTTGGTTTTACTTCCATCTGAGGCTGAGAGAGTATGACTGGCATTTCCATGCTCAACCATGAATTCAGGCCCGGATTAACACATTTTTGCGCCCTAGGCCACACTTTGGAATTACGCCCCCCCCCCCACACCACTCAGAACCACACTTGGCTGGCTTTCGCCATGGTGCCTCCTGAGCAGAAGAGAAAGGCGAGTAGGCACCATCCCGCCACCTCCAAGGTCCCCATGCATTCCCACCGGCAGGAAAGCTCTGCTGTGCTCTGAAGGTCGTCTCGGGAGTCAGGAGGCTTGGGGAGAGTGCAGCGAGTGCAAACTCGCTCCAAAGGCGTGCACGAGAGAGAGAGAGTGCGCAAGAGAGAGAGAGAGCACGTGTGTGAGAGAGTGCGCACATGCACGAGAGAGAGAGCGAGACGGAGCAGAGACTTTGCCAGGAGAAGGAGCCAGGAGGGGCATGAGAAAGGGTGAAAGAGGGGCGCGGACCAGGTTTTTTGGTCCGTGATCTGCGCCCCCCCCCCTCGGCTTACGCCCCTGGGCCATGGCCTCGTTGGCCTTATGGGTAATCTGAGCATGCATGAATTTGAACACTGGTCTCCAGAGTCATAGTCCAATGGCCACTATACACCCTCTCTTTCTGTCTCCATATATACAGGTACATATGTACCCTGGACTACCTGAGCCACCCCTCCTGTTCATATTCCATGTTTTTAAACTGTTGTACATTGTTCACCCTAGGGTTTTAACTGTTGTAAGTCGCCCGGAGCACCGCCGGTGGAGGGCGACTCACAAATATTAAAGTATTATTATTATTATTATTATTATATAACATAACCAAAAGAGATGGGACCACGGGGAGACCACTTATTTCCTGATTTTATATTCTCCTGTTCTGAAGACCGGATTGGCCCTCAGGAGATGATATTAAAAATTAATAAGCTTATCAGTTATTGCGAACTAATAAAAAAGCTGGGGTTGCCAAACTGGATCTGAGATGGGGCTCTTTGAACGGTATCTTAACAGATCTTGGAGCAGGACAAGATACCATAAAGCTCCGTCAAGCAGGATGAAGGTACCCGTCCTTCCTCACTTGGCACATGTCATCTTTCAGCTTCAGTCATCCCCTCCCAGCATAGGTATTGATTCACAAATGGAGGCAATAGCTGTGATAGGATTGTTCAGAGGCAATTGGCAAGAGGAAGAGAGATAGATGCTCTTCCATGCCACCTCCTTCATTTCCACTGTCAAGGCAATAGGGATAGTTGCAGCTGAAAATTGGGAGTTTTGAAAGTGAGGAGGGACAGATATCTTCAGCTCACTTGATAGAGCTTTACATTGTTCCATAGGATTAATATGTGTGGAGCTTCATCCCAAATTTAATCCGGCAACCTTACCTCATGCTGTTACATGTTGGAAATAGCAACCTTCTCAAGCCCCCACTAGTTATTTCTTATGTATATAATTGCTTACTGTATTGCATGTGTGAAGGAGCTGGGGGTGGTGATGGCTGACAGGGAGCTCTGGCGTGGGCTGGTCCATGAGGTCACGAAGAGTCAGAAGCAACTAAACGAATAAACAACAACATTGGTTTGCAATTTTACCTAACCTCTTTGTTGTGGGAGGGGTTGCAGACCATGTGATTAGAACTAGAGATATTCAGACTCAAACTCTTTTTTAGTTTGTAGAAGCCATTAGACTTCTAGAGATAGTAGAAGCCATCTGTTTGCCTTTGCAGGAACAGTTCAGTTTAGACTTCAATGCAGGAACTGTATACTTAGAGACTTATTAGACTTTCTAAACAGAGAGATGTTTTGACTATAGACTATTGTTTCTAAGGAAAATGCCCTGTGTTACCTACACAGAGAAACTACTACAAAATCCTATTGCAACTGGATTCATAAGCAAAGTGCCTGTATGCCGTATACATGAAGTTTTGTGAGTAAACCAACTCACAACATTTTTAATGAAGACTGTTTATTTTGTCTTTTGAGAGCATGATTTAAACGCAAATATATTTTAAGGGAGAGTATATGTTTTTTGGGCAACTTCAAGGAACACTTCTGAAACTCTGTTGAATATATATGTTTTTGTGCATTGGCATATCTTTGTCCCTAGCAGTTCAAAGACATACCAAGGCAACGGCTGAGAGACCTAGTTGCCTTGCATGAGTGCTGGTGAATGCCATTTTTCAAAAAGGGTTATGACTTCTAACAAGGTCATGCCTTTCCTGTGACCAGTGGTTTTCTCAAAAGGTTATGAATCCCATTTCCCAAATGGTTATGGAGATTCACATTTTCAAAAATTAAAGGCCATTGTAATACATATACTGTATAATACATATAGCTTTCTGCTTCTCTATGTTATATTTGATGAGTTTTGGAGTTGTAGTTCACCTACATCCAGAGAGCACTGTGGACTCAAACAATGCTGGATTTGGACCAAATTTAGAATGAATCCTCAATATGCCCAAATATGAATATTGGTGGAGTTTAGGGAAAATAGACCTTGACATTTGAGAATTGTCACTACTGGATTTATAGTTCACCTATAATCAAAGAGCATTTGGAACCCCAGCAAATATAGAATTGGGCCAAATTTCCCCCACAGAAACCACATGACCAACATAACATACTGTGTTTTCTGATAGTCTTTGGTGACCCCCCAACACTTCCTCGTGACCCCCACAGGGGTCCCGACCCCCAGGTTGAGAAACGCTGATCTAGCTGTATCCTAGTTTGTTTCTCTTGACTGGAGGAAAGAGTTGTTGACTCAAATGGGGTCCTGTTAGGATCTTTGTTTTCATCAAATCAGATAGGACAGCCAGAAACAGGATGAATGCTATGGATAAAATAAAAGAAGCCAAGAGGAGAGAGCAATTACACTGCTTTGCCAGTCTTCATTGTGAGAAGAGAAAGTGACAAGAGGGCCTTCAAACCATGCTGTTCCTGATAATTGATAATTCGCCTAGGCATGCTGGTAAAGATTGGCCATGGTGGCAAGAGAGACAGAATCTTTACTTTCATCTAGGCAATGTAATACAACGAACATTTTGTAGCCACAGGTTCTGCAGATACAGATTCAACCACCCACAGCTTGAAAATATCCTGTTATTCCGCTTTCAGCTATTTAAAAAAAACATCCCCCTTTATCCCCCTCCTTCCTTCTACTTTAATCTCTTTGTACTCAGGTTAATCCAGATGTTGTAGTCTGAACTCAATTGGTGAAGAAATGAAGAGATTTTGCCCTCTAGAGTTGGCTCAGGCAAAGCAAACGGCTGCAGCTATGGCTGCAGCCCCAATTGCTAACCTTTGCCATCTTGATCCCAGTCTGGTATACGTAACTTGCTCATATGTGTACTAGTTTCATATGTGAAATGTCGGGAGGTGGGGATGAAATTTACTTACATTGCTTGAAAAGTGCCGGTGATGGCCTTGCGTGATGTCATTGCCTCATGCTGATGGTATGCAAGTTAAACCTGCTCTGAGTTCTCGTATAAGGAGTTCAGATAGTGTCAGATCCCTGCCATGAAGGTTTCTTGTTTTCATGTGATAGGCACACTGGGAAGGTATGGGTCTGCTTTGCCCGCAGCATAGACTGTATTTATCAAACAGCAAGCACTCATCTCCTTTCCAAAAGGCCTCTGGCAAGTTTCTGAAGCACCCCAGTGTATTTACCCACTCCATGCTGGGGCAAAGAAATGGTTGGAAGAAAAAAGAACACGCGGTAATAACTCCACCGAAGGGGAGCATCAGGAGCATTTGCAAAGCCATGTTCTGAAAGGCAGGCTGTGAGCAGGGAGGAAGCGCAAGCCGAAACTCTGAAGCTGCTTGGCACAAGCTCAGCTTGACGCACATTTCACTTTTATGGGGTCAACAACACCAGACCCACGCCCTGTGTTGCGTTGCCCAGCTTTTTGTCAGGGGACTGATTCAAACCCATGAAAAATAGAGACACTAAAACACAACTGTCAAGAAAATAAATGATCCAATGCTTTGGGAAACAGGCTGTTTTCTTTCCCATAAAGAATGGCTTGATCAATTGGTTATCTCATTGTTGCATCATCAGGGCTCATTTGTAGGCAATGGTCAGAGTACAGTTTTTTCTCTCCACAAATTTCAGAATTATCTGGCAGCATCTACTAGCCCATGGTTTGAATGGACAAGCTGGTAGAGGGAGCATGGCATGAAAGTTCTTGGTTTTTCCTATATGCTGATTCTCCTCTGCAAATCCCCCTGAGCCCTTTTTAACCAAGCACTGATTTTCTGTGCCAGGGCGAGGAGGAGGCCTCACTGGGCAAAACCACTCACCACTGGGGTAGGTTGTAGGGGAGAAATGTTATCATCTGCTCTCCAAAGGCTTGCTAGAATCCATGTTTGTGTTATGGCAAGAAACATGGATAAACAGTGGCTGTACTTGCTGGGAGGTTATGGGATTTGTGTTAATATAAAAAGAGACTGTGTCAGCATCCATTACCGACATATGCAAGTGTTAAGTCCATCATAAGGATGTGTATTGCTTTTGTTTGGTCACTTCTGCCCAGGATCTCCAGAAGTTGTAAACAACTAGAAGGCAGACAACACCAACCAATAGTGACTGCCAAAGTGGCCCAGTGCTTGTGGATCAACGCTCAAAGCACATAATTTCTCAACCTTCCTAATGCCGCGGCCTCTTAATAGAGTTCCTCATGTTGTGATGACCCACAACCATAACATTATTTTTATTGCTACTTCATAATTTTGCTACTGTTATGAATTGTCATGCAAATATCTGATATGCAGGATGTATTTTCATTCACTGGATCAAATTTGGCACAAATACCTGATACGCCCAAATTTGAATACTGGTGGGGTTGGGGGGATTGATTTTGTTATTTGGGAGTTGTAGTTGCTAAGATTTATATGTAGTTCACCTACAATCAAAGAGCATTCTGAACTCTACCAGTGATGGATTTGAACCAAACTTGGAACACAGAACCAGGGCCGGCCTGACCTTTTCCGGGGGAGTACGCGAAGAAAATTTTGGCGCCCCCCCGCCGCCGCATCATTTGGTCCCGCCGCCGCCGCACAGCCGGCCCCACGGGCCGGCTGCACCACGCCTCCCGAAGCACGGACATTTCCGCGCATGCCCAGAAGCAACTACAGGCGCTGTAGCACCTGTAGATGTTTCTGCGCATGCGCGAATGTCCGCGCATGTGCACTGGGGCCCGAGCGCGCCTGCGCGCTGGCTCCAAAGCCGCAGGCGCGCTCGGGACCCAGTAGCCATGCGCAGACATTCGCAAGATGCACAGAAGCAACTACAGGCGCTGTAGCGCCTGTAGATGCTTCTGGGCATGCGCGGAAATGTCCGTGGTTTGGGAGGCGTGCTGCAGCCGGCCCATGGGGCCGGCTGTGCGGCGGCGGCAGCGGCAGGGCGGGGGCGCGGAACTGAGGTGGCACTGCGGCGCCCCTCCCAGCTGGTGACGCCCCGCCCAGCCGGTGGCGCTCTATGCGACCATTTACATGGCGGAATCGCTTAGACTGCTTCTGCAAAGAATTCCCTTGACAAAAAGAAATTACTGGAGGGTTTGGTGGACATTGATCTTGAGTTTTGGAGTTCACCTACATCCAGAGAGCATTGTGGACTCAAACAATGATGGATCTGGACCAAACTTGACACAAATACTCAATATACCCTAATGTGAACACTGGTGGAGTTTGGGGAAAATAGACCTTGACATTTGGGAGTTGTAGTTGCTGGGATTTATAGTTCACTTAAAGTCTAAGACAGGGGTGCTCACACTTTTTCAGCATGCGAGCTACTCTTAAAGCAATCAAGTCCAAAAGATCTACCTGCTCCTGCTGCCGTGAGCTCCCGTGCACTCCCGCCACTGCGCGCTCTTGCCACTGCCGTGCTCCTGCTCTTTTCCGCCCGCGCAATGCTTTTCCGCCTGCAGGGCATTGCAGGAAGGAGAAAGCACAAGGCGGGGCATCCAGAGGGAGCGCTCTGCCCTGCCTGTCTCGCCGGCAACGGAGGCTGCACAGCTGTTTCTGGACGAGAGGCAGGGCGCTCCCTCCAGAGGCCCCGCCTCGTGCTTCCTTCTTCCTGCAATGCCCCGCAGGCAAAAGCACAGCGAGAGCGGAAGCCAGCAGCAGGAGCGCACATGTGCGCAGGGTGTGCGCGCGCAGGGCAAGAGCGCCCCATTTGGTTGGTGAGACCCGAAGATCACCTGGAAGAGGGCCGAAGATCTACTAGCAGCTCCTGAGCTACCTAATGAGCACCCCTGGTCTAAGAGCATTCTGAACCCCACCAATTATAAAATTGAGCCAAACTTTCCATTCAGAACCCCCTTGCCTTAAAGGGATTTGCTGGCATGAGCCTGCTTCCACTCCCTCGCCCCCCCATGTGCACTACACTGCCATGGGCTGAGCACACCTGCGCTCCCCTCCCCGCTTGGAGTCTCTTGGCTGAAAGGCTAGTCAATCACCTCATAGGAGGGCTTTTGGTGAGAAGATTTACTGTCTGTTTCCAAAAAGGAAGAGAAGGACAGGCAGAGAGGTCTTTAGCTTTCTCTACCAAAGGGGCTTTGGTGACCCCTTTGAAACCCACTCGTGACCCCCCTCCCCGAGTCCTGACCCCCAGGTTGAGAAATGCTGACATAGTCGGGCAGTTGCAGTGAACAATGTGGAAAGACAATATATAGAGGTAATACATATTCACATACTACTTTTGATATTTGAGGTGACCCCCTCCCTCCAGGACTCTGTAAAAGATAGCTCAAAACCAAGGAATTCATAATTTTACTAAGAACATCAGGCTGGAATGATCCCATAATCCCCTATCTCTCTCCCATGTGGGAATCTAAGGCTCTTCCCATGGCCCCACACGACAGTGCTCCTGTAACCCACTTTTATGAACTTTTGTGAACTTTTGCCCACTTTTAAAGGACTTTCAGGAACTTTTTAGAAACTTTTCCTTTCCAAAACCCCATGGACTTTTCTCATGTTATATGGATTCTAATGGACTCTGGTGGGTGGGAGGGGCTGATATGAGATGACATGGTTCCTATTTCCCTTCTATATGAATGTATTCCCTTGCCTATGCCTCTATATGAAATGCCACCTTTTCATGACCCCAGCATACCAACAGCTCAGGAAAACTTCCTGGGCTGGTAATCCCAAAACAAAAGGACTTAAGCAAACAGTGCTTGCATGGATAATAACAAAGGACACTTCCTCAGTCTTCGGAGTTGGGCCAATTGAGGAAAGATGCCCTTTAGGTGCGCTTTTCAGATCTCGGAGCATGTCCATCTGCAGAGGCTTGCCACATGGTGATTTTTGTCATTCTTCACAAAGGGGACATCCTGCCTTCGAAAAGCCTTGGATGCTCCATCTGACTCACCCTTTGTTTCCATTCCCCAGGCCGAAACCCATGGTAAGATACCATCAATTGATCCATACCTAGGATAAAGGACCCCTGGGGTTTGGCATCCGAGCCAGACCAAAAATGTTTATTTCCTCACTTGGGACAATAAAGGAGCTAGCTTGAGGACTTTAAAAAAGTAATCACCGGTGCTTGGACAAATATTTAATTGCTTAATCCACTCATCAGGACATCCTGGTTCATTATTTTCTGCTTGGACCGCCTCCTTCGCTCTCATTGAGTGAGAGCTCAAAGCGACGCTGGCTCTCTGATTGGCGGAGGTGCAGCAGAGCCGGCAGCACCTCCCAGCCAGCTGATGACTCCAACCAATCAGCTGGAAGCCGATAGAGGGTCAGGGGACAGGAAAATTGAACTTTGACAGCTATGTTTTTCAAAAATGTACTGCATTGCCTTGTGCTTTATGTCAGCTTCGAGCAAATGATTGCGGATTGACATCAGCTCCAGCTGGAACTAAATAAACAACTCGGTGGTGTTTCTTCAACTTGGTGAGATCTTTATTAGGGGAAATTCAGGGAAAATTGGATTGGCTGCTTCCTATCTCGCCAGGGCTATATTGGATCCTCTTTGGTGGGCTATATTGGATCCTTCATGGCTAGACCCCAAATTCTGCTTGATATCACTTTCATGCACTACCATTTGTACAGTGGACCCACATGCACAAATCAATTTACATGGCCATCAGTTGGATACACAATCATTATGCATTTCCAAAAAATTCCATATGTGTAGTACGATTTAAATCTGCATACATTACAGCAGGAAGCTGTAATGAAATTAGCATTGCTGCTCTGGAAGGCTGCCCACTGCCCTCCCTCTCTCCTTTCCTGTGTTGCTTTTCAGGAGTTCCTGCCCCAGGGTCACAGGCCTGTGTTAGTTCTTCACTTCGGCTTCCTAATTATAGGCTTTTCCATGCTGGCAGTAAACAGACTCGCCTTGAAGGGCCTTCCTGAAAGCGCTGCTGTCTTCATTAAGCTGTCCGTTGGCATTGCTTACACTTGGCTGGCCTGGGCAAAGCTGGCACATCAGAACCCGCTTCCAAAGCTGACCAGGAAGAGCTTCCCCATCGCAGCTTGGCTTCTGCGCCCAGCCTGCAGACAAAACATCCTGGGCCGCCCTTCCAACTCAGCCAGGAGACTTCGCATTTCACTTTCACTTGGCACAAATGTACGTATTTAGTTGTTTAATTCATTCAAGACCATTTTAGACTGCTTTCACCTAAAAATCACACACAATACTGAATACAATTAAGTTAACACCATATACCCGGACAATAAAATGCAATACCAATGATAAAACAATATAATATATCACATTAAAATCACCAGGAGTGATCAGTAAGGCCAAAGAACAGGAGAATGTCTCAGCAAACAAATAAGCCAGGAGTAGAAAGGCCCACTTTTTTGGAGGTCCCGGATAAAGACCCTGTTTTGCTTCTTGTAAGGAATTGTGTGCCTTCAAGTTCTTTCTGACTCATGGCAACCTTCAGATGAACCTACCACAGGGTTTCCTTGGCAAGATTTTTTCAGCAGAAGTCTGACTTTGCCTTTCTCTGAGGGAATGTAACTTGCCAAAGGCCACCCAACAGGTTTCCATGGTTGAACAGAGATTCGATTCCTGGTCTCTAGAGCAGTCTTTCTCAACCAGTGTGCCGTGGCACACTAGTGTGCCGTGACGGACCTCCTGCTGTGCCGCGAGAAAAGCTCTCTGCCCCCCTTCCTCCCCCCCTCCTGCTGAACTCTTGCTGCTTGGGGGAGGAGGAAGGGCCGGGCAGTGGCGAAGAAAAAGAAGAAGGGACCGGGGCGCCGCCTCCTTCGGCCGTTTCCCCAGCCAGCCTCCAATCTGCCATGACTCCCACCATGACTCTCGCACCTCGCTCGCTGAAGCCGCGTGGAGGAGGAGCCCCGCCCACTGAAGCCCGTCCACCGCTCATGTTCCTCCTCTGTAGGAGAGCTGAAGCGGGGGGAGGGGGCGGGGCATGGCACGGCCTGTAGGAGAGCTGAAGCTGGGGGGAGGGGAGGGGCATGGCGCGGCCTGTAGAAGAGCTGAAGCTGGGGGGAGGGGAGGGGCATGGCACGGCCTGTAGGAGAGCTGAAGCTGGGGGGAGGGGAGGGGCATGGCACGGCCTGTAGGAGAGCTGAAGCCGGGGGAGGGGGTGGGGCATGGCGCGGCCTGGCTCTGCCCCCTCCCCCGGCTTCGGCACTCCCAGCAGCTGCTCCAGCCTTGAGGGGACAGTGCGAAGCCAGCATTGTGCTGGCTCTGGCACCACTGGCTTGGCACTGCCCCCTCAAGGCTGGAGCAGGTGCTGGGAGAGGTGAAGCCGGGAGTAGGGGCGGGACATGTTGCAGCCTGGCTCCGCCCCCTCCCCGGCTTCAGCACTCCCAGCAGCTGCTCCCAGCAGGCCACCATCCCCCAGCCGTTCTTTACTGTGTTAGAGTGTCATTTTGTGTCATTTTGGTTGGTGGTGTGCCACCGGATTTTTTTAATGTTAAAAGTGTGCCGCGGCTCAAAAAAGGTTGGGAAACACTGCTCTAGAGCCATAGTCTAATACTCTAATTGTCACTTACTTTGGACTCTACTTAGAATTTATAGTCACAACTGTATCTGTTTTTAAAAGTACCTTCTGAAGCTCTGGACTAGTCCTTATCTCCAAAGGTAGGCAACTGTAGTGGAGATAAGGAGCCAGTTTTGCCTGTTGAGTCCTTAAGAGTGCTTACCTGTCCAAACACATCTTCCTCTATGAGCCTACAAGAATTTTAAGATTAGTTGGGGAAGCCCTGCTCTCCATCCCAACCTCTTCGCAAGCGTGAGTGGTTGGGACAAGAGACAGGGCCTTCTTAGTGGCAGCCCCTCAGCTGTGGAACTCCCTCCCCGGTGACGTCAGACAGGCCCCATCCCTCCTGGTTTTTAGAAAAAACTTACGACCTGTTTTTTATGCAGGTGTTTGGTGGATAGAAAACTATGGAACCAGACTTTAACAGCTTGAATAATGCACTATGGCAGGGCTGTCCAACTGCCGGCCCGGCAGGTGTTTTGGACTTCAAATCCCAGAAATCCTAACAGGTGGTAAACTGACTAGGATTTCTGGGAGTTGAAGTCCAAAACACCTGCAGGCTCGGCAGTTGGACAGCCCTGCGAAAAGGAATTTTGGAAAAATTGACAGGTTCCAAGTCCCTTAGAGCAGGGGTGCTCATTAGGTAGATCTCGATTTACTGGTAGATCACATAGGGTGTCCGGGTAGATTGCAGACAGGGCGGGAGGAAGGCTCAGTCCCGCCCCACAGGCTCCCAACGCCGCCCAAGTGCTGCTGGCCCTGGGTTATCTGTGGTCCTTTCCACACAGTTGAATAAAATCCCATGTTATCTGCTTTGAATCAGATTATATGGCAGTGTAGACTCGGAAAACCCAGATCAAAGCAGATATTGTGTTATATGTTTCACATTTTTGTAGCGGGTAGGTAGATCATTTTGACTTGGTTGTTTTATAAGTAGCTTGCATGCTGAAAAAGTGTGAGCACCCCTGCCTTAGAGCATTCAGGAACTGCGCTGGGAAAGCCTGGTGAACAGGAAGAAATCCAAAGAGCCTGGGGAACAGGAGGAAAGAAAGAAAGGGCAGGAATAAAAATGACCTAATAACACGCCCTTTACGGAAATGGTGATCCCGACTTCGGTTTTGAAACGTCACTTCTGGGTTGGACGCCGAGAGTCAATATAGGGTCAAAATAATGTCAAATATGAAAAATTAATGGAAATAAAAGTATTACGACCAGAGATATCCACCCCTAATATCTAGACCAAAATGCAGCACAGGGAGTCCACATGGACAAATATTGCAGCCACACAAAGTTTTTTTGCAGTCTACATAGCCAGCTGGGATGACAGTGGTTCTTCTGGGGACTGCTGCTGTTGAACCAGCCAGAAACACTTTTCTTCTGGGGAGGTCACAACTGGGTGCCCAGACATGTGGTCATTAGAAACATCATTGCCAGCAAGGCTTCTGATCAGCAAAACAGTGGTGAGTCTGTTGGATGCATGGATCACCCCATATGTGAAACTTCACTTTCACTTCACTTAGATGATCCCTCGTAGCTTGAGGATGATTGCCTTCCAGATGTAGTGTCTTAGCTGTGGATCTGTAGGTGGCTGTGGAGCCCTATTCTTGATTTGCATGTTCTCCTGTAGGGAGGACATCGGTTTCCAGACGGAAGGCGGTCCCAGTCAGGGTTGACTTGACGTGCCTTCAGATCACTCCGGATTCAGCCCAATCCAGCTGTCCATATGTGAAAACACTGGGGGTGAATCTAGAGTTTCCTGGAAGTTCCAAAATAACTACAGTTCTGGGTTCTCGTAGGTTTTTTGGGATATATGGCTATGGTCTAAAAGCATTCTAGAACATATAACCCAAAAAACCTACGAGAACCCAGTGATTCCAGCCATGAAAGCCTTCGACAATAAGCTACAGTTCTTTTCGTCTTGGATTAACAGCTGGAAGCAGTGCTTCTTCTGCAAAGCCAGCCATACCTGATGTGGACTGCTCATAGCCCACACATTTTCTTTGGCTTGTGTAGACACAAGGAGAAGAGATCTCCTTCTCTTGGCATCTTCAAAAAAGAGGGCAGGCAATTACCTGCTGAGAATTGCTTCAGCTGGAGATCTTGCGGTGAGCAGAGGCCACAGCAGGGCCTCTTCTAACTCTATAATTCTGAGATTTGTTCTTGGTCCTATTTATTTGCCTCTTCAGTAGTAGTGGTAACTTCTCCACATTTCAAAGGAGTTGGTTCTCTTTCTGACAGATTTCTTCACCATCTCACTTTCACAGCCATGCATAAAAACTGGAAATATAATGGCATAGGTGATTCCAAGCTTTATATGATAGACATTTGCAGCCGCCTTTCCACATCTTATCCGTGTTCTGAATTCTTGCCTGCACTCTCTGTTTTGATTAATTACTGAGCCAATGCATGGGAAATCTGTATTTCCATATCATCAACACCCACTTTACAGTTAGGTAAAACATTTGTACTTGTTATATCTGTTTTCTTAATATTTCAACTGTGACCCAGCTTTTGCTATTTCTTCCTTGACTTTCATCAATAGCCATTCAAGGCTTTGCTGTTTCCTGCTAATAATATAGTATTGTGTGCATATTTTTTGGTCGTTAATATTCCTTCCCCCAGTTTTCTCACCTCCTTCCTCCACATCTAATCTTGTTTTCTGTATGATGGGTTCCATGTATAAATTAAATAGATAGGTTGATAAAATGAAGAAACGTCACTGTGTTTCTCCACATTGTGTCCTGACAACGACCTTCTGTCCATAATACAAATCAGGAAAATTAGAAGTTGGAGTAAACCTCTTTCTTAAGGATGCACCATGTTTTTTTTTCATGATCTATATAATTAAAGGCTTTGGCTACTGCTCTATGGCATATGCTCCAAATGGGACGTTCCTAATTAATCCTCTGCAGTAACACTTCTTCAGCTGTTTCTCGCAGTTTTTTCTGTCCTCTTCCCACATTTCACCCTTTTCATCTTATACCTTTTGCTTCCAACTGAATTCAAAGTGCAAAGGTTGCTTTCAAAACATCCCAGTTTCTCTTTCCTTCTCCCATTTCCTCCTTTTGTCCTCATCTGACTTCAGTTGCTCCAAATATCAGGAGAAGCTTCCTTATGGTCAGAACGGTTTGACAGTGGAATAAGCTGCCTGGGAATGTGGTAGAGTCTCCTTCTCTGGAGGTTTTTATACAGAGATTAGATGGCCAACTGTCAGGAGGGCTTTGATTGTGTGTTCCTGCTCTTCCCAGTCAGCTCTGGCCAAAGTGAACTACTGCTGCAGCTCTCCTGGCTTTGGCATTTTGGACTTCAACTCCCACAATTCCTAACAACTGGTAGGCTTTTTGGAATTGTGGGAATTGAAGTCCAAAACATCCCGAGGGCCAATGTTTGCCCATGCCTTTTCTATAGATTCACCTCAGAGGATTTAGAAATGCTGGAAAGGCATTTTCTCTAGGCATTTACTATCTCCCAGTGTGATTCCATGGAATGCTTTCATTGGATTTTGTTCATTTCCATGGGTTCAGCATGATCTCAGGTTTCATGTTTCCATGGTAAGCCTAGAGGTGTACCCTTTGCAGATATGGGGATTGATATGTATGTGCTGCCATGGACAGGAGTATTTTTTGCTCTGGCTACTATTCGTAGTAGTAATTCTTCTGCCTTCAGGGCCTAGAAAATGGGCTTTAAAAGGATGGACATTGCAAGCTATGGCCCTGAAGATGGAGACAAGCCATCCCACATGCAGGGAGACCTGGAATATCTTTAAGAATGAGTGCTAGACTCAAAATAGTGAACCAAACAAGATTTATTGAAAAACAACCAGTAAAAATGCTGGTGGCCCAAAATTCTTGGTTGGTTGCAAAAGGAAGTCCTTGAAAAAGGAAGCTATCACTTGCCTCTTAGCTTTGCGGAGTGATGGTGTCTTTCTTGGATTCCAGGTTCCTGTTGCCTTCGATGGTTCCTTTGACTCATGACGTTCTCTGGATCCCCAAAATCTACAGGCTATGCGCGAAGGCTGACCTTCCTTTGTCCCTGTAAATTATGGCTGAAAGCATAGGTTGGCTTTGTAGCAGTGAACTAAGATACTTTGTTCCAGCATGGCTTAGATTTCCCCTTGCTATGTCCATGAGTTCTCTGGAATGAGGCCAGAGAGGAAGTCCAGCCTCTCAGGTGACCTCTGGAAGAGGAGGAGTCAAGGGCGGTGACATCAGGTTTGGAACCAGGACACAACTCCGCCCCTAAGTGCTCACATGCCAGAACAATGGACAAAGGCCCATGCAGGTAAAGGGCAACCAAATACAAAATACAGATATAAAACCAGCCCGTGGGGGCACCACAGTAATAATATATTCTGCTCTATCTCCACGAAGGGACTCAGGGTGGTTTCCAAACATAAAATGCAAACATTCAATGCCCGAATACAATACATCAATACTAACATTTAAACACAAATTATGACTTAACAAATAAAATTAAATAAAAAACACAGTCTGTTGTAACAGACATAAGAGAAAACATCAAACATCGATCAGAAGCATCAGTTTCCCAGTTCCTTGTGGCAAATAGATTTATCATTGCTCAAGATATCTATTGATCTGGTGGGGTGAGCAGGGCACGGATCCGGATGGTAGCCGAGGTATAATGGTAGTAATGGCTCGGGTCCAGACTATTTGACAAACCACATCTCCAACTATAGACCAACTCGAACACTGTGGTCATCGGAGGAGGCCCTCCTCTCAGTCCCACCCCTGTCCCAAGCATGGCTGATGGGAACAAAAGGGCCTTCTCCGTGGCTGCCCCCCACCTTTGGAACTCCCTTTTCAAGGAGTTAAAGATGGTCCCCTCCCTCCCTGCTTTTAAGAAACAGCTGAAGAGGTACTATTAACCTTATGTTTTTACAAATTACAATGTTGCAACCCAATCTGTTTCTTGATGAGGCATGTGTCTCCACCTTTCTACAATGGGAACAGTAATTACTTTTCTATTATGAAGGCTTCTTTTTTACATTAGCTTCTTCCCTTGAGTGTAATAACATACACTCAAGCTGTGCTTGAAAGACAGAGTGGAAAGGGTTAACCATACTGTGCAGACAAAGAGGCACATCTTGGGCAAAGGCTGAGGAGGGGGAAAGGGGAGGAAAGAGGCCCCATCTGGTTCTCTTCCTGATTTATGGGCCCTTTTGGGGCATTATGAGCCTCCAAGGAGCTGGGAATGGATGCCTGGCACAGGGGCCAGTTTGTTACCAGTTTGGCTAATGGGCGCCTGCTGTCGTTGTGCCCGCACATGACTGAACAGGAGCTATTCATCCAGGGCACTGACATTCATGCCCAGGCAGATTTGCTTCAGAGAGCTGTCCTTCTCTAAACCTTATGGAGGAAACAAGTGAAGGGAGCTGTTTATCACTGTCTTTAACAGTTAAGAAACGGAGAAGGGAGGCATGGGGTTTATAGGGTTTATCGTACAAGTTAAAAAAGTGCTGGCTGAGAAGAGAAAAAAGCTCAGCTGTACAACCATATCTGCAAAGCAGAAAGTGGATTGGACTTGGAAAAGATTGTTTGCTGGTCCTTGGATATGAAAGAGCTGTTCTGACTTTAGTTTGCCCTTGTCTCTTCCCTATTGCCCAAAGAGGAGTTCCACCTGGAGATGGTTGCAATAGAACCAGATGGAGGAACAGAGAGAAATTGCGAGCCAATTGGGCATATGCAAGACTGAATTTATTGTGCTTATGAGTAAGGTGGTATACTATTTGTAGCAACAGTAAAGTACGAAAGTGCCAAATTCAGTATGAATGTACCTTTTAAGCTCAATCAAACGTTTGCATGGGAAGACTCATATCCAGGTCCACAAATGCACAGCAGACGTCAGCAGGGCTTGGAAAGTTACTTTTCAAAAGTAATTTGTTCCATTGTATTGTCGAAGGCTTTCATGGCTGGAATCACTGGGTTGTTGTAGGTTTTTTGGGCTGTATGGCCCTGTTCTAGAAGCATTCTATCCTGACATTTCGCTTGCATCTATGGCAGGCATCCTCACCACCTCTGAGGATGCCTGGCACAGATGCAGGCGAAACATCAGGGCCATACAGCCTGAAAAACCTACAACAACCCAATTTCTTCCATTACTCAAAACACTAGTGTATCTTTTAAATAAAATCTGCTTGTGTTCTTATAACAGTGATAGAAAAATCCAACGCGTTGCCTGATTTATTGACTTGAGAGTCAATTTGATATTACTATCTGTTACCTTTTGGAGAAAATAATAATAATCAGGACTGATAAGAGGATCGCACAAAAACTGACATTGTCCCATTCAAAATCCCTCTAAAAATGCCCTTTAATTTGTAATGGTAACTAGAAAATGTAACTTGTCAATACCTTATGAGTCAAATAATTTACAAAATATTTTACTATATTGATTATATTCTTTACAAAATATAATTTCTGTTCCATTCTTGTTAACCTGCAAAACAATTCGTTATAGACTATGAATGAACTCATTCCAACTGTTCAGTCGCAAGGCTGAACAGGATATAGGGCTACAGCCTGTGTTGGCTGGGGCTACACTTCCCCTGAAGACACAAGTTCACAGCCTGGGAGTTCTCCTGGACTCATTGCTGAGCCTGGAACCTCAGGTTTCAGTGGTGGCCAGGGTAGCATTTGCACAATTAAAACTTGTGCACCAGCTGTACCCTTATCTTGGGAAGTCAGACTTGGCCATGGTGGTTCAGTCCCAGGTTACATTGAGAAAAGACTACTGCAACTCGTTCTACATGGCATTGCCTTTGAAGCCTGTTTGGAAGCTTCAAGAGGTATAATGGGTGGCAGACAGATTGCTTACTGGACTATAACTCCCAGCTGTTGAGCAAGACCTTTGTTTGTGTCTTTCTGTCATTCCTGCCAGGATATCTATGTTGTGTTCATCGAAACAGGCCCAGGTTTCACACTGAGAGTATAAATACATTTTAAAACATATTAACTCTATGTATTACTGTGTTAGTGTCATTTTGTGTCATTTTGGTTGGTGGTGTGCCCCAGGATTTGTAAATGTATAAAGTGTGCCGCAGCTCAAAAAAAGTTGAAAAACACTAGTCTATAGAAGGTATCTCTGGTTATCTTCAAAAGGAGGCTGGACAGCTACCTGCTGGGGATGCTTTTGCTGGAGACCCTACATTGAGCTCCCTTCAGCTCAATGAAATCCATGTGGTTGTTGTAAGCCAACTGGTGGCTTGAAATCACATACATATACACAATCCGGGAGGAAACTGTTTTGTGAAATGTCTGCCCTGCCCATCTTTGTTTCACTCATTCATTTCACTGTTTTTTCAACATGAATGGATCACATTACTTTTGATTAGAGGGATGCACAACTATGCATCCCCTCAGCCCAGTACAGACAGATGGATAGATAGGCAGATGGCATGATAGGCCTCTTAAACCTTTGGCTCTGTTTTTGATAATGCATCTTTGAGTTCTTGGAAGACCTTTTTCTGTTTGTTTATTTACTCTATTTATACCCCGCCTTTCTCTACCTCAAGGGGTACTCAGGGTGGCATACATATGGCAACTTTTCAATGTCTTAGACACATACAAACTTAAAATCAGTTGAATTAAAATTAATCAATATTAAACATTTTAAAATTACATTCAATATTCAAATCACCCTCTTATGTGCTTTACGTGTTTTTTCCTCCCAACCCCACAAGACACCCACTCACCTGGATTAGTTCTGCATCTATTTGAAAAATGCTTTGGTGTTTATTTTTAAATAATGAAATAAATTGAAGGATGAAATGTACAAGTGGCATTTTTAGATCCTGTACATGGAGCTCTGAGGGCAAAAACCGCTGCCAGCTGACCCAGCGTTTTGGTTTGCAGAAGGTACATCTGTCATGCAAAATGCAAACTGGAGAGAAAGCTAGGCTCATTCTATCTGGAATGACAGAATTCACGTCTATTTGAGTTTATATGGAGGTGGAGGGCAGTAGGCTTATGTCAGCACTGCGTACATTTGAAGAACAGGCCCTAAGTGTGTCCACATTGTGTCTTCTCCAATCAAATGATCTGTGCATAAACCAAGGACTGCTGCAGTAATAAATCTACACTTATTTTACATGGAGATTCCACTCACCTGTTCAAATTAAAAAGACACAAAGTTTCAGGACTGGCTGGACTATTAGGCAGAATGAAATGGTCAAAGATCTGGGAGTCAAGCACTATGAGGAGCGGCTTAGGGAGTTGGGCATGTTTATCTTAGAGAAGAGAAGACTAAGAAGCAGCATGATAGGCATGTTTAAACATTTGAAATGTGGTCACACAAACTTGTTTTCTCTTGCTCTAGAAATCACAACATGGAGCAATGGATTCAAATAGCAGAAAAAGAAATTCCACCTAAACATTATGCTTCTTGGCAGGGGGTTGGAGTGGATGGCCCACGAGGTCTCTCCCAACTCTTGGATTATATGATTAGGAAGAGTGTCCTGACGCGTAGAGCTATTCAGCAATGGAATATGCTGCCTGGGAGTGTAGTGGAGTCTCCTTCTCTGGAGGTTTTTAAGCAGAGGCTGCATGGCCGTCTGTTGGGAGTGGATTGTGTCTCCCTGCATGGTAAAATGGGATTTCACTGGATGGCCCTTGGCATCTTTTCCAACTCTAGGATTCTATGATTGTATGATTGGGAAAGTGGCAGCAAAGTAATGGAAAGGAAAGCTTGCCCTGTACCCTCTTGGTTACCTTACCAAATTCATGTATGATAGAATATGCTCTTCATATAGAACTAAGATGAAACTGTATGTCCAGCTAGGTTTTGTATATGCAATGGGAGATGTTACCATTTTTTAATTTCTGGGAGCCGACTGTCCCTATCAGGTCTGCTCCCATGATCTTGCCTTAGTCTGTGGGCATCATATTTTGTTTTTCCACATGGCTGAGCTATTTCACTTATTTAGGTTTATAACTCACAAGGGTCCAAAGAATCCAAAGAAAAGTCCAAAGAATCTGACAGAGAAGGTGCAGATATGGCATGACCTCCAGCTCCAAGTGGCACCTCCATTCTCAAATCTGAACAGCTAGTAGACAAGACTGAGGAGAAATTTGGGTGAGGGTCTCCATTAGGCTTGTTTGATTTTAAAAAAATGGTTCAAAACTCATTCCGGATGTAGGGGGCGTTGGTGGTTCAGATCTAAAGTCAATTCTGATTTTCGCAGAAAAAAAGTTTAAAACGTTTCAAAACTTCCGAGACTTCAGAATCCTTCGTTAATGGTTTCAAAGTGCTATTTCCTGTTTCATTGGGTGGTCTTTACTTTGAAAGTAGTTGTTTTATTCCAGAAAAAAGGGGAGGGGAAGCAAAGGGAAGAAATTTATCCACACTGGGTTAAACTGCTGCTCTTGCCCAGGGCTGACACGGGAGAGAAAGGAAACCGAAGGAAATCCATCCAAACTGGGTTAAACTGTGGCTCTTGCCCAGGACTGACAGGGAGAGAAAGGAAACTTAAGGGAATTCATCCACACTGGGTTAAACTGATGCTCTCACCCAGGACTGATGCGGGAGAGAAGGAAATCCATCCAAACTGGTTAAACTGCTTCTCTTGCCCAGGACTGGCGTGGGAAAGAAGGAAATCCATCCACACCGGGTTAAACTGCGGCTCTCATCCAGGACTGACGCGGGAGGGAAAGGAAACGAAGGGAATCCATCAACAGTGGTTTGAAAAGCTGAATCATTTCCTACTCACTTACTGATTCGTAAGAGAAATGGCAGAAAAGGCATTGGAAGACAAAGGGACTTCCGGTTTCCTTAAAAAGTTCGAAATTGCTTCAAAAAGGAAATCTTTCCGAATTTATTCCAAATTATGAAGATTCCAGATGAGCCTAACCATACCTAGTCTCCATCTCTGTTGGAGTTGAAAGACATTGTGAAGATGCCTCCATCAGTTGTTTAATGTCACCAGGACAAGAAAGAATAGCATAGAAGCCTTCAAAAGGACATCATATTGAAGATGGAGCCAGCTTGTTTTCTGCTACTCCAGAGACTATGGCATTGAGCAATGAGTTCAGACCACTGGAAAAGATAGTCAATCTAAACATTAGAAAGAATACACTTCATTGGAGTGCAGTAGAGTATCCTTTGAATGTGTATTTCTGCATGGCAAGGGGTTGGACTGGATGGCTCTAGTGGCTCTTCCAACTCAATGTATTTATAATTTTATGATTCTTCAGTAGCAAATGCTGATGCCTCTAAATAGGGAATTCTGGGAATTGTCGAAAAAAGAAAAGAAAGAGAGCTATGTTTCTAACTTCTGGATTTGCAAGTGGAAGAATACCTTGGTGACCAGCTATTAATGGAAGCAATCTGTTGATCTATTTCTCACTGGTTCTTCTGAGCATGCTCAGTCACAAGGGGGAAATTCTGATCCAGTTGCCATCTGAAGGACAAACCAGAGAGAGGGGACAGATTCGAATGGCAAAGAGCAACACCTTGGAGGTCATTGATTGGGGATGAGAATTGTTCCCAAGTGCCATGGATATCCCAGCCCCACTGTTTCTGTCTCTATGGCACCGAGAAAGACTGACCAGACAGGAGTGAAACATGATACAGGGAACGCAGTTTCAGTTGGCTCGCAGCCCATACCATCTGTGCTAGAGACCAAAGGCGAAGGCATCTGTGGATCTTGCAAGGCCCCAGAGAGACCGTTCAGGGAGTGAGGAAGGTGGAAAGGGCCGAATGGAGGGGGTGAGGGAGATTGCAAGGTTGTCCCTTTTGGGGAAACCGGAGCAAAGGAGAGCTAGGTCCAAAGCAGGAGTGCAGACAACAAAGACAGGTCGCAGTGGGCAAGACAATTGCAAAAACAAAAATCTCAGCTAATTTAAGAGTTTGGGGAATTTCCCATATTTGGATGATGATCTCCTTAATCACAGCTGTAATTGAAAAAAAGTATTTTTTTCTAAGTGTGGCTAGTTCTCACTGCAGGATCCAAGGGCCTTATAAAACTACATCAATGATTCCATAGCATTAAGCCACAACAGATAAAGTGGAGTCAAACTGCATTCATTCTACAGTGTATATCAGTGGTTCCCAATCTGTGGACAACGGGCACTGGTGGGCCATGAGACCTAAAATAAAGTCTGCAGCACTAAATTATTACATATAGTTTTATGTGGGCAAGCAAATGGCAACTTCTGGATGGCATATGTTCTGTAGCAGAAACTAGAGCTGATGGGATCTATCCAATACAATTTTCTGAATCAGCACCCCAAATAACCAAACCGAATCTAAAGCTGACCTAAAACTAATTTGAAACCCTTTTAGTACTAATATTGGAAAGTGTTCCCTGGTCAAAGTGGTACCTGATCAAAAAAAAGTTTGGGAACCACTCATGTAAGGCACAGGCCCCCATATGGCCCTACTATGGTATGCTGAGGAATACAAGATTGCAGTGCTGGTATGCTTCATGGTTTCAACTTGGTGAATGAAAGCAAGACAAAATAATGACAATGCCAGGTTCTGTCAGAATAGAACAAAATCTTGAGAAAAGGAGAGTGGTCTGGTAGACTGTGATTATTCCAGATGCTGAGATTTTTAGGGTCCAAAACCTGAGGCCTAGAAGTGATCCCTTGTGATGTCCTAGGGGATGAGCTTTGATGTAGGCAGTGATGCTTATTTATATCTTAACTTTCCCCCAATCTGGTACTCAAAGGGGCTTACAAAAATGCAAGCTAAAACATTGTGCAAAAATAAATATATAATTAAATTGTTGATCAAAGAAAAAACACTTAAAAACAACCATAAAAAGAATATAGACTATAACTATACAGCTCATGAAAGGACCGTTCCGCTGAATAGTCAGTTGTCAAAGGCCTGCCAAAGCAAAAAATGGTTCTTACTTGCCTATGAAAAGATAGGAGGCACAAAGTCTGACTAATCTAGGAAGGAATGTTTGAACCTGGAATATGTCATCAAGAAAGCTGTTCCAAGATCTCAAAGGAGTGAGACTATGGTGGAGAGCATTTAGTAATGTCACTAAGAATTGCATCAGACATTTAATGCTGTTGTACAGAGTATGCCATTCATTTTTTTAAAAAAGCATAAATTTCAGGAAAATAAATATGCACAGAGTAGTCTCACTCTGAGCTTTCTCCCTGTCACCCTGAAGACTAGAAAAAAGGCTCTGGAAATCATATGTACATGACATGGATAGAATTACCTCCATTTTCTTTTGCAGTACAGTTGCAAATCTGAAATGAAATCATTGTATTGATTAGCGCCAATTGGCTTTATCAAAACAGACAATATAAACACAACACATAAGTTGCAAAACCTAATTCCTTCAGCAAAACGAGATCCATGCCCTGTGCCTTGGCAAGGAGGTTTCCTTTTGGGGGGGGGGGGGGGGATTTTGAAGTTTACCACAATGGCACAACATGCATCCCAGGAATTGCTGAGAATGACAATAGCCGCAAAGGTTATCCCAATGGCATCGCTTTGCATTGGCCACATTCCAGGGGGTTGTAGGCGAGTTACTGATCCAGAAGGTTGTCCTGTTTCAGTGATATTCTAGAGACCAAGGAATAATAGCCAGGGGATAAACAAAAATACAAAATTGAGATATAGGTGTTCTTGCACGATCCAAAGTTTCTATTTCCAGTTTCTATACAAAGGTGTGTAGAGCATGTTGGTGTGAGTAAGAGAAAGAGAGGGAGGGAGAAAGAAAGAATGCTTGTGTATGTGACTAGCTCGTCTTCATAAAACCCAGCAAGAATGAAGCTCGAATAAAATAGTCTACCTTTTCTGAATATATTTTCATCATAGTTGTTTCAATGAGTACATCTACATCAAGGGTGCTCATTAGGTAGATCGCGATCTACTGGTAGATCGCTTAAGGCGTCCTGGTAGATCGCAGGCAGGGTGGGAGGAAAGCTTAGTCCCGCCCTGCAGGCTCCTGCCACTGCCCAATTGCTGCCGGCCCTGGGTTATCTGAGGTCCTTTCCACACAGTTGAATAAAATCCCATGTTATCTGCTTGGAATCAGATTATATGGCAGTGTGGACTCAGAAAACCCAGTTCAATGCAGATATTGTGTTACATGTTTCACATTTTTGTAGTGGGTAGGTAGATAATTTTGACTTGGTTGTTTAATAAGTAGCTCGCATGCTGAAAAAGTGTGAGCACCCCTGATCTACATTGTAGAATTAATACCTTGTAAAACTACAACTGCCATAAATCAAATAAAATTTCAGTTATGGGAGTAGTTTACTGTAGTTGTTCTGGAAAGAAGTGGGTGTGGATGAGGCTACTTGGGAATGAACTAATTGAGTAGTCTTGCCCAAGTACAACCTTTCTATACCCTTTACATTTCAGTCTTTCTTACCAAGAGCAGAGGAAAGTCAACTTTTTCTTATTGGAACTCTCACAATTCTCCCTTTGGTTTGAACATTAGCTAGACTGACTTAGGGATTGTGGGAGCTGTACTCCAACAAGAAAATAAACCTTTTGTTGATGTTGTTGGAGAGGGACTTTATTGAAAGCCAGAGCACACAAACTAAATCTGCATTTAGAAGAAGATATTCAGTCTCCTGGTGGCAAAGTGTGGCTTATGTTGGCGATGCAGAATGCTGCGTGGCAGAGGGAACTTAATTTTGGAATCATGGAATTGCTTGACAGATGGTCTGCGGTGCTTGCTAGCAGCAATCTCTTCACCCTTCCTGAACTGAATTGAGTCAGTATGGGCCCTAGGACGGGTTCCCATATCACAACAAAACTGCGTAATTGCTCCAGCTATTGTCACACAGAGGACTCGGCATCTAAATATCAGTTCTTCACTCTTAGTAGAGATTTTTTTAAACCCAGCCACACCATATGATCTCCATTGTCTTTGGCTCTGACATAAAATATCAGAAAGTGAAACTTTGCAGCAATATGATTAGGAGAAAAATGCATGTTATCATAAAGTGCTGGTGTTTCACTTAGGTATGGAAAGTCATCTTTCAACAACTTTGTGCTTCCTTGGGATGACCAATGCTTTCATGGTGCTTGCTCCCTCTCTGAAAAGTTCTAAAAACAACTTTTTAAAGTTCTGAACTTATTTTACAAGGTATTATTGTTATCGTATGTGGAATACAAGGCATGCCCTGTTAATCTGGGGATGGAAACCAGTACAGTAGCAAGACAGTCACTTTTGGAGATGGTCTGTATCACACGGCACCATGAAATACCCTTTGCTGGTCCACCACATCCCTGTGATGAAGCTTTAAGGGGTTATTTTCCAGCAAAGGCTTCCAATAGCTCATGATTGTGCCATGATTTAAGATACAGTCCTGGTGCTTCCTCATGTGTTTTGGCTTCTGTGGTGGCATCCACTCTTCTCCCTTGGCTTATTATTATTAAGCCGCAGTATGAAAGTGCAACTATAACACAACTGCATAGTGCCTTAAAAAAAAAACCCAAAAAGGAGGAAAGTGGAAAAGCAGGAGGGCACAATTATACTGTCCATCGAGAAGTTCAGAGCCATACAACAAAAGCAACTGTGCAATAGGAATGATTATAATGCTGGTAAATAGCTGTTGTCCCAGCTTGTGAGAATAATGTGGGACAGCAGTCTTGGTGTGGTAATGTTCCTGGTCTGGCACCCTGTTTTCATATAAATTTAGCCTGATGTTTCTGAACATTGTCATTGGCACTGATGGTCTGCCCTTTGCAAAATATCCTTCTACTGTTTAGGGAAGAGTCTGTTTAGCTCTAATGAAATTGCGTATACGCCATTTTCAGCTCCAGGGAGAAAATGTACTGTATACAATAAATAGATAAGGAGAGCACACAGAGGCAAACTGACAGCTACATGTCAAATCTCCACTGTTGCAGTCCTGCTATCCTAATTAGACTGTCTTTCAATTTCCCCATTATTTCCCTTACTAGAAATCCCACCCAGCATTCTCATGACGATGGGTATTTTGCTTTCCAGAAAATGGCAAACTATTCAGAATAATGTGTTCCTGTGGCCAATCCCTCCTGCCTGTTCTTCTGGGTGAAAGACAGGCCTTGATTTGAGAGGAAGTCTGTGAGGAAACTTTCATAGAAGTTTAGAGACATGGAGCATGGAATTAGCTATGCTAGGGATGCTTAGCTGCAAACACACACGTTTGTCTGTATGTGTTGCACATTTGTACAATGGATAAGTAATGGAATGTGGAAAGATATGCCACTGGAAAAAAATCATAAGACATTTTCAAATAATAATAAACTCCCCCCAACCAAGGATTGAATTTAGATAAGAGCAGAGCCTTTTTCTCTACCTGAGGATATAGAAGACCAGCCTCTTCCCACCAAAATATTATTGCTATCTAAGCTCTGTGGAAAGCAGTACTAGTTACTCAATGTGTCTGGCCCTGCTGTTCATCCAACTGGCAAGACCCAAACATTTTACTCTACAGCATCCTCCTCCATAGTGCCAAAAACTGTGGGTGGCTCAAATTTGGCTGGCCACTGTAAAACAAGCCATATTCTATGATGTTTGGCTTTGCGGTATGAAGCTTGGCACTTAGAACACTGATAGATTCCTTGGTTTTATAGGGTTGTCATACCGGACTTAGCTCTGTTACAGCATTGCCATATGCCCAGAAGAGAAGTTAGGATTTTTGTTCAGAGCCTGCCTGGTTATAGCATTTGCCAGCAGGTGGAGAACATTTACTATGGTTTTCTGGCTTTGTGGAATACCTCCTGATAGAGGCAAGCTTCAGGCAAAAATTTGTCACCCTGAGTCCCTTATATTAACCTGTCAGAACATTGAGATCTATAGAGGAAACCAATTGGGGAAGACGCTTGAAAGAGCCTTCTCAGTGGCTACTCTCACCCCATGGAATGCACTTTCATGGTATTCTCACCTGGACCCTTCCTTGCTTTCCATATTACCATTTTTTTTATTTAAGCAAACTTTTAATGTATGCAGGGATGGCTTTTAAATGGTCATGTTTTATGTCTTGGATGGCCCCCCACGAAGGTCTTCCTTCAGGGGCAAATCAAGAATGGGCAACTTGGCAGTTCCTGAACAGACTCAGAAGTGGAGTGGGCAGATCAAAAGACAAGTGGCAAAATGGCACCACCTAGAAGAATCCTCCACCTTGTGCGACTGTGGAGCAGAGCAAACAACTCAGCATCTGCCCACAATGCCCTGCCACATGCACAGAGGAAAAATTGTTTAAAGCTACAGACAATACTGTCACTGCTGCCCATTTTTGGTCAAAAATTATTTAACTGCTTGTGTTCCCTCTATTTTTATCAGGTTTATACTTATTTTTGCAATGCTTTTGACACAAAATAAATAAAATGTCTTTAGTCTTTTATATGCTCTTGATAGATTTTAAAATGCATTATGATATTATTCTAGTTGGTTTGGTTTTTTTTAAAGTATGGCAAATGTTTTAACTTGATTGTTTATGGAAGCTGCCTTGGGTCTCACTTTAGGAAAAAAGGTGGCATATAAACAAACAAATACTTGAGGTGGGCATCCCATTCTGCCCACTGGATGAACAACACATTCCCGTTGTGTGCTGGAGCTATGCTTGATACAAATGTGTCTCCAAACCCAGCTGCCCTTTCTTTTCTGTAAAGCAACATTGAGTGGCGATTACTTGCAGGGAATTAGTTTTGAGCACAAGAAAAGATGGCTGAACTTCTGCTTGACTCTCAGTTTCCCCCCCTATAGCTCTTTTCCTCTCATCTCTCGAAGCAGATTCTAGTTCCATTCCAAAAGCATGTTTGGAGCCCCAGAAACGAAAGCCCACTTATTTGGATTCATTGAGTTCAGCTGCAGTAGGCAGGCTACCCAGGTCGCATGCCATGTATCTGAAGAAATGGGCTGCAGTTTTCAAACACACTGAAAGAATTGGTTAGCCTTCAAAGTGGAAAAGACCTCTTTTTTCTTTCTCCTCTTCCTTTTATACTGAAAAAGATTGGCACATAGTACTCTTTGGAAAGTGAAAAAAGATATACTTTCTAATGACCCTCCTCCTCCTCCTCCTCTTCGTCTTCCTGTGCTTATAGGAAGTCTTCTTTTACAATGACTGCTGAGAAGATAAAGGCCAAAGATGCTATCTACTGCCTTTTAAATGTTATGTAATGCTTTGATTTGATTGCTTTTATTCTTTGTTTTATTGTTTGATTATAGCTTTCCCCCACCCCCCATATCCTGGTTTTATAGCAATAGGTTCTTTGTCATTGTATTCATTGGGGAATCTGAGCTTTTAGGCTCAAAGTAACCCTCAGTTGAGGTGATTCCAACATAAATATAGCAGAGTACCAGAATCATAAAATCTTAGAGTTGGAAGAGACCTCATGGGCCATCCAGTCCAACCTCCTGCCAAGCAGGAACATTGCATTCAAAGCACCCCTGACAGATGGCCATCCAGCCTCTGTTTAAAAGCCTCCAAAGAAGGAGCCTCCACCACATTCCAGAACAGAGAGTTCCAGTGCTGAATAGCTCCCATAGTCAGGAAGTTCTTCGTAATGTTCAGATGGAATCTCCTTTCTTGTAGTTTGAAGCCATTGTTCTGCGTCCTAGTTTCTAGGGCAGCAGGAAACAAACTTGCTCCCTCCTCCCTATGTATAAATATGTGAGAACATATGTATACATGGCTACTATCATGTCTCCTCTCAGCCTTCTCTTCTTCAGGCTAAACATGCCCAGCTCTTTAAGCCATTCCTTGTAGGGCTTGTTCTCTAGACCCTTGATCATTTTAGTCACCCTCCTCTGGACACAATCCAGCTTGTCAATATCTCTCTTTAATTGTGGTGCCCAGAATTGGACACAATATTCCAGGTGTGATCTAACCAAGGTCGAATAGAGGGGTAGCATGACTTCTCTGGATCTAGACACTATACTCCTATTGATGCAGGCCAAAATCCCATTGGTTTTTTTGTCACCGTGTTGGTTCATGTTTAACTTGTTGTCTACAAGGACCCCAAGATCCTTTTCACACGTACTGCTCTCGAGCCATGCTGCTTACCCCATTCTGTATCTTTGCATTTCATTTTTTCTGTCTAAGTGGAGTATCTTGCATTTGTCACTGTTGAACTTCATTTCGTTAGTTTTGGCCCATCTCTCTAAACTGTCTTCTGGAACATTGGCTATCCCTCCTGATTTGGTGTCTTCTGCAAACTTGATGATCATGCCTTCTAACCCTTCATCCAAGTCAATAATAAAGATCCTGAGCAGGACCGGGCCCAGGACGAAACCCTGCTTATGTCACTCCGCTCGTCACTTCTTTCCAGGATGAAGAGGAAACATTGGGGAGCATCACCCTCTGGGTACGTCTGCTTAACAAATTACAGATCCATCTAACTATAGTTTTGCCTTACCCACATTTGACTATTATGTTTGCCAGAAGGCTGTGGGGGACCTTGTCGAAGGCCTTACTGAAATCCAGGTATGCTACATCCACATCTACCCAGCTTGTAACTCTATCGAAAAAAGAGATCAGATTAGTCTGCCATGACTTGTTTTTGATAAATCAGTGTTGACTATTAGCAATGACTGCATTTGTTTCTAAGTATTTGCAGACCACTTCCTTAACAATATTTTCCAGAATCTTGCCTGGTATTGACATGAGGCTGACTGGACGGTAAGCTTCATAACTAGCAGAAACTTACATGGGATGAGCTGGGATAGCCTTCTATATCTTAGGATGGATCAGGAATGCAGAGTCAGAACTTTAGGTTCAAAAGTATTTATTGAAGTAAAAGAAATACATTCTTGATAGAAAAGGTCTTTCCAAAGAGGTAAAAGGGTAAAAAGTCCATGCAGACTCATTTTGCGCAGAGAAAGGCAAAATGTGCATCCTCAAGATAGAAAGAAAAGCAGAAGAGAGTGGAAAATGTTGGAGAGTGCACGGTCAACCCCAGGGCAATAAAAATACCTTTTAAAAAGGAAGTTCCCTCACAGAATTCCATTGCTATGTCGTCCAAGGAGAGGAGACAGTGGCAAAGAAGAAGAGTAAAGACAAAGCCCTTTTGGGAAACATGTGGGGGGAGGAATCCCTCAACCTAATCTTATCTCTAATCTAGCTACTCATTGAGGTCTGGAAACTTCATGACACATGAGACTTGTGCAGCCCAGGGATGAAACCCAACAGTATTAGCAAACATTGTTTTGTATCAGGTAGCACTGAAAGTATTTGAATGATTGCAAAGGGCTTTACCTTAAAGCCACAAGAGCTGGGCTGCAGAAGACTGGACTCCACAATCAGATAGACTTCAGACAACTTCTTTATGGATGCCCCTATTTCATTTGGGAAGTTGTGAAACAGAACTTACAAACATGTTATTCTAAAATTCTTGAGACACGCATTTTTAATATTTCTCAAAAGAGACACATCAAAAATGACTCTTCCTGCCTCTTCCACCACATCGTGCTAATCTGGTGTGAAACTAGGACAGAACTCCAAAACCATTGCTTGCTACACTTTATATAAAAAGGAGCATTGTGGAAAGAGGGAACCAGAAAGGGATAGTGACCATAGTGTGGTAAGGCAAATATAATAATACAGGCATGCACATTCATGGCAATTCGAGGGCTTTGACCCATTTCCTACCCCTGGAATCCTTATAGGCCACATCTTCAATGACATGAGTCAGCTGCAATACCTTAGTAGTATATAAGAACAGCCACAATAAACTGGGCCACGGTGGGCCACAGTGGTGCAATGTGTTAAAACCCTTGTGCTGCTGAACTGTTAACCCGAAGGTTAGCAGTTCGAATCTGTGGGATGGGGTGAGCTCCCACTGTTAGCCCTACCTCTTGCCGACCTAAGTTTGAAAACATGCACATGTGAGTAGATAAATAGGTACCGCTTCAGTGGGAAAGGCATAAGACGCTTCAAGGAGTTGAAGGGTGGAATTAAATTTATTTATTTATTTATTCTTTGCTTGTTTTTGTGTGTCTCATTGTTTTGTAGACCGCTCCCTCTAGAAGCTCGGATACTGAGTTTACAACAGGTAAAAAACAGGCGCTCCCTCTAGAACTGACATTATAGAACAACGGTGTAAAAGCAGATAAGCAATGATTTAATCTAAAACATTACTAGCGCTAAAATAATTCTAAAAGTAAGCTAAACTACATAGAAAGCATAACAGTTACTCAACTGGAAAAGCCAGGCGAAAAAGAGCCGTCTTGCAGGCTCGGCGAAAAGAGGACAGTTCCCTGATACCTCTGACTTCCTCAGGTAGGGCATTCCATAAGGTTGGTGCCACCACCGAGAATGCTCTTTGTCTTGTTGAGGACAGGTGGAGTTGCTGGATGGAGGGGACGTTGAGAAGATTTTGTACACCGGAGTGTAGGGATCTCTGGGGACAATATGGTGAAAGGCGGTCCCTCAAGTACACCGGCCCAAGACCATACAAGGCCTTAAAGGTTAACACCAATACCTTGAAGGAGATCCGGTGCTCGATGGGCAGCCAGTGCAGTTGCCGCAATATTGGTGTAATATGGCATCTCGCCGGTGCCCTGGCGAGAAGGCATGCCGCAGCATTCTGCACTAACTTGAGCTTCTGAATCATCCCCAAGGGTAGGCCGATGTAAAGGGCGTTACAGTAATCCAGTCTCGAGATGACCGTCGCCTGGATCACCGTGGCCAGGTCGTTCACGGAGAGGTAGGGTGCCAGCTGCCTAGCCTGGTGCAGATGGAAAAATGCGACTTTGCAGGCCGTGGAGAAGTGTTGTTGTTTTTGTTGTTATTGTTAGTATCGTTATTAGATACAAAACAAGATACAAAACAAGATCACTATGCTGGCTTTTGTATTGGATCACACGTTGGACACTTCCCAAGCTTCTAGGACTGTGTGATGTATTTATTTATTTATTTATTTATTTCTCGGACTTCTAGGCCACCACTCCCAGGAGGCTCAGGGCGGCTCACAGTAAAATGAGATACAATAAAAACACAATTAAAAAACAATACAACTATAAAATCTCAGAGTTAAGATTAAAACAACAATGTGCTGTAGAGGATACAAGGCACAGCACAATGCAATGTAACGCAGCGATAACAGGCGAACCAGGCACTGAGGACATCTTACAGGCCGAAAGCCTGCTGGAAAAGGAATGTCTTACAAGACTGCCTGAATGACATGAGGTCTTGGAGAGCCCGCGTCTCGGCCGGGAGAGCGTTCCACAACATTGGGGCAATCACGGAGAACGCTACGGGTTGCAGTTAATCTGATTGACTTCGTAGTTGGAATGGCCAGCAAGTTGTTGTTTTCTGACCGCAATGATCTCGTAGGGCAATATGGGAAAAGCCGGTCCCTCAGGTACATTGGCCCCAGGCTGCATAAGGCCTTAAAGGTGAGCACCAACACTTTGAAGGTGATCCGGTGCTCAATTGGAAGCCAGTGCAGATCCTGCAAAATAGGTGTAATGTGACAATCTGCTGGAGAACCAGACAGGAGTCGGGCGGCAGTGTTCTGCACCAGCTTGAGCTTCTGGGTCACCGACAGAGGAAGGCCAATGTAGATGGCCAGCCGCCTTGCCTGTCTCAGATGGAAAAAAGCTGTTTTACTGACCATGGAGATTTGGGTCTCCATGGTCAGTTGGGAGTCCAAGTGAACTCCCAGGCTCTTTACGGAAGGCGATGGGCATAATGCCACATTGTTCAGAGTCGGAAGCTGGACCTCCCCATCACCCAGACGACCCAGCCGCAAGATCTCCGTCTTCGCTGGATTCACCCTCAACCTACTGGCTTGCAGCCATTCAGTAATGGCCTCAAGGCAGTGTTGGAAATTATCGGGTACAGATCCAGGCCTACCCTCCATCCTCAGAATGAGCTGAGTGTCATCAGCGTACTGATGGCACTCTAGCCCAAAACTCTGCACCAGCTGTGCAAGCGGCTGCATGTATATGTTAAATAACAAGGGGGAGAGAATGGCCTCCTGAGGAACTCCACAAACTAATGGGGAGCATGCAGATCTGAGTAGGGTGGCCTTTTACAGCTGACAGAGGGCAATTTTGTCAGTGCCAATTGTTTTTAAGTGCAGGCCAAGGTCTTTAGGGACTGCACCAAGTGTGCCGATCACCACTGGGACCACCTTTACTGGCTTGTGCCAGAGTCTTTGAATTATTATTATTATTATTATTATTATTATTATTATTATATAAATTACACCAAAGTTCAATCTCATCTAGCATTATGTTCAGACCATGAGGAATCATTTGGCTGTAAGAAACCCAGCAATCCACCCTCCATCTTGTACTTTCCTGTTGATAGCCACCACCACATAGTAAATTCCATTGTTGACCTACAAGCTCTGTGAAGAAATACTTGCTTTTATTCATGCTGAAACTGAATCACCCAGATTCAGTGACTGACCCTTGATATTCAAGCAAGTATGTTGGACCTAGTCCAGTCCTTTGGGCCAAAAGGGAGCAGATCTTTGTGACTGCTCTCCAGATGCTTATGCTTTATATGGAGAATTCATCAAGAATTTGAAGTGTAAGGGAAAACCAGGGATAGTGATACATGTATTTGCAACACCAAAATCCACTCCAAGGTCAGCTTCCATGCCAGGGATTCAGTGAATCCACTCCACATTTGAGGTTAATTCTTCAAAGTGCTATCCAGTGCTGAACTCTATCCCCAGCCTGGTTCCTAAGGCAGCACTTTTAAAATGCAGCCAGAAACCCATAGAACAGTGGGTCTCAACCTGGCAAACTGGCTGGGATTTCTGGGAGTTGTAGGCCAAAATACCCACAGGTTGAGAACCACTGCCATAGAAGGTTTCACCCTGCCACAAACATAGGAGTTACTACTTAGAATCATTGAATTACAGAGTTGGAAGAGATCTCATATGCCATCCAGTCTAACCCCTTTCCAAGAAGCAGGAAAATTACATTCAAAGCACCCCTGACAGATGGCCATCCAGTCTCTGTTTAAAAGCCTCAAAAGAAGGAGCCTCTACCACTTGCCAATGGTTATGTTGGCTAAGGATTTCTGGGAGCTGTAGCCTTAAATAGATTGTTGTACCAATATGTTCCCAGAACTCAACACTGGAACTTCTTTAAAATTTCTGTCCTGGGACATGCAAAACTGGGGAAACAAAGTGCCATTATGTGTCTTTAGATTGCAAATATCTAGGACTCGAGAGAAGAGTCTCATGTGATGATGAACCTTGACATTTCTCATTTTAGAAAGCATCTGCAAGCTCAAACGATGAATGAAAAAAAAAAAGACAGATCTAAATCATGCAGCAGTGTCACAAGGCACCAGCTCGGAGTCACGTTCCTGAGATAGAAGTCAGGCTGCAATACACTTGGATGTTTGGGAAAATTAAAAACAAACAAACACATAAAACACACTTTTCCATAAGGAAAGCTGGCATAGCAATCAGGGAAGAAAAGGCTACATGTCCTGCAGGCACCCGAGTTTTCTGTAAAGGGCTTTGGGATATTTAGGCGATTGCGTATTCAAGCATATGATTCCTTGAAGTAAAGGGTGGGTAACTTTGGGACATTGGAGGCCAGCTTTAGTGGAGGGCTGTAATTTTTGGGGAAAATGGCATTTATAATCTTTTTTAAAAAGAAAAAAAATGATGTCATATCCTTCTGGCAAATATGAATCTCCAAGGACATCTGGAGACCACCTTTAGAAAACCACTAGTCAAGGAAAGGCATGACCTTGTTAGAAGTCAACCTTTTGAAAAAGTGATGCTCACAAGCATTCATGTAATGACACACAGGTAACTCGGCTGTTAGACGGATAAAGCATATCTTTGAACTGCCAGGGACAAAGACATGTCACTGCACAAATATATAGTTAGCAAAGTTTTAAAAATGGTCTTTGAAGTTGAAGTTGCAGTTTCCCAAAACATATACTCTCCCTTGAAACCCCTTTTTTAAAGTCTACTTTAAATATTCACATATTATGTTTACGCACAAACATCTTGTATTAATTCAGCATACAGGCACATTTATACATAGGGTATAGTTTCTCTGGGTTGAGAATAGAGGGCATTATTTATTTATTTATGTATTTCATTTCTATTCTCATCCCGCAGGGGACTCAGGGCGGATTACAATGTACACATTACATTTAGACACACAAACACACAAGACAGAGGCAATTTAACATCTGGTCACTAGGGGAAGCTGTCACACTCCTTCATTTCTCAGCGTGTTTTCTGGAGATTTTTTAATGGCCTCGTAAATCAGTTAAATTTAGCCTCCCACTAAGTGGTACCTTTATTTTCTACTTGACAGACGCAACTGTCTTTTGGGTTGCAAAGGTCAACAACAGGCTACACAATAGGTCGAGAGCCCACCTCGACCCGGGCAGGCCTCGAACTCATGATCTTCTGGTCAGTAGAGATCTTATGCAGCTGACACCCAGCCAGCTGCGCCAGATTCCCGGTGCAATTGATTATTCTTAATCAATAGTCCATAGTCCAGATTCTTTAAATATATATCTTATGAAAGTCCAAACTGTATAATTGTACTCCCTGCTTTTTAAAGCAAACATCTGTTCTTGCAGAAGTCCAAAAGGCTAACAGCTTCCATTGAAGTCCAGAATGCATATTGATTAACGAAGGGGAGTCTTGAGTCTGAACATGCTCAGTACAGTCACATGTCCGTAGCTCTTCCCACACCAAAGAGGTCAGCCAAACTGGCAAATCAATATACACATACAATGTTATTCATTCAGTCGCTTCTGACTCTTTGTGACCTCATGGACCAGCCCACACCAAAGCTCCCTGTCAGCCGTGGCCACGGTCCTTCAAAGTCAAGCCAGTCCTTTCAAGGATACCATCCACCCATCTTGCCCTTGGTCGGCCCCTCTTCCTTTTTCCTTCCATATTCCCTAGGGACATCTTTGCTGTGTTTTTGGGCTCTCTTGGTACAAACTGAAGTAAAGGGCTTTTTAATACAACAGACATCACTGTAAATTAATTCCTGATCACACTCTTTCCCCAATGTTTTGACGTGCAGACCCTAAAATGGCCTTAGCATGCATGCAACCTTATGGCCATGTTTTGCTCACCCCTAAGTAGTTGTCAAAGCAAAACCATGTGGACAAGATGCTGCTGAACATGGAGTTCCGCTCTTTGTTTTACTTCTGCTCAACAAGTAGCCAACTGCTTGTTTTTTGAATGCTTCTTGTCTTGTCTCATCTACCTTTGCACATTTGATAGCTCTTCTGCCTTCAGGATGCCCGAGGGTGGCTTGGCTTCAGCCACTGCATCTATGATATTGAGAGCGGAAATACTTCCTTGCATGACCATCCAAATGCCTCGGCTGGATTTCCTTTCGCCAGCCTCAGCTCTCGAGGACTTTGCCCTCCGGCGTTTCCTATTCTTGGTTGAGTGCTGCGTGTCCAAAGGATTATTCAGTGAACTCTGCCATTCTGGCCAGACTTTGCACAGATTTACAAGGAACGAAACATGCACACTTTCAACCAACTCCGCATTCCACACCGCCTACGTAACATTGGGGTTGCAATAGGACACGATGTTGTGAAAAGATAGAGAGGTTTCCAAGTTTTAGACCTTTATTCTCTTTTTTTTCTTCCTACCATACTCTGTTGCTGTGATCCAAAAAGGGATGCAGCTATTGGGAAGGATGTAGGACTTGGTCCTCACATAATTCTAACCACTACCACCACTCATGAAATTTTCCCTGTTTCCTCAAATTTCGAGCAACCCAGTAGCCCAAAACACCAGAGAAGCATTTAGAAATACAGTTTAGGCATCTAAAGAAAGGAGCCAGGCAGATATCAGGAGAATGTGAGCACAGCAAATCATAGAATAATCAAGTTGGAAGAGACCACTTGGGTCATCTAGTCCAACCCTCTGCCATGCAGGAAAAGCACAAAGTATATTTGACAGATGGCCATCCAAATAGTTTCTTTTTCCAGTTTTGAGTATTTGTTCATAGTGATAGAAAGCATTGGACAAAAACTAACAAAATGAATGTCAGCAGAGAGAAATCTAAGGTAAATGGGAATTGCAGTTTGGGGTCTTTAGCCTTCTCTGCCAAAGTTTAGTATCTCATCAAACTACAATTTCCACAATTCCATAGCATTGAGCCAAGGCACTTCAAGTGATGCCAAACTGCATTAATTCTACAGCGTAGATGTGCCCACAGACTGTTATACATAGTTGTGGTACCTTTATGACCTGAGGCTGGTGATGTGGCTTTTTGGAATACAGCACCCAGAATCCCCAGCCCGGCACAATCTGAAGTTGTACTGAGCCAAAATTCTGGGAATGGCAGTTTTAAAAAGCAATTTCTCGAAGCTTTTTTAAAGCCTTGGGTTGCTGTGAGTTTTCCTGGATGTATGGCCGTGTTCCAGAAGCATTCTCTCCTGAAGTTTCACCCTCATCTACGGCAGGCATCCTCAGAGGTTGTGAGGTCAGTTGGAAACTAGGCAAGTGTGATTTATATATCTGTGGAATGTCCAGGGTGGGAGAGGCAAGTGTGAATGCTGCAATTGGCCACATTGATTAGCATTTAATGGCTTTGTAGCTTCAAAGACTGGCTCGTTGATGCCTGGGGGAAATCCTTTGTTGGAAGATGTTAACTGACCCTGATTTTTTCCTGTCTGGAATTCCCCTGTTTTCTGAGTGTTGCGCTTTATTTACTGTCCTGATTTTAGAGTTTTTTAAATATTGGTAGCTAGATTTTGTTCATTTTCATGGTTTCCTCCTTTCTGTTGAAATTGTCCAGATACTTGTGGGTTTCAATTGCTTCTCTGTTAGTCTGACAGTGTTGTTGTCAACATGTCAGACAACAACACACATGGTCCAGCATTTCAGTGTTCTCAAATAATATTCTGTGTCCAGGTTGTTTAATCAGGTACTCTGCTATGGCTGACTTGTCTGGTTGAATTAGTTTGCAATTCGTTTCATATTCCTTGATTCGTGTCTGGGCAATGCTGCTGGATTTGGGGGTCCTTATTTATTTATTTATTTATTTATTTTCTATTTTCTATTCCACCCTTCTCACCCCAAAGGAAACTCAGGGTGGATCACAATGCACACATACATACACAGAAAACATTCAATGCCGTTTGCTAGACAGACAGACAGACAGAGGTAGTTTTGCCATTTCCACTTCAGTGCCTGGAGGTTATGCTTGATTTTGGCCACAGGGGGAGCTTGTCGCTCCCTGTGACACTATGACACCAAGTGTGATCACATTGGATTGTATATGTAGATTTGTCCATACTTGCATGGTATATGGTCAGGCATGTAGCTAGGGGGGGGGGCTAAGGGGGCTTCAGCCCCCCCCCCCAAATTCTCAGGGTGGTCCACAACAAGGCCATACTGGTACAGTATTTAAACATGTATGTTTATTCATATCATGATCTGATCACCATGCTCATTATATCCCACATTAATGGGGTTATTGGGATAACAATACAAAAGGTTTGCTAGGGTAGACCCTCTTCCACCCAGTCTCAGCCCCCTCCCCCGAACCAAACTCAGCCCCCCCGAACCAAAATCCTGGCTACGGCCCTGTATACGGTAGACTCCTGCAGAGGTGCAAGGACCCCTCTTGTCCTTTTTAGCCTTCATTGCAGAATGACTTGAAGCGGAAGAGTAAGAAGTCAAATATTTGCAAGGGCAAAGTGACTACTGGAGTTGTGTTTCTGATCTGAACCTAGCTAAAGGCCAGGGAAGCAAATTCCACCCATTTTGATTTTGGTACAAATACAGTAATAAAAAAGATTTAATGGATTGTTAGCCTTTTATGACACACAAAACCCACAGCCTAAGGTGACCACCTCCTTCCATCTAATGGCAGGGGCGACTCCATTGAACTCTCACAGCATCTTTGAACCCGGCAGACAGAAGACGTGTAGCACAGCTTTTTGATGTCAAAACTAGAATTCCTGGGAGTATCAAGGACTGTGTTCTCTAATGGCATGTTAAAAAAAAGAAAAGAAAGAGGAAAGTTCACACAAATACGGTACAAATAATTCATATATTGAGGTGCCTGGCTCTCCCTTCAGCTAAACAAGAAGCCTTGCAACTTCAAAGGCCACTTGGGTATATTTCGATTTCGAAACCTTGTTCCTCTTAAATGTGTTATGCTGGGAAGAGTAACCATTTATTTAAATCTTTGGATTACAGCCTCTGCATCGCAGTAATAAACCAAGGAGAAGCTGATAATAAGAAGAGACTCACCTTTCAATATGCATTTAAAGAATTCCTATGATATTTTTCTCCAGAGCTGTTCGCCGCAGCGCTGGAAGGAGATTAATCTATAATTCCTCCGAGATGCCGTGATAATTCAAGCAGCATGACTGGCAACACTATCTTTCTTTTGCTTTTTCCCTATGAAAAAGAAATAGCAGCCATTTTCAGAGTTGTTTGATAAGTCGGTAAGCAAACTTTTGACTTGTTTGAAAAATGACATATCTGTCTGGTTTACTCTCGCCATGCTTCCACCCCTTTCCTGATACCTATTTTCATTTATTTTAAATCCATTACATGCATAGTAAAAATGGCATCTCTTGTATCAATAATGAACAATGAGAGCCGGAGAAATCATGAGGATCTGTAAAATGGCAGGAGGCTAGAGCAAGGTATGCATAGTGCTCAGTCTACAGTAGGGTTGTGCTTTCGGGGTGAACCTTGACCCCTTTCATGTCCTCGCTTTCAGTGGGGGCCTTTATCCATTTTTTGGGAGCCTTCCGAAATCCGGAGGGCAGATATCTGTTTTTGCGCTAGGGTGCCAAAAGATCTGTTTTCTATTGGCCCATTATGGGAGAAGAGGCTCCCCAGGCTCCCCTTCCTGACATTTTAGGCATTGAAGCTGTTTTACTCCAGAGGGGAGGCATTCAGCTCTTAACTGGCCCAGCTTACTTGTCCGAACGCATCTGCCCCTACGTCCCACCTCGTAGCCTAAGATTATCCGGGGAGGCTCTGCTCTCGCTCAGGCCTGGATTAACACATTTTGGCACCCTAGGCCACACTTTGGAATTACGCCCCCTTTAAACCAACCTCTACCGCGCACCCCCCGCACCCCACATCACTCAGACCCACACAGCCATATAACCCAGAATATCAAGGAAATCCCAAACTCTGTTTTGAACTGGATTAAATGCTAGAGTGGACCCAGGGCCTCTCCACACAGCCATATAACCCAGAATAACAAGGCAGGAAATCCCAAACTCTGTTTTGAACTGGATTAAATGCCAGAGTGGACCCAGGGCCTCTCCACACAGCCATATAACCCAGAATAACAAGGCAGGAAATCCCAAACTCTGTTTTGAACTGGATCAAATGCCAGAGTGGATCCAGGGCCTTTCCACACAGCCATATAACCCAGAATATCAAGGCAGGAAATCCCAAACTCTGTTTTGAACTGGATTGAATGCCAGAGTGGAGCCAGGGCCTTTCCGCACAGCCATATAGCCCAGAATATCAAGGCAAATAATAGACAATTTTAAAAAAATGCATCCAAACAGTTCTTTCTCCCACAGTGACAAAATTCCACAGATATTATTATGAGGCAGAATGAAAACAGACCTGTGAGCTTCAATTGGGTCAAGCAGATGAACTCCTCGCTGCCAAAGCCTCTCTCTGTTGTCCTGGCCTCGCGGCTCGTCTTTGCTGGAGGAGGCGTGGGCCTACGCCAAACGGGAGCCTTTTCCACTCGCCCTTCGCCCCATCTGAAGCACGAGGAGGCGTGGAGGGAGCAGAAAAGGCACCCGGATGGCCTAGGCCAAACGGCAGCCTTTCCCACTCGCCCTTCGCCCCCTCTGAAGCACGAGAAAGCGTGGGGGGAGCGGAAAAGGCGTCCGGGCGGCCTAGGCCAAACGGGAGCCTTTTCCACTCGCCCTTCGCCCCCTCTGAAGCACGAGGAGGCATGGGGGGAGCGGAAAAGGTGCCCGGGTGGCCTTGGCCAAACGGGAGCCTTTCCCACTCGCCCTTCGCCCCCTCTGAAGCACGAGGAGGTGTGGGGAGAGCGGAAAAGGCACCTAGGCAGCCTAGGTCAAACGGGAGCCTTTCCCACTCGCCCTTGGCCCCCTCTGAAGCACAAGGAGGCGTGGGGGGAGCGGAAAAGGCACCCGAGTGGCCTAGGCCAAGCGGGAGCCTTTTCCGCTCCCCCTTCGCCCCCTCTCAAACTTTTTTAAATTTTGGGGGGCCCGGACCTGCCTCCCCCCATGGCTGCCACCCTAGGCCATGGCCTAGGGTGGCCTTATGGGTAATCTGGGCCTGCTTTTGCTTCTGCTAACATCACAGACTCGGCTGAAGGGGACGAGGGACAGGGCCTTCTTCACGGTGGCCCCCCGCCTGTGGAACACGCTTCCAAATGAGATACAACCAACTCCATCCCTCCTGGCTTTCAGGAAGAAAGTAAAATTGTGGTTGTGGGAACAGGCCTTCGGTCAGCAGACATAAAGCAGCACTTTAGTTGAAATGGACTGGAAAGATGATTTATATGAGGATACGGTGGTTTAGTAATTAATGTTTTATATTGTCTAATTAATGGTTCATGTATTTTATGCATTTTAATGATTAATGGCTGGCTTAATGGTTATTGTTTTAATTGTCTTGTAAAGGCATCAAATTGCTGCCTCTGTAAGCTGTCCTGAGTCCCCTTCCCGGGGTAGAGAAGTGACGGGGTATAAATACCAGAAATAAATAATAATAAATACTGTAGAGGAGAGGCGCTTGGCTGCACTGCCTGGGCCTGCACACTACACATGCACACACTCTCTTTCCAAGGCAAGGAGGCAAGTTCTCACTCTTACGCTAGAGGAGGCACTTGGCTGCAGGCAGACGCACACACTTTCTGGTCCTGCACACCACACACATGCCCTCTCTTTCTAAGGCAAGGAGGCATGGAGTGTCACGTGCTCACAAAAAGCAGACGAGGAGCCGGGATCAGCTCTTGCTTCCTTTCATGTTGAGCTGATTTTTGAACCAGGAGGAGGCTTTCCATTATATGTTCCCGAATGTAACGAAAATAATGAAAGGACAGATGATATGAAGGAAAATGGTTCCTCGCACTACTCTGGTCTACAGTAAACTCAAATTTTGCATATTGGATTTCCCCCCAAATATTTTAGCTGTGGAATCCATGGCTGCAGAATACATAGATAAAGACAGACTGCCACACCCACATCCCTTTCAAAACAGTACTCTTGTCCTGAGATTCCTTCTCTCTGTCCGTTGAACTAGAGAAGAATGCCCAGGCCCTGAGATCTAGTAAACCGATAATGATAGTGTCACGATCACAGACTTAGCGGGCCCCTTAATCACACACACAGAGACGTACTGAAGGCTAACTACTTTATTGAGTATAAAAACAGTTCCAAAGAATATATAGTCCAATAATAAGCAATTGTCCAAAAGGTAAGAAGCAAGTTTGTCCAAAGTAACGTAGCAAATAGACTTGAAGCTTGGCAAGGCTCCGCAATCCAATGAGGATCAGGACCAGGGCAGGGCTCCGCAATCCAATGCGGATCAAGAAACAAGGCAAGGCAAATGCAAGGCAAGGCTTGATGACCACGGCTTAGCTTGTGGTCCCACTCCGCTCACGCCTATTCAGGAAAGACGTGGCCGGAGAACTGAGGATGCGTTCCCACGGATCCTATACTTAATCCTTCGGCCGAGGTCCGCGACGCTCTAGGCTTCTCCGTCTCCAATCTCTGCTCACGGACCTCGGTCGGTCTAGGACCCTAGACCAAGCCCTCCTGGTAGACTCAATGTCCCGTCTCATATCGAAGGAGCGACCTTGCCTCTCAGCAGCTGTGTCGCTATCTTCCTGAGAACTTTCCTCCCTAGCACTTTCCCATTCGGCTTCGTCCATGTTTACACTTTCAAACTCTTGGGAATTCCTCCCCCCGGGGTGTTCATAACTCCCATCGCTGCTTCCCATCTCCACCTGGTGATCGGAATCTATGCTGGGCCCAAACATCATCTCATCCCATGCCAAGCTCTCTGCAGGTGAACGAGGCCCATCCGAAGGGCCCTGTGCTTCACCCCAGTCATCTAGCTCATCCTCTGAATCCACCTCTGCTGCTGCAGGCCCTAAAGCTAATGGAACCCCAGGACCTATTCCCTGCCCTCCAGGCATGAACGAGAACTGCTGTGCTACAGATAGTGGGAAAGTATGACCAGGGGATACTCTTAACAGCATAATAATTGCAGCACAGTTTAACCGTCATGGATCTATTCCCTGGAATCCATGCATTTGGAAATGTGTCAAGTACAGAATCTATCTTCCAGACTCAAAATCCCAGGATTTTATCAGATGGAGGCAGAATAGTTAATGTGGCAGCAACTGTTATAAATGCACAGTATGGATATGCTCCAAGTATCTTCTTGAGTAGATGTTTAATTCAAGGATCTTGTTCTACCTTTTGCGGTTTTTTTGTTCTTTCACATTGGCCTTGAAACAGGTAACAAAACACAGAATCCATTCAAGTCAAGGACTGTTTTCTGTGGAGAGCGACCCATTTTGAAGTGTTGGTAAAATTGGTACAGTTGATCTTGTAAATATGAATGTATCTAAACTCAATAATCCTAGTTTTGGAGATTCCACCTCACAACCCCCCCCCCCCACTTTGCCAAGATGGGAATTTTGAGAGTTATAGTTCCCCTAACGAATATTTCCATAGAAGGATAACTAAAATTGTCATTTGGAAGCCAAGTCCTATGAGGAGCAACTTAGGGAACTTGGTATGTTTAGCTTGAAGAAAAGAAGGCTGAGAAGGGTCATGGCAGCCATTGTTAAATATCTGAAAAGATGCCACATTGAGGGAGGGGAAAACTTGTTTTCTGTTGCTCAGGAGACTAGGACACAATGGAACAATTCCAAGCACAATTCAAAGTGCTGGTCTTGCCCTATAAAGCCCTATATGGTTCTGTCCCAGCTTACTTGTCTGAATGTATCTCCCTCTACGATCCATCTCGGAGTCTAAAATGCTCCAGGGAGGCCCTGCTCTCGATCCCGTCTCTTTTGCAAGCACGATTGGCGGGGATGGTGCCCCCCTGGTCTGTGGAACACACTCCCCAGAGAAATTAGATCAGCTCCATCTATCCTTTTGTTTGGGAAGAACTTCAAATCATGGTTGTGGGGCCAGGCATTTGGGTAGCAGGCCAACAAGTAATCACAATGACAGTCTATGGACTGGAACTATGGATGCTGAACTGGACTTTGATGTGATCATATTGCTGTTAGAAATGTTTTTATTTGGATTTTATAACTTACTGTTTTAATTAATGTCAAATTTGTGTTATATTGCTTTGTTGTGTGTATTGGCATCAAATTGCTGCCAGATGTAAGGATGGGATACAAATGTTGGAAACAAACAAACAAACAAACAAACAATGGATTCAAAGTTGCAGGAAAAGAGATTCCACCTAAATGTTAGAAGGATCTTCCTGATGGTAAGAGCATTTTGGCAGTCAAATACGCTGCCTCCAAGTGTGGTAGAGTCTCCTTTTCTGGAGCCTTTTAAATAGAGGCTGGGTGGCCATCTGTTGGGGGTGCTTTGATTGTGCTTTTCTTGCATAGTAGAGGGTTGGACTGGATGGCCCTTGTGGTCTCTTCCAACTCTATGATTCTATAAGTAATGTTTAGTGAATAACCAAATTTTGCTGCCTGACCACCAAGCAATCCCTGGATGCTCCTTTCCTTCTTTGTCCTCCACTGGATGGGAGTGCTTCTCCTGCATCTTTTTGCATGTCAGAACAGAGTGGGACTGAATGGTCCTTGTGGCCACTTCCAACTCTAAGATTATATTCCAGATTTTGTTTTTGCCACAGTTTGTTTCCCTTCCTGAACCCTGTGTGCACAAGTTGGGAGTTGTGTGTCTGCCTGCAAGTTGTTGTTTTCAATCTGACGGCTAATCACCATTCCAGCTGCTGCACGCTGGAAATCCCAAGGGCCGAGTGCTGACAAAGAGCACTTTCCACTCTCCAAGGATGGAGTCCAGATGGCCGCTCGGCTCCAGCAATGCATTATAACCACATCAACGGCAGAGCCTTGGAGACAGGAGGCCGGGCCTGGTGTGGACTGCCTTGTGTTACTCAGGGGCACGTCCTCACGTCCCAATTGCCTCCTGGGGCCATTTGCACTACGAAGCTGCAGAGTCGCGAGGCTTAGCATGAGCCATTCTTGCTCCTTGCAAAGCTCAGCGCTGCAGGAATTAAGAGGATGGGAGGGAGGGACACCGGCTGGTCCCAAGGAACTGGGGATTAGAGCCATGCAGAAAAGTAAAAATGATTAAGAAGGAAACATTAATTAATCCGCTTTGCTGGTGACTGAGTCCTTTGGTGGAAGCTGCCTGACTCACAGCCAAGGCACCGATCACAAGCCGTTTGGAGGACTCTGTTTGCTGACTGCAGCAGCTGTAATCCCCATTGATTTCTGCAAACGTTGGCTCGGAGGGAGCCAAAATCCAAGGTCATTGTAGGGAAGGAAGGAAGGAAGGAAGGAAGGAAGGAAGACAGGCAGGCATATACTGGCTTCTAGAACTATCATCGAGCAAATTAAAACAGGCTCATCTAACGATTTGTTTCCAGACACTGTGGGTGGCTTCCAGATAGACCCAGATCTATCTAAATCAGGCCACGTTTGGGCTCGGATTCAATCTCTTTTCATGGCAAATCCACATGCAACCCTCTGCCTCCCTTCTTCTCCATTTTGCCACCTGCTGCTTCCTGCTTCCTTGGCTGCCCCTCATTTCAGATTTGATATGCAGTCACATCTATATGCGGATTGCTTCGAAGCATACGGAAGGGTAACAGGTGGCATCGAGTGAGAGAGGAAACGGACGGTGCCAAAGCAGATGTCAAGTGGTGGGAAGGCATAGCAGAGGCAGGAAGGGGCCTCAGGTGGCTGTTACCTCCCTCCTAAAAAAAACTAAGCTCATAAGCTCATTGCTGGGACATATTCTAGTTGCCTGGAGAAGAGAGGCAATTTGGCTGCTGAGCTTGGTGACTGTTTGTCTTGGAGATGGAGCAGAACGATGGCATCCCTTTCCCACGTAACTAGATTATGCCTAAGTTCTGCTCAGCATGTTATAGTGCAGTGGGCATGGTTGCTTCTATTGACTTTATTGTGTGATGCAGGCAAACCATAACTGAAACCCTTCCTATTTCATGATGTTGTGTACAACCCACTGCTGGTCTGCCTTCTCCTCCTGTTTATCTTGTTCCTCATCTATAGCTCTCAATCCCACAACATTTCCATCACCTACCTTGGTGCAATGGATCACTTTGACAAGCTGGAATGTGTCCAGAGGAGGGCGACTAAAATGATCAAGGGTATGGAGAACAAACCCTATGAGGACTGGCTTAAAGAGCTGGGCACGTTTAGCCTGCAGAAGAGAAGGCTGAGAGGAGACATGTCGAGGGCCATGTATAAATATGTGAGGGGAAGTCATAGGAAGGAGGGAGCAAGCTTGTTTTCTGCTTCCCTGGAGACTAGGATGCAGAACAATGGCTTCAAACTACAGGAAAGGAGATTCCACCTGAATAAGAGGAAGAACCTCCTGAATGTGAGAGCTGTTCAGCAGTGGAACTCTCTACCCCAAAGTGTGGTGGAGGCTCCTTCTATGGAGGCTTTTAAACAGAGGCTGGATGGCCATCTGTTGGGGGTGCTTTGAACATGATTGTCCTGCTTCTTGGCAGAATGGGGTTGGACTGCATGGCTCATGAGGTCTCTTCCAACTCTATGATTCTTCTTATGCATGCCAGCAGGAAAGGTACATTACAGAAGGGATTTACTTCCTCCCGCTATTCCTTCTTCCTATTCTATATCTGTCCATTTTTCATTTATTTTACATTTTGCCCTTTTGTTTTTCAAAGCTGGAATTACAAAAATGCTCTTAATTAATTGCGGAGCAGTGGTAGTATGGGAAGTCAGTTATGAAGGTATAAGAAGGCATAACCGCAGGACATGAATTGTTCAGTTGTCTCAGTGATGTTATTTCAAGTGCCTCTGGTGTTGCTGTGAGAAGGTCCTCCATTGATAGTGATGTTATTGGAGAGAAGTGTGATACTGCAGGTGTTCAACCCAGTAAGCATCTGCTATTAATCATAGTGTGACTGCAGCAGAATAGCAAGTTTGTGTGATTAAGTTTTAAGTGTTAAGGGAAGTGAATCTGTTTTGAGTTGTACTCTGAACTTTAAAGCAACTAGAAAAGATACTGAACCCTAGCTAGTGCCCCAAATAGGTTAATCACCTTGAAGAGTGCCCTAAAGTTACTTTTATACTTATGTTTAAGTCATTTTTGAAAACAAATCTATTCCTGTAATTTGTTGTGAGAAGTAACCTTGTTACCATTACAGGGCTACTTTACAGGGCATTACAGGGCTACTTTAGTTGACAAAGTAAATGTGTTCCTGTGCTTTCCCACTTTAATAGAAACTTTGGTATCAGAGATATAAGTAAGATGGGAGTAACTAATCAATATAGGTTCCCAGTGCCACAAAAAAGAAGAGTAGTTCAGCATGTTTTGGAGCTTCTTCATTAGAGACTTTGTAAACCGAAGTATGCCTGTGTGCATGGAAACATTAATCATCATAGTGTTTATTCTGCTTTTTCTTATATACTAGCATTCATTGGGGTTTTTTTAAAAGGAGAAATACATGCTGGGATCCATTAGAGAACAGCAGCATGAGACATAGAACAGTCCCCTTGAAACGCTTCCAAAAAACTCATGTTTGAGAGTAACTAAAAACTATGGCTGAGAAGTTACATCATGCTTGTGTAATGTAATTTTAAGCTTGCACGGTTAAATGGTAGTTGGCCACCCCTGCTTATGCTGAATGAATACCATATCTGCAAATGTATGCATTCTTTTTGGGAGTCCTGATTAATCAAATTGAACACTGGTGAATAGTTATGGATTCCTCAAGAATATGCCAAAGATACATTTCAGGAATTCCATTTACACAACAGCCAACTGAATGCATATGTTATTGAAGAAAGGATAGCCACACACATAAGTGAATGAATGTACCTCGTATGCATAAAATATCAATAGGATCCTGCCCATGCAACGATGTATTATACTAATAAAGTAACTTCATTCTCATATGTTACTTATGTTTGAAATTGGACTTCATTATATCTTCATTACTCTCAAAACATCTAAGGTAGTGGTTTCTCACCTGTGATCTGTGAACCACCAGTGTTCCGCAAAAACTAAAATATGGTCCGCGGCCTCACCATTACTACACCATTGCAAAGAGAGTGACTCGTCTCTTGAAACCCTCTTATGGTACCGAGGTTTATTAAATATGGTTTTCTGTGGGTGAGCAGATGGTGACTATGGCATGGCATATGTTCTGTATCAGAAATTAGAACTAATGTGGTCTATCCAATGTAATTTTCCGAATCATCACGCCAAATAACCAAACCAAATCTGAAGTTGACCAAAAACTGATTCATAACCCTAATGGTACTAATGTTGGAAAGTGGTCCCTGGTCAAGTGGTCCCTGGTAAAGGTGGTCCCCGGTCAAAGTGGCCCCTGGTTAAGTGGTCCCTCATCAAGGTGGTCTCTGGTCAAGTGGTTGCTGGTCAAAGTGGTCCCTGGTCAAAGTGGTTCCTGGTCAAGGTGGTTCCTGGTCAAGGTGGTCCCTGGTCAAGGTGGTTCCTGGTCAAGGTGGTCCCTGGTCAAAGTTGTCCCTGGTCAAGGTGGTCCCTGGTCAAAGTGGTCCCTGGTCAAAGTGGTCTTTGGCCAAGGAGGTCCCTGGTCAAGTGGTCCCTGGTCAAGGTGGTCCCTGGTCAAATGGTTCCTGGTCAAAGTGTTCCCTGGTCAAGTGGTCCCTGGTCAAAGTGGTCTTTGGCCAAGGAGGTTCCTGGTCAAGTGGTCCCTGGTCAAGGTGGTCCCTGGTCAAGTGATCCCTGATCAGAAAAAGGTTTCCACTGGGCAAACAGAACCTTTAACCTGTGAACTTCATACAGTGTGGATACAGGGCTCCAAGTTTGCATGTCTGTGTGTCTGGATATACTTTCTTTCTCATCAGCACTAATTTGGAAAACATAATTGGAACACGGCAGGAGTGGAAGAACTTAAAACAATTATAACTTGTCTTTAATGTTTTTCTGGGTGTTAAGTTTGAAAAACATAATAAAAATGTCGCACCACACGAAGTTCTGCCACAGATTTCATCACTACAGTAAGTTCAGTACTAATTTCAGACAGTTACAACGTTCAACACAGAAACATCAAAGCAAGTTGTGGGAAAAAACTGAATGTGATGGAGTAAATCTGAGGTCATTTTTGAATTCAGATTGCCAAATTCCTATAAAACCAAGAAATGAAAAGTTTTTAATGACCCACAATTTTGCAAGGCCTGTGAATCATTTCATGGTTAATCCACATGGCAAGAACGCAGCCCCCCAAAACTCAGCAAAGCAATTCCAGTACAACTCTATAAACAAAAATGATCCAAGACAGAGAAACAGAATAATAATTTGAAGCAGAACTTTTTGGTTCGGCTCTAATTTGTATCATGCACTAGGATGACTTTATTGTGTTGCCTTCAACTTTGTGGGGAAACAAACATCTGCGGAAAGTCATTGACAACTAATTTCTTTCCATCAGCACGTGTCCTGCTTGTAGAAGAGAACGACTCGGTCTATTTTCAGCCTGTCTCAGTTTCGCAAATAATTATTTATAAGTCCATTCTGGTCTGTTTCCCCATCAAACTGCGAGCTTGCTTTAAAAATGCATGGCATTTCATATGCATTTTATTCTAAAATATGCATTCCTGTATGTTTTTCGGTGCTCTGAACTGAGAAATCTATTGCAAAATTCAGGGAAGTGTAAAAATGAAAAGACAGCTAGGTTCCAATCCATGCATTATCTCGGATAGTGCAAGTCCGGTTAATTCAGTTAGAAATGCAGACCAGACAAATTGTTTGAGCATCACGAGATCTATCTAGAGAGTCAGTAAGGTGCAGTGGCTTGAACACTGGACTATGACTCCAGTAAAATAGGATTTGAGTCATAGACATGAAAACCCATTGGGAAAGTCACACTCTCTCAACCTCACAAGAAGGTGAGGAAAAAAATCACCTGCGGATAAATCTTGCCCGGAAAATCACCCTGTGATAGGTTGGCCTTAGGGTTGCCATAAGTCAGAAATGACTTGAAGGCACACCAGCCTTTCCTGCCTAGCAAAGTTAGGAAGGAAAGGAATTTGCCCCCTCCACAGGAAAAAGAGGTGGGTTCCTTTGGAACCTCATGGAGGCAGGGGGCGTGGCCTTCTCCTGAGGAGGCCAGCCTCCTCAAGCTCATTCCGAGCTCGGACGTCGACCCACCACTCCTGCCCATTAACAGTGAAGATTTTTGGTTGCCTTCTCCAATTTTTTCCCCTTTCACCCTATTTTTGAGGAGGGTTTTTTTGCCTACCCCTTTACTGTTTAGGGGCTAGAAAGGGTGGGGGTGGGGTGTGTGTACTTAATAGGCCTTAGTGGTAAATAGTAGACATGGTTTAGAACCCAAAAATAGGGAATTGAAAATCTAATTGGGGGGGGGGGGGGAATTGTTTTTGATTAGTAATAGAAAGACTTACCAAAAAAAATCCAAAAATTTCTAAAATGTAACGTAATTACTAACGAAATTGTTAGTAGTTCTAAAGTAGGCAAAGCAGGGAAACAGGACTGACACTGTTTTAAGCACAGGCAAATCAAGGGGCAACATTTCCCTTGGTTTCCTTGCAGGGAGATATAATGCATTAATATATTATTATTAATATTATTATTATTATTATAAAAGGACAGGGTTTCTTTGCAGGGACATATAATGCATTAATATATTATTATTAATAATAATATTATAAAAGGACAGGGTTTCTTAGCAGGGACATATAATGCATTAATATATTATTATTAATATTATTAAATAAAATAGTTGCCCACCTCTGGTGCAGGCCTTGCTAATCTGTAGAGTTCTCCTCACTCCAGCTTTTCCCCATTCAGTTTTACCATAGCACTCTAGGATCTCCGTTTGAACTCTATGGCTTTTCTTGATTCTGAACTCTTCCTTCTCCTCTCCGTGCTCTTTTCACTCCTGCTGCCCTTCTCTCAGCAGTTCTTATGTCCTTCTGCTCTGTCCTTCTATCTAAACCCCCTTTCTGGGTGTTTAAACTGCTTTTTTCCTCAGTCCTCCAGCCCCTCTAGGAGTCCCGATCTGGATCTCTCTATCGTTTCCGGCTCCTTTTTCACTTCCTGGAGGAGGCCTTTCACTCTAATTAGGCTCCAAGGATGGAAAGGCCCCGATTTGACTGTGAGTTATGTCTGCAAAGCTATTTTGGAGGGGGAAATTTTCCTGTTGGGTGGGCATCCAAAATATTTACTAATCTAACGAAAATTTGGGCCCAGGGAGTGCGGAAAAGAAAGTCCACTTCCGGGATTGCCCCTGCGATGCGTATAAACTTGAAAGTCCCATACATACGAATCCCTTCTGATTTCTTTTAATTTTCATAACTTTGTTCTCATGCCTAGTAAATAGCTAGGGAAATCCCATAGTCGGTGTGCACCTAAGGCACCTCCTTCAGGGGTGAGGGCCATTAAGTTAAACACTCACATCAAAGTTCAAGTTGATGGGTGAGTAAAGTTAAATGGCCCTGGAATGGGAAGAGGCTGATCTCAATATCTTGAGAACAGACCACTTATTCATTTCCCTAAAAGGGATGCCCTGGTTGGATAATCAGGGAATCCAGGTGTTTCACCCGCAAATTGATATGATAAGCCAAGGTGGGATGATACCTTGGCTTGGATACACCTTGATTCTTGACACCCTCTGAGTTAAAGTTAAGGAAGTTTAAATAGGTAACATTAAATGCAAATGCAAACCATCCTATTTAGGTGATTCACAGTTGCTGTGCGATCTAATATTTTATTGTAGTTATTACTGTTGTTTTGCTGTGTTTTATCCTGTGATTTTACTGTTGTAAGTCGCCCCAAGCTGAACGGGAGTGGCGACTGATAAATTTAAATAAGTAATTAAATAAAATAATAAATAAAAGTTGCCCAATTTGAAACCAATATTCTGTGTGCCGTCTCTTTTATTCAGGGGGTTGGAGGGCAAAACAGCAGCAGTAACAAACTGCATGGCAATGGTGATTTCTTTTGGAAAATTGCTTTTTCCATAAATTTTTGGGGAAACCAGGGATCTCCACATGCTTTTTGAAGTGTGATCCTTTTGGAGATTAATTGGCATTCACACTATTTGGAATAATCATAACCTATTGAAAGGCAGGACCTCATTAGTAATCATAATCTTTTGTAAAGAATGATCTTCATGAGAAGAGTTAAAAACTTGCTTGAGTCAATCTTCTCCTTAGTGGTAAATATCCACTAGTATTAATGCAAGGCAATTTAGGCTTCTCAGCTGTTACACTGGTATACCTAGATATCTCTTTGAACAAAGATATGCCAACACACACACACACAAAAAACCAGCAGTTTCAGAAGTGTTATTTTCAGTTGCCAAAAAAAATCTATTCTCCCTTAAAACATCTTGGTTTAAATCATGCTCTCAAGAGACCAAAAATAAAGTAGTCTTCATTAAAATAACATAGTATGTTTACTCACAAAATTCATGTATACAGTATATACATTGCATATCAATTAAGTTACATAAAGGATTTTAGCATCATTTTTATAATCGACAGTCCATAGTCTAAGCATCTCTCCAGTCTGAGAGTCGAACAGTTTCCTAATGCCACGGCCCCTTAATAGAGTTCCTCATGTTGTGGTGACTCCCAACCATAAAATTATTTTCGTTGATATTTCATAACTCTAATTTTGCTACTGTTATGAAACATAATGTAAATATCTGATATACAAGATGTATTTTCATTCACTGGACCAAATTTGGCACAAATGCCAGATATGCTCAATTTGAATACTGGTGGGGTTGGGGGGGGGGGGGGGGGAGAGACTGATTTTGTCATTTGGGAGTTGTAGTTGTTGGGATTTATAGTTAATCTAGAATCAAAGAACATTCTGAACTCCACCAATGCTGGTATTGAACCAAACTTGGCACACAGAACTCCCATGACCAACAGAAAATACTGGAAGGGTTTGGTGGGCATTGACCTTGAGTTTTGGAGTTGTAGCTCACCTACATCCAGAGAGCACTGTGGACGCAAACAATGATGGATCCGGACGGAACTTGGCACGAATACTCAATATGCCCATATATGAACATTGGTGGAGTTTGGGAAAAATATATCTTGTCATTTGGGAGTTGTAGTTGCTGGGATTCATAGTTCACCTACAATCAAAGAGAATTCTGAAATCCACCCATGATAGAATTGAGCCAAACTTTCCACACAGAACCCCCATGACCAACAGAAAATACTGTGTTTTCTGATGGTCTTTGGTGACCCCTCTGACACCCCCCCCGGAGTCCCACCCCCAGGTTGAGAAACACTGCCATAGTTAAAGTCATCTCTCCAATCTGAGAGTCAAATAGTTTATCTAAAAATACTCCAATCTGAGAGTCAAATAGTTTCTCTAAAAATACTGTTTTTATAGAAGTCTGTAAAGCACAATGTTTCTAAAATGGAGTCTCAGTCTAAACTGGCCACATGGTCTGCAGCCCCTCCCACAGCACAGAGTTAAGGAAAACTGCATACCAGTACAGACATACAATACAGTAAGCAATCTGAATGATATACATAACAAATAACTAGTGGAGGCTTGAAGAAGGTTGCCATTTTCAACAATTTCAACTACTTTAGAATCAGGGAACCCATGATTTCACTGCAGGCTTTATTGCAAACATTGCAGGAGCTATCCAAGGTGCTGAATGTATTTTGGAACTGGATCATCCCATTGAAGTTTGGAATAAAACCTGGAATTGATTAGCCATACTACTGACCTGGAAGGTGTAGACCAGTGGTTCTCAACCTGTGGGTCCTCGGGTGTTTTTGGCCAAAAACTCCCAGAAATGTTTTTGGCCTACAACTCACCTGGCAAGGCCCATTGCAGCAGGGGGGGGGGGGGCACTCTCTCCTGCCGGCCATGATGGAGACAGGGGGCTTCTTCTTTCCAAAAGCCCCTGCATGTGGTGGGAATTTTTCCCAACTGTTGGTCCGCTGACCAACCAGCGGCTGGCCCTACCTTGCCCTCCAATTGGCCAGGGCCAGCCTCCTCCTTCGCCCAGCAGCCTGCATGCCTGTTTGGTGTTGTTGGTGTCATTTCATTGGTTTTGTTATTGTTTGCTTGTCACAATTTTATTTGGCATGTGGCATGGGCCCTGGATCTGGCTTCCTCCCCCCCCCCCTTAGTGGAAGTGGGGGAACGTCAGGTGGTCCTAGGGGTGCCAAGTAACGCAACCCGGTATTGTGCCGATGGCATCCAGTCGTATATTGAGTTATTGGTCAGCAGTGGGCTGACTGATCTTGATCCAGAACCCATGCCTGGCAGCCAACCCTACTGTTTCTGTAATCAATAAACAAGTTGTGTCCATTTTTCATCCCAGCTTGGTGTCTTGTCATCTTTGGATCTCTGCCAGTGGGAGGGGTGTTACCCATCCACACGCAAATCCCAGCCAGTTTACCAGCTGTTAGGATTTCTGGGAGTTGAAGGCCAAAATATCTGGGGACCCACAGCTTGAGAACCACTGGTGTAGACTGTTCCTTTTCTCTGTTCTTTAGTAAACTCCACCAAGAGTACTTTTCCAGTGCTGCTTATACTGGGTCCGGCAAGAATGGTCTTCTTTATGCTGCTCAGGTTGAGGTGGAAGAAAGGATGTTTCCAGGTCTCTTTAGGCCTCAGAGGAGAGTTGCTTGTGGGTGACAGATTGCTCACCTGTTGCTTGCAGGGAAGAAACTAAACCTACCGTGAAGCAACAAAACCCAGTCAGTTTAACAGTGTCGTACATTCACAAGTCATTTTAAACAAGGGACAAATCAATTTCCAACTGAGGGCTGAGGAATGAAATGCTGAGCTAAAGCAATATAAAACTCTAACATATTTAAGTACAGCAGTGGGAATCCTGTGGCCTTACAGATGTTGATTGACTGCAACTCCTAGCAGTGCAAGCCAGTACGGCTACAAATGAAGAATGCCGAGAGCTGCAGTCAGCAATATCTGGAAAGATGCATGAATCCCAAATGGCCTGGCAAAATGAGACATTGGTGACCAGATGGTGACCATCTATATTCCTGCTGCTGGACATGCAGTGATAATATTATTCCCTATATCTTTGAAGGACTCTGAAAGATCTGGAAGGTTAGTTTCTTTTTCATGCACTCTCATGTGAAGACATTCAGATGCTGCTTGGCCTAATCCAATCACAAATACATGGCTCTGTGAGAGTGCCGTGGAATCGGGCAGGTGGATTTCTTGGGCAAGACGTCATTATCTGAAGGGGCCATTCAATGCCTCCTTCAGCAGCAATGACTAATTTGAGATTGCACCTGCGGATGTTACCAATGGGAATCCAGCCTAATCCTTCTGTATGCTGTTGCTATTTTCTCCCTGCAAAAGGCGACATCGGTCCTGGTGAAGCGCAACCATATTATTCCAGTTCACATCACCAAGGTTTGTATTCTGTACATCTCCAGTCCACAGGGAGACTTGAAATGTTCCTCTCTCACTTGCTTCAACTGGAATGTCATGATGTAGCATTGTTCAGACAGGCAGTGAGTAAAGCATGGGTAGGAACCATCCATCCCTTCAGATGCTTAAAAGAAATGATATAAATGAATCCTTTAGCACCTTTGAGACTTACAGAGAGAATGAAATTTCTAGCATAAACTTCCATGGACTCGGGACAAGAGTTAGATCTTCAAATGCTGTTAGGCTTCAGTTACTTGCGTTCATTGTCATTGGCAATGCTGACTATTAGGCTAAAGCTACCAAGTGCAACAAAATCTGGAGGGTTGCATCATTCCCCTCCATGATATAGAGTATCATTTCTCAGGTTTCTGATGTGGAAAACTGTCAAAGATTGTATTCCAGTGTGCCAGGGTTGTTGTTGTTGTGTGCCTTCAAGTACTTTCCAAATTATGGTTACTCTGAAATGAACTTATCACAGGTTTTAGGGGGCTCAGAGTGTGTGACTTGATAGGGCACCCACCATCACTAAATGTGTGTCCATTGGGTACCACTATTCCTTTATTTCATAGAAAATTGCCCCAGGAGGCATCAGGCAATGGCTCCGGAACCAAAACTTTGAGTAATACTGGTGTGGAGGTATCAGAAAAAACATCTGATAGAAAATGGTGCTATGCGGACGATTTTAACAATATTTACTTAATTAATTTAAGAGATATTAATTGACTAGTTTGTAGGCGGCCGTATTTGTTTTCATGCGCCTCCTGAGAACAGGCAGGTAGAATCAAGAAAATCAAATCAAATCAAAAAGATTCAACTGTGATGTCAAACAGGGGAGGAGGAGCCATGATTGGCTGCTACGTGGTCCCTTTTCAGATAGGAAGCCCTGACGTCTGGGCCTTTGCCATTTCAGGCACCCAAAAACGCCAAAGCAGCTGGATTGGCTGAAGGGAACGGCTAAAAATGGATCCGGGCTCTATCTTACTGGTTTGTTTAATTCTTTTAAAAAATATTTGTGTGTCATAAAATTAGAACTTCACTTTTGTTAATGTGGTGAGCTAGTTTGACTCTTATTCAAGATAAATGCAGGATGATGACGGTGATGACAACGATATTGATACAGATGCTGATAATAATATAAATGTAGGCCTATGTTTCCAACATTGCCACTTTTCTTCTCCTATTTGTTTTTCTAAACATCTTTTGCACGAAGAAGAAGCCAGTGGAGCTTCAAAACCTGGCATGCCATGTTTTGTACACGAACATTTGACTCTCATTTGTGGGTTTCACTTTTTCCACATATGATTATTTGCAGGTTTGATGAATATGGTCTCTCCAAGTCCTCTAGTGAAACACTGGGAATTGTGCAAAAAGGACCTAGGGATTCCGAGAGAAATGCTGTCCTAGGTTTTAAAAAATATGTTTTTGGGTTGTTTTTGCACCTTAATAGAGATTCTGAACCCTTAATCCCAGTGAATGTGGAGAGTTTATTGTGTTGACCATTTGTGGATTGTAGATTTTATTTTATTGCATGGGCAACACAGCTATCTTTAAATGTACTTACTGGTATAGACAAATAGATTGGCATATGCAATCAACATTCTGACACCACACCTGCCAGCAGGGATTGGACTACTGCAATGCCCTCTACATTGGCCTTCCTCTGTCGGTGATCCAGAAGCTTAAGCTGGTGCAGAACACTGCAGCACGGCTGGTGGCAGGCCTTCCATCTCGCTGCCACATTACGCCTGTGCTGCACGAACTGCACTGGCTTCTAATAGAGCACCGGATCACCTTCAAGGTGTTGGTTTTGACCTTTAAGGCCTTGAATGGTCTGGGGCCAGTGTACCTAAGGGACCGCCTCTCCCACTACAGTCCACCTCGACCACTGCGATCCGAATCCCAGAACCTTCTGGTGGTGCCCAGCCGACAACCTATCCACCTGAGCACAACGCGGAGGGGGGCATTCAGTGCCGCTGCACCGGTCCTGTGGAATGCCCTTCCGTCCACAATCCGAGCGCAGACTGACTTGTTAACATTCCGCAGGGCCTGTAAAACCCTCCTCTTTACCCAAGAGTTCGGTTCATAGGTATATGAATGTGTAGACTGTGTTTGCATGCCTGGTTGCTGCAATTTTAACTCATGATTGTTTATATTGTGTTTTACGGCTTCACGAATGTGAGTCGCCCTGAGCCCATGGGAAAGGGTGACTAAAAAGTCGAAGAAATAAATAAATAATATAAAAACTAGAACAGTGTTTAGAAGCCTAGAACCATTGCTAATAAGTATACAGATTGACTTTTATTAGTATCTTCTTTAACCTCCAACCGGGACTGGCTGGCAGCCAATGGATTTTGTGCCTTCCCAAATGCAATTGGAAATCCCATGTTGGACTATCTATTAATAACTCCAAACATTATACCTGGCTTGAATCAAACAATGGATATGGCAAGAATATTACAAAGCCAAAAATGTAACAGAGTAATTGTCACTCCGTCCAAGATCTGGCCCCAGTGAAGATTATAGCCCCATCTACAATGACAATATAATGCAGTTTCAAATAGGTATTGAAGACAATGATTTTGCTATGCAGGTCACATAGGAAATCCTGGAAACAGTTTGATGCCCAGATGGTGATTGCACAAACCACGGAGCACTGATGCACATTAAGGGCTTTCTTTTGCATACTTTTGTGGGAGTTTATTGTCCAGCCTCTGACAATTGTGTTTGAACTGCATTAAATGGTCAGAGTTGATGGGACTTTTGTCTTCACCTTGTCCTCTCCACCTATAAATGGTTGTTAATGCCTCTTTAGCTTCACAGCCTGCAACGAGAATCACGTAATCAGAGAAACTCTTTTCGTTCGGGGCTCATTTTCTGTGCGTTCCTTCTCTCGAACGTCGTGGTTCGGTGGCTCAGCTCTGATGCTCTGGCTCTCCTCCTGGCTGCTGGCTCACCGCATCTGACAGCTGCCTGTGGTTCAGCCTTGACAACAAGTTGGCACCAGTCAAGTTGCATCTCCTCTAATGAGCCAAGATTTATTGCAGAGCTTGCACTGGGGAATGTCCTTGCCCATACATAGTCGACAGGCTCCCAACTGGAAACACTGGCCAGGCCCACCAGAAAAATGGGACATCAGATGGAGACATAAATCCGGGAACTAGTCCTTGTGGCACCCTCCCCCACAGGCCAATTCCCTCCCTGTATCTATTGCAGAAATACTGGCATGTAACCAAAACAGGGATGGAGTCTTGTTGGATTTTTATACAATACGGCCCTTGTATCCATTAGGGATTCATTCGAAGACCCCCAATAGAAACCTGAACCATGGATAATAGCAAACCCTATCTTTTGACTACAAAAAATTCTGGGGTGGGGAGAATATATTTTGGAGCATGGGTAAGTGAAACCATAGGTTTATTTTATTTTATTTATTTACCATAGGAAACTCAAGGCGAACTCAAGGCGGTTTACAAGTGGCACAATTCGATGCCTCCACAACACAAATACAATTAAAAACATTTAGCATAAATATAAAAACCCCCACAAATCAATAAAAACCAATAAAACATGAATCCTCAGCATCTCATTATTAAAATCATTGTCTAATCGCATTGTCCAGTCATTCCGTAGATCTAAATTTGTCTGTTACACTGTATTTGTAAATACTTGCTCAAAAAGCCAGGTTTTAACTTTTTTGTGAAATGTTAGGAGGGAGGGGACCGATCCGGTATTCCTAGGAAGGGCGTTCCACAGACAAGGGGCCACCGCTTAGAAAGCCCTGTCCCTCATTCCTCCCAGCTGTATCTGTGACGAAGGTGGGCTGAGAGCAAGCCTTCCCCAGATGATCTTAGAGTTCTAGATGGTTCATAAGGATGGATACGTTCGGACAGGTAAGCTGAGCAAGAACCATTTAGGGCTTTATAGGCTAAAGCCAGCACTTTGAATTGTGCTCATTAGCAGACTGGCAGCCAGTGAAGCTGGCGCAGCAGAGGAGTTGTATGTTCCCTGAGCGCCACTCCTGTTAACAACCTGGCTGCCACCTGTTGGACCATTTGGAGCTTCCAAACAGTCTTCAAAAGCAACCCCACATAGAGAGTGTTGCAGTAGTCTATATGGGATGTAACCAGAGTGTGGACTACTGTGGCCAAGTCAGACTTCCCAAGGTATGGGCGGAACTGGTGCACAAGCTTTCACTGTGCGAATGTTCCCCTGGTCACCGCCAAGACCTAGGGTTTCATGAATGTGTGCCATAGTATGTCATAGTACCCCCCTTTAATGCTCCCATATGCACGGATTTGTATTTTGGGGCCACTGTATAAGGTACAGTTCACAGTTGGGTAAGTGCAGTTTAAAGTGCGACTGTTGCATAGAAGCTACACATCATTGAATTTATGTATTTTTTTTATATACAGGACCAAAGGTGGTGTATATACTTTAAAAATAACACAAGGCAATTTTTAAATTCTCTATACAAGTGTTTCCCAACCAGTGTGCCATGGCACATTAGTGTGCCATGAGCGATCATCAGGTGTGCCATGGGACATTGGAACCTCCGGTACCCTTTCTTCCCCCTCCTGCCGAACACTTTTTCTTCTCCACTCGGGCTCCCTTCTTCCCAGCCTCGCTCTGTTCGCTTTGCAGTAGCGCCCACACGCAGTAGCGCCCACACGGGTCACGTCTTCCTCCCTCCCCCCTCCCCCTCTGAACATGCTCACGCTGCCCCCTCAGATCAAAATGGCAGCAGAAGCAGCAGTGTAGAAAAAAAAGTAAGTGTTTGGCAGGAGGGGGAAGAAAGGGCGCAAAGGGGGATGAAGAGGTCTCTGTCGAAAGCTGGCATGGGCAAACTTGGACCTTCCAGGTGTTTTGGACTCCAACTCCCACCATTCCTAGCAGCCTCAGGCTCTTTTCCTCCCCCCCTCGTCAGCCATTTAAGCAGGAAAGGGCCTCAGGCTGTTACAAATGGTGGGAGTTGAAGTCCAAAGCACCCAGAGGGCCGAAGTTTTCCCATGCCTGTTTTAGGGACCTTAAAGTGGTGAATCTCCTTCCAACATTGTGATTCTAAAGAAAACAACATAACATAACATTGTTTGAGTCCACAGTGCTCTCTGGGTGTGAACTACAACTTCCAAACTCAAGGTCAATTCCCAAGCAAACCCTTTCATTACTTTCTGTTGTTAATGAAAGTTCAATATGCCAAGTTTGGTTCAATTCCATTGTTGCAAGAGTTCAGGATGCTCTTTGATTGTGTGTTAACTATAAATCCCAGAAACTGTAACTCCCAAATGTCAAGGTCTATTTTCCCCAAACTCCATCTGTGTTCACATTTGGGCATATTGAGTATTCATGCCAAGTTTGGTCCTGATCCAACATTTTTTGAGTCCACAGTGCTCTCTGGATATAGGTGAACTACAACTCTGAAACTGAAGGTCAATGCCCACCAAACTCTTATAGTATTTTCTCTTGGTTATGGGAGTTCTGTGTGGGAAGTTTGTGTCTTTCTGCCATTTTTGCAAGGATATCTATGTTGTGTTCATCGAAACAGGCCCAGGTTTCACACTGACTGTATAAATACATTTAAAAACATATTAACTCTATCTATTACTGTGTTAGAGTGTCATTTTGGGTCATTTTGGTTGGTGGTGTGCCCCAGGATTTTGTAAATATAAAAAATGTGCCGCGGCTCAAAAAAGGTTGAAAAACATTGCTCTATACAAAAGATAAAATACAATTAAACTCATACTGATTTAGACCACACGTTAAAAAAACATGTTAACAAGATTAAAAAGTATTAAACAACTAGAAGAGATAATCTCCACACTTCCACTCATTAAAAACTATATCTGAAAGCACCAAAAGCCTTCTTAAACAAAAACATTTTTTATCTGCTAGTTGAACTATTTGTCAGTGCCTTCAATGGTCCATTTCATTCACTGGGATTGGAAAATGGCCACTGTGCATTCCCTGTTGCACAATAAGACAATAAGCAGGCACATTCACAGACACAGAATAAGTTGAACAATGTCGCTTTTTTTTCAGCAGAAGAGTGATATATGACAATGGGGATGTAAGAAAGTGAGCATAGATTTGTGCCATGAAAGCATTTCATTCTCCATTGTAGTGGGACTGAAGGCAGTAGCGCTTTCTTATATCTGTCTCCAATCCTAAAATTTCTAACATTTCACCAATGAAAACTGGGGCACACAGCCAAGCAATACCAAAGTACGGTGGAGATGGCAAAAGTTATTAATGAGGAAGATAAGGTTGAAGCGGTTCCAGAAGTTTGCTTTTGTTTATGTCTTCTGGGAAGGGCAAGATCTATCTTCTCCTCTCCCTACCGCGGAGTGAATGGAGTGCAACTACTTTTGAACTTTGAACTAAGTTTGCAGCACTTGAAATAAGCTAAGGAAAACAGGGGGAAGCAGGGCTGGATTACCCATAAGGCCACCCGAGGCACTTGCCTCGGGCGGCAGATTTTGGGGCGGCATTTCCGGGCCTGGAAGAGGGGCCCGGAAATGAGTCACCAAGAGTCGCCTAGGGAGACACAGCGCAGCTTCCTCCGCCGGGGGCCGCCGCCAGAGTCGCCGAGGGGCGGGTGGGCGCCTTCTCCCTGCCTTCAGTGAAGGGCCTGGAGGGGCGCTGGTCTCCCGCAGCACAGGGCGGAGGAAGCTGCCCGTGTCTCCTTCAGTGAAGGGAGGAGGGGCGGGACTACACGGCAGCGGCGGGGGCGCCTCTCTAGCCTAGGGCGGGAGCGCGCCTTCTTGCCGGGCAGCGGCTGCCTCTCCTCCCTTCAGTGAAGGGGGGGGCGGAACCGCGCGGAGGGAGAGAAGGCACCGCTGGAAGTCGCCCCCCCATGCCCCAAACAGTCGGGGGGGCGGGACTTCCAGCGGCGCCTTCTCCCCTCTTGCCGGTTCCGCCCCCTCCCTTCACTGAAGGGAATAGGGGCGGAGCCGCTGCCGGCGAGAAGGCGCCACCGAGAGTCCCGCCCTTAGGGCAACTCAGGCAGTTTTTGCCCGCCCGCGCGGGGTGGCGGCGGGGAAAGCCGCCAGAGTCGCCATAGGGGCGGGACTTCCAGCGGCGCCTTCTCCCTCTCACCAGCCCCGCCCCCTGCAAAAGGCCCCACCCCTGGGGGCGGCATTCAGGCAGGCGGCCTTGGGCGGCACAGGCCGCTAATCCGGCCCTGGGGGGAAGGAGAAGGAGGAAAGAGAAAGTGGGAAAAGTGGGATAGTTGAGGATTAATCCTGACTATCCCTGCTAAATTGGGACAGCAGGATAATTTTGCTGTTGTTTATTCGTTTGGTTGCTTTCGACTCTTTGTGACCTCCTAGACCAGCCCATGCCAGAGCTCCCTGCCAGCTCCTTCAAGATCAAGCCAGTCACTTCAAGGATAACATCTATCCATCTTGCCCTAGATCGGCACCTCTTCCTTTTTATTTCCTTTCCCCCCAGCATCATTCTCTTCTCCGAGCTTTTCTGTCTTCTGATTATGTGGCCAAAGTACGTCATCTTTGCCTCTAATATCCTTCCCTCCAGTGAGCAGCTGGGCACTATTTCCTGGAGTATGGACTGGTTTGAGTTTCTTGTGGTCCAAGGCACTCTCAGAATTTTCCTCCAGCACCACAGTCCAAAAGCATCTCTCTTCCTTCACTCAGCCTTCCTTATAGTCCAGTTCTCGCATCCATAGGTTACTACGCGGAATACCATTGCTTTAACTATGTGAATCTTCATTGCCAGTGTGATGTCTCTGCTCTTCACTATTTTATCGAGATTGGTCATTGCTCTTCTCCCAAGAAGGAAACGTCTTCTGAGTTCCTGACTGCAGTCTGTGTCTGCAGTAATCTTTGTGCCTAGAAATACAAAGTCTGTCTCTGCCTCCACTTTTTCTCCCTCTATTTGCCAGTTATCAATCAGCAGGAAAATACGCAATGCTTTATCTACCTTTTTTCTCTCAGCCATGGGGTATACCTGAAATCCCACAATTTATAGCAGAAGGCAGGCCACAGGAGGCGTATGTGGGGAAAACCACAGCTATAATATCTTTCCCTGTGGAGATATTCAAGGTAAAGCACAGATCTCGGAATACATTAGGTCTGATTCAAATTTCTTTCGAAAATGTTTTCCCCCCTCTCCTGTGTCAGTACCATTCCAGAGCTCAGAAATCTGACCTCTTTGAACTACAAGGCTCAAAACCCAACAGCCAGCATAGACAGTTGATTTCATATTTCTGGGATGTGTAGTTTTTTTTAAAAAAAAATCCCTACCAGTCCAAGCTCAGCTGTATCGATTTCCACATATTGAAGTGATCAGGGGAAGCCTTCCTGGGTGGTTAACAGTACAAGTTAACCATATCCTGAAAGTGAATGCAGTTTCTATTTTGTGGTGACCTTCCTTTCTCATAAATCGTTCTGCTTGTGGATACGTGTGGGTCATTATAACCACATTTGACCTTCCCTTTCCTGCAGCATATGCTACTGTTTGACTCTTTTTTTTAAAAAAAAACAACAAAAAAACACCAGCCACCTTGGAGTTGGTTGTTGCGGAGAAGAAAACGGATGAGTGGGAAAAGGAACCATCTGCGAAGGAGCAAAAGGGTTAAGAAAAGCATGCTGTGAGCATTGGGGAATGTGAATCCAGGATCCAGCTTGTTCTCAATTCCTCCATAGGAAGATGGTGGCTCTTAGCCATTTTCCCTGAACTAGGGAAACTTATTGTTCTGGACCTCAGCTGCCGAATCCCCTGGCTATCATGGTTCCTGGACTGTGGACACTGCATTCCCAAAGAGAAATCTCCCTGCAGTTCGGTATTTCTCAGGGTGATATTTGCCTAGGGCGCTTTGAAGGCTTCGAAGGCTGATGTGGTTGGAAAGAGACCATGGGTTGCGTGCTGTAGGGAGGGAACATAGCCATTGGCACTCCCTGACTCTTTCTCTGGCTTGCCTTCTTTCGTTCTTAGGCCCCTTCTCTTATTTGGATCGGCCTCCCACCCTGCCCTTGGCTGCTGCTTTGTCCTTGGCCTGCCTCTCGGCTTTGCTCATCTGGGTTTCATCTAGAGGACGATGTACCCAAGGGCCCGGCTCCTGTGCCAGGGCTCTCCCCCACTTCTCCAAAGTATTGCTTTGGACCCAGCCTTCTGTCTCCGCTGCATCTGCTTCCCATTAGGGTCCTCCATGTAACCAGGCCAGTTACGAGTCGGCAAAGCTATTCTGGCTTTGGGGAAAATTGTATTAGAAGGGGATTGAAGCTTCATCTCAGAGAATGTGCCATAACAGCGAGGCGAGAAATGGACGAGATCGAGTTGTGAGGTGATTGCAAGGAATAAGGTGGAGAAAGCAGAAAGCTTGGCTATGGGTGAGGGCGGCATTGGCCATTCCAGCTGGGAAGGACTACCCAAAGCTTAGTGGTGATTTTGGACTATAGTTTCCATAAACCTGCTCATTTGGGATTCTGGGTAAGGTAAAGGTAAAGGTTTCCCCTGACATTAAGTCTAGCCGTGTCCAACTCTGAGGGGTGGTGCTCATCTCCATTTCTAAGCCGAAGAGCCACCGTTGTCCATAGACACCTCTAAGGTCATGTGGCCAGCATGACTGCATGGAGCATCATTACCTTCCTGCAGAAGTGGTACCTATTGATCTTCTCACATTTCCATGTTTTTGAAATGCTAGGATGGCCAAAGTTGGGCCAAACAGCAGGAGGTAACCCCACTCCCTGGATTCGGTCAGCAAGTTCAGCAGCTCAGCGGTTTAAACCACTGCACCCAGTAGTGGGCACAATACACTACTGGGCATTGTAGTGCAAATTGTCTAGTTTAATCAAACCAGGAAACAGGAATGTAGCCTATTTCCTTCTCTCATTATACCCTCGTTGGCATCAGTTTTACACTACGCTTAGACAGGCAGCCACTTCAGAGGTGGCACACTACCGGTGTCATAAAAGGCCAGAAAACATTTTAATTTACTATTTTTTGAGTTTTTATTGTTGGGGAAGGAGGGAAAGGTGTTTGTGGGATTTTCTGCCTCACAAGCCAAAATGACTTGGCTAGCTTTGGGCAGAATTCTGGTATCATGAATATGGAAGAGACCACATGACAGCTAAAGTATTCATGATAGATGACCGTTGAAGCTCTGTTGAAAGGCCTCCAGAGCCCACTATTTTCTGAAATAGTCGGTTCCACTATCAAACAGCTCTTATCATCAGAAAGGTCTTCCTATTACTAAGTGGAATCTCTTTTCCTGTACTTTGAATCCATCCATCCATGTCTAGTCTTTGGAGAAGCAAAACATCAACCTTGATCTATCTTTCATGTCATGTTTAAAGGTGGCTACCAGCCTTTTTTCTTTCAAACTCAGCATGCCTTGTTCCCAAATTTCTCTCCTTCCAGCTAAACATGCCCAGTTTCCTAAGCTATTCATCATAGGATGTAATTTCTACAACTTTTACCATCTTAATGGGTCTGGCTTCAGCACAACAGGTTAACCACCAGGTGCAACAAACCTTGCCAATCAAAAGGTTGGCAGTTTGAAGTCTGGGTCAGGGATGAGCAGCCAACCTTCAGCCTAGCTCACTGCCCACCTAGCAGATTGAAAACAGCTCTGAGTTGATAAATAGGTACCGCATTAGCAGGGAGGTATTTTAATGGCACCCTAAGGAAATACCAGAAAATGCTGGTGAGTTGATCAAAATGAGGAAGTTTGTAAACAGGGTTCTTTGGCACGGAGGATGGACTGACAGACCCCCCCCCCCGCCTGAGCCAGAATCGAGCACAACCTCCAGGATGCCAAAGATGGGAAAAGCCTATATACCTCTATGTATGCATTGTGTCTGTCCTGTCAGTGTATAACGACATTGAATGTTTGCCATGTATGTGTTCTGTGATCCGCCCTGAGTCCCTTTTGGGATGAGAAGGGCAGAATATAAATACATTAATAAATTGATCCATCTCTTGCCAAATCTTTGTGTAGGGTTTCTACAGAAATGTAATATTTTAAAATTTAACAATATCCCTGTTGTTAGATATAACTACAAAAACAGTTGTCATTAGCTTACCTAAACTATGCCAGTATACTTACAAGGCTGTATGCTGATTTACTCTTTGAGTCTTTTACACACATGTGCTCCGGTCAGAGCTGTCATGATTACCAACTTATGATCATATTCCACATCATGTGGCATTGTCTTCATGTGCCACAAGCTTATACTGTTGTTTTTATTGTGGATATTGTTTTCAGTAGTTGCTGTCAATTTTTCTAATATTGTATCATGGTATGGTATGGGAGGAGGTCCATGCGGGTGGGACTATGCACTACTGCCCAGAGTGACACCAACACACTTGAAGGCAGAACAAGAGAGTCATCCACCTGATTTCAGGTATTTTTATTTATTTAAAACATTTACTGTATATTCCACCGTTCTCACCCTGGAGTGGGTTCAGGCCGGAGCACAACATATATACGGCAAACATTCAATGCTGGGACATAAAACCATAAATATATAGAAATATTAAAATCACTTATATCCACTTTAAAATCAGTTGCTTAAAAAACATCTCAGGACACCATTTTGCCTCATTGCACTGCCCCAAAGGCTTGGTCCCACAGCCAGGTTTTCACCATCCTTCTGAAGGGTAGGAGTGAGCTAATCTAATATTGCCAGGAAGGGAGTTCCATAGTTGGGAGTCGCAATCACTGAGAAGGCCCTGTCTCTCATCCCCACCATATGTGCCTGTGATGATGGCAGGACTGAGATCAGGGCCTCCCCAGAAGATTTTAGTTTTCGCAGTGGTTCATAAAGGGAGATGCATTTGGATAGGTGGACCAACGTAGTCAAGTCTGACTTCCCAAGGTATGGATGCAGCTGGCACACAAGTTTTAATTGTGCAAAAGCCCCCCTAGGTGCTGCTGTAACCCGAGGTTCCAGGCAACTCTAAAGACAGAGCAGTGTACACAGTTCTCAACAGAAGGCAAACGTAATGTGCATCCACCACATCCATCTTTCCCAATTTCACTGGATGGCATCCAGCCTCATAAAGCCCATACCTTGCCCACTGCGGGTGTAAGTGTGTATGAATGCAAGAGAGAGCATGGGGAAGCCTTGACCTTCTCTGAGGCACCTTTTTACCCCTAGATGACAGTTACACAGACTGCCTGAGCCTTCTGCACAGTCAATGCCACTGTCCAAACAGCAGGAGGAGAACAATGGAGGGATTTATTAGATCACGGTGGAGGGGGCCTCGAAGGAGAACAGAAGGGTTGGAGAAGCAGAGGCCTGGGCGAGTCCATAAATCTCTGCATTTTTTCCCACTGACTCTGACCGTCTCCCGTGGCATCAATAAATTCTGATGACAGCTCTTAACATGCTACAGTGGTTCTATCATGCAGCACATTCATTTATTAAAGGAATCAAAGCGACCCAAGTGACGGCTCCATGTCACCCCATCGCACTGCATTGATTACAGCCTCCGCCACCCCTCCTTCTTTCAGTATGTACAGGAAGACAGGTCATGGTGGGGCAAAATTTTTATCCATGCGTGGGCTGCCAAATGCGTAGCCCAGGATCATTGCTTGCTCTGCTTCAGTTTGCTTGGGCCCGCTTGAGCATTTATTTGGCTGTGGAGTTGGCAACCATTGATCTGACCCCTTTGAGCTCTAAGCAAAACACAAAAGCTGTCCTTGCAAAACACAGCTACAATCCTACTCCAGGAGCCATACATCAGGCATTTCTTTTAGTTAGCAATTTCCTCTAAGCCAGCGGTGTCCAATCTGTGGTCTGTGGATCACCAGTGGTCCCCAAGAACTAAAATATGGTCCGCAGTCTCACTGTTACTACGCAGTTGCAACAAAAGTGACCAGTCTCGCAAAACCCTCTTACAGTGCCAAGGCAACGGGGACATGACAACGAGCCTCCTGAATGCTGCTTCCACTCCTCCTCCCTAAGCGGAGCCATTAAATGTGTCATCTGGAAGTGGGGGTGCCTTGGTGTCTTTGTTTTTAGGCCTGTTCCTGAGGATATTTGGGGGTGCTGATTCAGAAAATTGCATTGGATAGACCACATCAGCTCTAGATGATTAAATATAGTTTTCTGTGGGTGAGCAGATGGTGACTACTGGATGGCATATATTCTGTATCAGAAATTAGAGCTGATGTGGTCTATCCAATGGAATTTTCGGAATCAGCACCACAAATAACCAAACCAAATCTAAAGTTGACCAAAAACTGATTTGTAACCCTTTGGTACTAATGTTAGAGAGTGGTCCCTGGTCAAAAAAAGTTGGAAACCACTGTTCTAAGCCCACATTTTAAGCAGCAGAGCCTTCCCTCCAATATAGCCATTTCCATATTGTTGGAGGGTGGAGGAAATCAATGGAGACAACAGTTTTTTTGTTACCTTTTTGAATGAAAAAAGCATATATTTGGAAAAGATATCAAGGGCTATCCAATCCAACACTCTGCCATGCAGGAATACACAGTGAAAGTAGTAGTTGGTCACCCAGCCTCTGTTTAAAGACCTCCAAAGAAGGTGACTCGACTCCTCCAGACTCCCAGGCAACATGTTCCACTCTCACCAGGCATGTAGCTAGGGGGGGGGGCACTAAGGGGGCTTCAGCCCCCCCTGAAATTCTCAGGGTGGTCTGCGAGAAGGCCTTACTGGTACATTATTTAAACTGTTATGTTTAACAATACAACAATACAAAAGGTTTGCTAGGGTAGACCCTCTTCCACCCAGTCTCAGCCCCGAACAAAACTCAGCCCCCCCCCCGGAATCAAAATCCTGGCTACGGGCCTGACTCTCACCCTCACAAAGTTCCTCCTAATATTCAGAGGGAATAGTTCCCCCTACAGTTTGAATCCATCAAAATTTTCCCATTAAAATGAATTGAAATGCTATTAATCCATTCCAGCTCCCCTCAAAAACACACCATTTTTGTTACATGTTTTTAAATAAGAAAAACTTTATGAATGTGGTATAAAAATAAGAATACATAATAAAAGAGAATGTAAAGAAATAAACTGGATTTATGAAGTGAAGAGTATGTATTTTCCATCAAGATCTGACTTCACTTATATCTTCTTCTTGTGTGCCACTTTAATAAGCTTCAAGAAATGTGCTTGAATCCTAACAGGCACATGGTTCAATACCTTGACTTTATGATTTATTCTCAACTGATTGACAGCTTGTATCTCAAAAAACTCATAAGTTGGTCTGCTTGTAAGTCAAAGTTTAACTGTATTTGAATATGTTTCTCATGTCTCTTATTCATTTTCTCTTCTCTAAGCTAAACAGACTTGGCCACGGTGGTCCACACTCATGTTACATCCTGTATAGAAGACTGCAACACGCTCTACATGGGGTTGCCTTTGAAAACTGTACAGAAACTTCAATTGGTCCAATGGGCAGGAGCCAGGTTGATCACTGGAGTGGTGTACAGAGAGAGGACATCCTTCCTGTTGCACCAGCTCCACTGGCTGCCAGTCTGCTGGCTTTAGCCTATAAAGCCCTAAAGGGTTCTGACCCAGCTTACCTGTCTGAATGTATCTCCACCTCCGAACCACCTTGGAGATTAAATTGTCTGGGGAGATCCTGCTCTTGGCCCCACCTTCTTTGCAGGCATGACGGGTAGGTATGAGAGACAGGGCCTTCTTAGTGGTGGCCCCTCAGCTGTGGAACTCCCTCCCCAGCGGCATTAGATCAGCCCACTCCCTCCTAGCCTTCAGAAGGAAAGTAAAAACTTGGCTCTGAGATCAAGCTTGGGGAGAATAGTGCAGTGCGATAACAGATCTGGAATATGTGCAATGAGTATGGAACAGATTTGGATTACAATTATGGATGGCGTGGTTTTAATATTGAATGTAATGTTTTTAAATGTTTAATATGTGTTAATTTTTGTTGGCTTTCATCCCTGGCTGCACAAGTCTCCAGCTCTCAATGAGTAGTTAGCCTAGATAGATTAGACTGGGGGATTCCTTCTCCAATTTCCTCTAGCAAGCTTATCTTAAGGAGAGGTTTAGAAGGGGGTTGTCTTACTCATCTTTTGCATGTCTCCTCCTCTTTTGAATACTTAGGAATGTGATCTCTTCAGGGAAATGTGACTTCCTCTTTAAATGTATTTTTTTTTTGCCCTGGCAAGGCCATGTGGTCAGAGTTCTCCATATTGGTCTTTTTTCTCCTTTTGTCTTCTCTAGAGTTAGGAAGCATCTTGACATTGTCCGGGGCAAGATGTAGTAGATATAGTTACTTTTATTATTATTTTTCCTTTTTCTTATCCTTAGAAGATACCTCAGTGAAGCTAGTTAGCTCCAAGAAACTTTCCTATCTTGAATGGATTTCTTTTATCTTTAATAAGCATATTATTTTTGATCTTATGAAGTTGTGGATCTGCAACCCCCAGAGATAGTTATTCTGAACCCAACAGCTCCTGATTCCCAACAATTTTAATTTAACTTTAATTTTAATGTTATTGGAATTATATTGGTTTGAAGGCATTGAATAATTGCCTATATGTAAGCCACCTTGAGTCTCCCTTGGGGTAGAGAAAGGCAGGGTATAAATAGGGTAAATAAATAAATTATTCAGCTCCTTAAAGTTGCTCCTCATAGAAATTTCAGAACTTTGACCATTTTGATTGGTCCATCTCTGGACACCTTCCATCTTGTGAATATCCTTCTTGACTTGTGATGCCCAGAACTGAACACAACATTCCAGGTGAGATCTGACAAAGTGGAATAGAACGGGAGTATGACATCCTTTGATCTAAAAACAATATTTAAATGATTTCTCTACCGGGAAAAGCTTGATTCCATTTTCACATTATGTTTTTAGTTATATTCTTCTTGTTCTAAATTGTAAGTTGTCTTGAGTCCCAAGAAAAAGGTGGAGTACATTTGTTTCCTGATTACACCCACTCCATGTGGTCTGAATAACTACTTTGAAAAGTATGTATGTTTCTTTTGGGTTCCCCTCATCAGGAGGAAATGAAGTATCCAATTCTTTCTCCCCACCTTTTCATGATTGAGTTATATGCAAAAGATGTCTATCTGGATAAATGCATCCAAATGTGCACATTAAGGGGGGGGGGGGAATCCATAAACATGTGCACATTAGGACAAGCGCATAGCCAAATATGCCAGAATATCCAAATGAACAGAAATGAAACCCAATACAGAACTTGGAAGGGATTGCAGTGTTGATGAGACTCTGAGAAATGCAATAAAAATGTTGCCCTGCCCAATAGCTGATGATGCACATCTATCGAGCAGGGTGTGGAAAAATTATTTGTTTGGATTATGGTTCCCAGAAGCCCTTAGCTCCTATGGCCAACAAGAATTCTGTAGTGCAGATCAAATATCTCTGCATACATTAACACTGTGTTCACACTGCAGAACTACACTACTTTGATGCCACATTAACCGCCATGGCTCAATGTTATGCAATTCTAGAATTTGTAGTTTTTACCCTCCTCTGTCGGAGAGCTCTGGTGCCACAACAAACTACAACTCCCATGATTTCATAGCACTGAGACACAGCAGTTATAGTGGTGTCAAGCTGCATTAATTTTACAGTTTAGATGCACCCTAGTAAACCTATACAGACTCTGCAGCAAATAAAGGACAATGGGCACACAATAGATCTGGAATTACACACCAAACTGCAAACTTTGCTTGAAGATGGAGAGGAGCATGTACTTCGTGAGCAAATGAAGCTGCTTTTGAGTTAAGGAGCTGGGATAAAAACATTCCAGGCCTCCAGAACTAGCTTGGATATTACAGGAATTTATTGTCTTGTCTGGACTCCAGGCCAACCCATTTCCTGTACATATAACTGCTAGGAATAAAATGGTATAGAGTGTCATAGCAGCTTGGCTCGTAGCCTGAAGTCTCTTTTTTTCTCAGAGGTACTATGCAGAGAGAAAGAGTTCGCATGGCGTAGTGGTTTTGAGCATCAGACAAAGGACTCTGGAGACCAGGGTTCAAATTCCCACTCAACTACAGAAACCCACAACTGATTTTGGGCAAGTTACATTCTCTCAAATGAGGGCAAAGGCAAACCCTCTCTGAACAGATCTTGCCAAGAAAACTCTGTGTTAGGGTTGCCTTAGGGCAGTCATGGGCAAATGTAAGGACTCACCCATTCTAGGTAGGCCGGGGCCTGTTTTGCAGTTTGGCTCCCTGGTGGAAATAGCTGGCATCCATCTTGGGAAGGGAGTTCAGCAGAGCAGACATTAGAGGGAGGGAGTTGCCAGAGACAGGGGGAGTGGTTTAGCTGCTCTTCTGTATGGTTACAGACACTCCCAAGAGATTGGCTGAGAGCCATAGGGGGAGGAGTCTAGCTTTCTAGGTGGGAGGATTCCTGACAGGAAAGTTGAGTCAGTTTGGTGAGAGGCGTTAGATGAGAAGCATCTGAGCCTTGTGAGTCTTGTGCTAGGCTGTGATTGAGAAACATCTAAGCCTTAGCAGTCTTGAAGAGGCTTTTGGATAAGCAACATCCTAGCCTCAGATGTGAATCTGAATCTGTCTATTCTTTAGTGGATCACCTAGGAATTAGTCTGTACTAAGGGGTCAGCTAAGCTGCCAGGTCTTAGGGACAGGATAGAATTCAGGGGCCACTTAGAAGGGTAGAGCCGGTATACACCTTGGAGTCTCTTGTTACAGAGAAAGGTGGGCTCTTAGACTGGGGGAGCTAGCACGAGTCTGTTAGCCCCATTCAGAAGCAAGACTCAGGGAACGGTAGTGTAGGAAGTTCCTGGTTGAAACTATCTGTTCGCACTAGTTGCAGTTTAGTGGGACAGGGCTTTTCCAGTCACGACTCAGCACTGACTGGGATTGCTGATTTAAGATCTAAGATTTAGAGAACCTCGGTTTGTAACCGTACGCTCCAGCACACTTAGATCTTTTGGAAACCATACACTTTTGCCATTAAGTTGTTAACCATACGCTCGTTACCTCATTGGTAGTTAACCATCAAGCTTGTGCCTCGTTTGTTTGTAAAAGTTAATAAATTCTTTCATTTTCACTTTTACCACAGTCTCCATCGTGTTTCTTCACAGTTTTCCTCATAGCTGTTTATTTAGTTAGGAGCCTAATTGAACATCTTAGTTAATTTTTAAAATCCTAATTAGAGTAATTAGGTTGGTGGCAGTGTTTTGAATATGGGGTGCATCCAAAGTCGTCACAGCAAACTTCGTCCCTCTGGGTGTTTTGGACTTCAACTCTCACAATTCCTAACAGCCTACCAGATGTTGGGAATTGTGAGAGTTAAAGTCCAAAACACCCAAAGAGACTAAGTTTGCCCAAGTCTGCCTTAGAGACATCGTAAGTCAGAAATGACAGGAACATACATAACAACTCAGTGATGGAGTGGGGAAAATAATCTACATTCCTGGAGACTTCCAGGACAAACAATTCAATTTTTTTGGAAGAAAAAAGAAGATCGGGAGAGTGTGAAGGAGCTGGAAACTGGAAGAGCAGCCTTGGGGAGAATGTGTATATAGCCCCAGGTTCCAATATAGATTACTTCTTTTCTACAAAGATACACAATGCTTCTTCTGTAATTGCTTATTTATTTATTCAAATAGACAAGTGTTTGTTGCGTACAGTGCAATACTTTCCATCTATTAGTGCTCCATAATCATTTCTCAGATAATATATTTCCTTTAAGGGGGCACACTATATGCTCTTGTAAGCCGCCGCGAGCCCCAGGGAGTCGGCGGCATAGAAGTCCAAATAATAAATAAATAAAAATAAAATAAATAATACATATAAAAGTATCATAGACTCTTTTTTAACATCCACTTCCTCATCTACAGTCTTATAGGGTCCTCTATATACATTTTTAGTTTAATTTTACATTGAGGTGTTGACTCATTGGTTGCCATTCATTAACAAAGTTATCTAATAGTTCTCCTCTTAATAATACATTTATTTTATTAATTATCGGCATATCTGTAATATATTTTCCCATTCTTCTAAAGGAGGTATCTCTGGAGTTTTCCAATATCTGGCATATACTATTTGAGCTGCCATTGTCATGTAAAACATTTTTTTTCAAATTTTCTTTCTAATTCTTTGTTGGGCATATTCAAAAGGTACATTTGTGGTGTCATTTTAAAATGTGTGTTTAACTCCCCCCCCCCCGCGAAATATACATGGATCTGTTTTCAGTAATTGTTTACTTTGCTACAAGTCCACCATGTGTGGTAGAATGTACCTTTTTCATTCCCACATTTCCAACAATGCTTCTTATGTATAGACAAGAGACCATGTTATCATGATCTGTAAATGTTTTAAATTTTGTTTCATTTGTTTTGTTCTCATTTTCACATTGTTTTTACAGGCTGTACACCACCCAAAGACCTCCAGAATATCACAGTACATTTCTGTGCAATATTTTCTATTCTTTGGCCACAAGGAAGATTTGAGTCTTATTGTTTCAGGTGGATGCTTCAGTATCTTGGATAGGTTCTTGGTAGTAAAGGGAAAGGTTTCCTCTTGACATTAAGTCCAGTCGTGTCCAACTCTGGGGTCTGGTGCTCATCTCCATTTCTAAGCTGAAGAGCTGGCATTGTCCGTAGACACTTCCAAGGTCATGTGGCTGGCATGACTGCATGGAGTGCTGTTACCTTCCTACCAGAGCAGTACCTATTAATCTACTCACATTTGCATGTTTTTGAACTGGTATGTTGGCAGAAGCTGGAGGTAACAGCGGGAGCTCACCCTGCTGTCTGGATTTGAACCAGCGACCTTTCAGTCAGCAAGTTCAGTAGCTCAGTGATTTAAATCACTATACCACAATAATGAAACTGCAGCAAAGAAATCAGGGAAAGAAGAATATGAAATACAGTGAACGGAAGGATCTATACCGGTGTCAACATATAGATTAATTTGTAGGATGTTGGACAAAGTTTAGGATTTGAATTTGGTTTAGCATGGTGCCTGCGACATAATTCAAATTCCCTCTCTTGTACATAAAAATTCTTAGGAGTTGTTGTCTGCTTCCAATTCATGTTTGACAGTGAATCTATCATGGGGTTTTCTATTCCCCCAACAATTTGGCAGGGACCATCTCAATTAATTCTTTCAGGAGGTTCCTTTTGGCAGAATGCAGGCAGCACAACAAAGATTAATTTACTGATTAGTTTGTTTTTATATTCCATATTTCTCACAATATGGGAACCCAAATGTTCTCACAGCATAGTTTAAAACAAAATAAAGCTTCCCCCCCCAATTTATTATACAAAAGTTAAACAACAATAAAATAAATAATCCAGACAGAAACACTTTATGCCACTTTCATCTTCACATAATTATAGCACTTTTATTATAGCATTTTTATTATATGGTTATAAATGAAGCTAGAGCATTGCAGCACACCAAAATATCTGGGCGCTAGAAATAACATTCATACAAAAGCACAACCTGGGTATCACAACCAGATACAGCGAAGGCATCTTCCCTTACACTTTGCTACTCTGCTGCAGAATATGCATGCCCGGTTTGGAAAAATATCACCATCTTAAAACAGTGGATGTGGCTCTTAATGAGACATGCCACACTATCACAGGATGTCTACGCCCAACACCTCTGGAGACATTATACCGTCTCGCCGGCATTGCATCACCTGATATTCACTGGGAAGTAGCAGCCAGCAATGAAAGGATCAAGGCATTGACATCTCTGGCCCATCCTCTGTTTGGATATCAGCCAGCACGCCAATGACTTAAACTAGGAAACAGCTTCCTAAGATCTATAGAGACACTTGCAGGAACACCTCAGCAAGCAAGAGTCCAAAAGTGGCAGGCTAAAACCCGGAACCTCAATCAATGGCTGATACCAGATGAGAAACTCCCTCCTGGGCACACAGGATGCTGAGTGACTTGTAAGGTGCTGAACAGACTGTGCTCTGGCACCATGAGATGCAGAGCTAACCTTAAGAAATGGGGCCTCAAGGTGGAGCCGACGACATGCAAGTGTGGAGAAGAACAAGCCACAGACCACTTACTACAATGCAACCGGAACCCTGCCACATGCACAACGGAGGACCTTCTTACAGCGACCTTAGAAGCACTCCGAGTGACCAGCTTCTGGTCAAAGGACATTTCGCATAATGCCAAGCTTTAAACTTTTTGTTATTCTTATACATTATAACTGTATTCTCAATTTGCTTCTGACACAATAAATAAATAAATTATATGGTTGCTTTTTTGATAAAATTTAAGGTGCAGTATTCACATTGATAAATTGACCCAGGTTTTTCAGGTGGATTTCTAAACTATAATGTCTAGGCTTATACATGAGTATATAGGGTAATTTGAAACAACGTGAAAGTATTGAAACCACATCAGTCAAGATAAAAGGACAGGAATCTCCCTCCCATCCCTCACTGAAAGATCCTTCTGTAATGAGCAGTACTTTGTATGGACTCAGTGGACTGGGCTTTGAATTCCAGTAGGCAGGTGACCACTAAGTCCCAGAGAAGACTGAAAGGGCGTGTGTGGGAGAGAGCTATTTGAAAATATCCCAGGAAAAGTCTATGTGTTTGCATATATATATTGTGTATATGTGGGCAACACACATATATACAGTATACATACGCAAACACATACACTTTTCTTGCAGGCAACTGGGAAGTTGCAGAGGCAGCTTGGCAGGGCAAAACAGGGCTGGCACTAAGCCGGCTGGAGCTCGGCTCTCCCCGGCTGGCAAGGGGGCTCCTTCAGCCTGCCTTCCCTGAGCTTCCCAGATGCCACAGTGTCTGAGAGCAGTGGCCGAGGGAGGTTGCCCGCTGCCCTCCCATATGCTGGCGCTGCTGCAAATGCCTTGCCAAGCTCTATCCAAGCTGGCCATCCTCCAGGACTGTAAATCAAAGCCGGCCTCTTTGCCCTCCAGCCCCAAGGCTTGGGTCCAATGAGTGTGTGCGGCGGTACTGATGAAAGCCGAGTGTCTGAGCCCCAGGAAAACAGCCGGGGAGGTCTGCCTGAGACGCTGGCACCCAGCCTTATATTCTTGCTTGCCCTTTCAGGTGTCTGCAGCATCGGCCTGCAAATATACAGTTCAGCATGACAGTAAAGCTGACAAGGCAGCTGGGGTGCTGGTTCAGCTGCTGGTGGGAAACAGTTTGGGAAAAGGGGAGCCAAGGGAGAGGAATAATTGGAAATACCAACAGACTCTCTGGGACTCCTCAAGAGCAGCAACAAAATGCCTGTGACATCCCCGGCATTGCCAGTCTCCTCTGGAGCTTGGAAAGGGTTATCACTTGATTATAGATAGCAAGTTACTTGCAAATTATTCCTTCCTTTCCATAACTAACACTGTGTAACACTATTTTTGTTCCTGGGTTATAACTGTCATTTCCTAATTGGTTCTATCACAAAAACATGGAAAAAGTGTTTAAGCTGCGGGACATCCTGTAGCACATTATGCGGTAGTTTTTCAATGAATATCTCAGATTTTCAACCAAGAATTCAATATAGTTTGTGGCAGCCGCAAAAACAAAGTTTCTGGAGTTTAACTACTTTTAAAGTAAGTACTAGGCTTGGTTTAGAATCCTAAAATCGGGATTCTAAAATCAAATGGGAGGGGGGATTTTTTTTTGATTAGTATATCAAAGACTTACAAAAAAAATTCCCAAAAATTTCGGAAATGTAACTTAAGTACTAACGAAGATCGTTAGAAAGTCGTATGCCAGAGCATGCGCATTCCAGATGGTTTTGCCTACAACTCCCAGAAATCCTAACAGCTGGTAAATTGGCTGGGATTTCTGGGAGTTGTAGGCCAAAACTTGAATCAATCACACTGAATTCTAGATGGGACTCTCCAAATAGGAAGGAGGGAGGGGGTATTCTATTCTTGGAAGCAGCAAAAGAAAAGGAAGAGGAACCCCCCCTCGCTCCTCGCTGCCTCTCTCTCACCCCTATCCCGAGGGAGCGAGGGCCCAAGTTTGCCCAGGCTGGTCATATACCTACATTATATGCACATGCAATAATACAGCAGTAATAGCAATGGGAATAAGAAGAGGTAAAATTCAAACCGAAGTGTTCTGAGTGGTCCCTGCTTCATGCGGTGCAAACGGGCTCTTCTTTGTGAGCCCGGGGAATTAGCCCGGGAAAAGACCGGGTGCACACACATACATATTCTTTGGGGGGTTTGCTGCAGAATCTTCTCTATGAGGCCGGGATTCTTCAACAAATCCCCTCCCAAGAATATGTATGTGTGTGCTCCCAAGCTGGCTTTTCCCCCCGGGCTAATTTCCGTTTGCACCGTTTGCACCGCATGAGCCCGTTTGCATGAGGCAGGGACCACTCAGAATACTTCGGTTTGAATTTTATTGTTATTACTGCTGTATTATTGCATGTGCATGGAATTAGGTATGACCAGTTGGATTACTTATAATATTAGGCAGTGGCACTTACAGTAGCATTCATTCTATTATACATTAGGTTGGTTTCTCACCCCAATACTCTTTGATGCCTTAGATCCTGGCAGGGCAGGAGAGGCAGGAAAGTCTGGAAAAAATGTAAACAGAGAGGATTACTCAGAAGTAAATCTGCAAAGGAGGGCCCTTCATCCAAAGTGCCCTCCTTTGCAGATTTACTTGAGTAATCCTCTCTGTTTACATTTTTCCAGGCTTCCTTCCAGCTGAGGGAAGGAGCAAGTTTAGGGCTTGCCTTGCCATAATATTGGCAAGGGAGGCGGGAGGGTGGTGAGAGAGAAGGAGGGTGCCCCCCCTTATGCCCCCCCTTACGACCTAATAACGACACTTAAGAAAATCCTGGCCCCCGAGGTTCTAAAAAGAAAGTCCACTTCCTGGTTGGCGTTCCAGGTGCGGAAAAGCTCGAAAGTAGCATTTCTTACGAATTTCTTACGAATCTTTTAATTTTCATAACTTTTTTCCCATGCCTAGTAAGTACCCCACAATTAAACACTTTCCAACCAGAAACAGAATTTAATTTTTTTTGTTAAAAAGTCTAATCTACATCCCACTTGTAAATTAACAAGGAATGTACAATATGATGCCCAGATCAAAGTGCAGGTGTAGTTTGCGCTCAAATGATGAGACAAGTAGGCTCAGGCAAAAGCAAACCGCTGCAGCCTCTACTATCTTCTTCCTTATTAATACCTTTTGGCATTTTGACCACACTTGGATGTTGCTTAGCCTCACATGTCCCCATTTTTATCTGTGAAACATTAGAGGGCATGGACCAGGAGTGCTGAAATGCCATTTCTTGATTCCAAAAATAGTGATGGTGGCAACATGGCACAGTCCTGCAGGGTCTCAGAGGAGCTGAAAATAGCCCTCCAAACCCTGGATTGTGTTATCCCAGGCATCTGATTTTGTGCCACTCTTGGCTGGAGGCCATTCATTATGAGTGCTGAATTAAGATTCAGCTGCCAAGTCAGTTGACAACTATATATGGAATAAAAGGGAATATGGGACTATCTCAACCTTCAATCTGAGGCACACCCTGAAAACCTCTGTTTGGATGAGTGGGTCACCACTTTGATTTACAATGCTGTGGCTGCTGGTTTTCAGTTCGGTTTTGCCTAAGTACCCTAAAGTCAAAAGATCTTGTCTGATCTTGGAAGCTAAGTACAGTCAGCCCTGGTTTGATGGGAAACTGTCTATGAATACTAGGTGCTGTAGGATAGATTCCAGAGGTGGGAACTGGTAAAGCCATCTTTAAGTATTCCTTGTCTTAGATATCCCTGCAAAATTCATGGGGCCACCAGAAGTAAAAAGGTGACTATGGACCTCATCACACTAGAGAATGAATCCACTTTAAATCTGTTTTCTGCCTCCTACAGAATTCTGGAGTTTGTAGTTTAGGGAGGAGGATTTAACAGCCCCACTAAACTACAAACCCCAGAATTCTGCAGAAGGCAGAAACCGGATTTCAAGTGGATTCATTCTCTAGTAATAATAATACTTTATTTATATTCCGCTCTATCTCCCCAAGGGGACTCGGGGGGATCACAGTACACATACATGGCAAACATTCAATGCCATTCTGGATAGACAGGACAGAGACAGAGGTATGTTATGTTGAAATTCAGCTTTTTGGTGCCTTGGAGGTTGTGCTCGAATCCAGCCACATAGGGGTGTGATGAGGTAGTAAGTCACATAAACACCTATAGTTCAGAGGTGGCACTTTGGTTTCCATGTAAAAGGTTACAGGTTGCCTCCAAATATTATAAAGCAGAAAAACAATTTTGTCTTTCCATTTGCCAAACCCAAACTGATCATTTTAAGGCTGTTCCTACTACTTCATCACACTAGACTAGAATGAATCCACTTTAGATCTGGTTTCTGCCTCCTGCTATTAAAGACTTCTCCCTAAACCACAAACTCCAGAATTCTGCAGCAACCAGATTGATGAGGCTTGTGGAGGCTCATTTTGATGAAGCGTCCTCCGCTTAGACTAGGCAGGCAATTGAGATGCTGGAAACTTGCTGTTTCCCCCATTAATGACCCTCTGCTGCATCAACTGTATACCATAGAAGGGAAAATAACACTATGTACCACAATTTTTGTTTCTGGGCTATAAATGTCATTTCCTAATTGGTTCTTTCAGAAAAACATGGAAAAGGTTTATTAAACTGCAAAACTTTGGTTTTTGTGTAGTTTTTCAATGAATATATCATAGAGTCTCGACCATTTCAACATACGGTAGTTTGTGACAGCCACAAAAATAAAGTTTCTGAAGTATAACAACTATTTTCAAAGTAAGTACAACACAATTAAAGAGGAAACAACACTTTTAAACCATTTTTTTAAGTTGTTACATAGTTTAATCATTGTGGGCAAAGCAGACTTTCAAGGATCTGCTTGCAATTATTGATCTTCCTTGATAAACTTGGAGGGAAATTCAATATTATTTAGAATAAGAGCATGAAGTATATGTGCAAACAAGCTGTCCAGTTCATCTGTTTCCCCTGCCGAAGTAAGACCAGCCCAACAGATGTGTTTAGTCTCTGCTTGGTGAGCCTCAGAGAAGAAAAGCCCACCCTGGCCAAAACATATCTGCCAATATTTCACAGATGAAATTATGAATGAAGGATAATACTGTGTATATATGGAAGAGGCTGCAGCAGTTTGCTTTTGCCTGAGTCCCCCAGCAAGGGCTAGATTTTGCACGTCTCTCTGCTAAGTTGAATGCAAGCTATTTCTTTACTTTGGATTCATTTTCCATTAGTGGAAGTAAACCAAGACAAAATAAGGAAAATTGGGTGTAGATTTTTTATTTTGTGTCAAAATCGTTGCATAAATAAGTATAAAACTGATAAAAATAAAAGGAACACAAGCAGTTAAATAATTTCTGACCAGAAACGGGCAACAGCGACCACGTTGTCTGAAGTTTTAAACAATTCTTCCTCTGTGCATGAGGCAGGGCATTGTGGACAAGCATACAGTGTAGAGTTGTTTGTTCTGATCCACAGTCACACAAGGGCTCTCAATCCCTAGAGGCTGTCACACAAACTACCTACGAGGCCTAAATCAAGAATTACTAAATCAGCTACAGAAATATCTCAGACTATTACAAGAGAATAATAATAATAAATACAAGGCCTACATTCAATGCCATTTTGAACAGACAGGACAAAGACAGACAGAACAGAACAGAAAGGAGGTATGTTGTGCTGACATCCAGCTTTTTGGAGCCGTGGAGGTTGTGCTTGAATCCTACCACAGGGAGGTGCTGTCACTCCATCCTCTATGACAAAGAGCCATCAGGACTTCCTCCTTCCTATTGGTTGCCCAGCATTTTCTGATATTCTTTCTTTATGGCATGATAAAACACACACGCACACCCCTTTTAGCGGTACATAATTTTTCTAATTACCAGGCATGGGTAGGTTCGATTGGATTCCTTGTAAATCAAATTAAAAAAGGAATTTATCCATTTTTGAATAGATTTCGAAGTGATTTGGGAACCCAGAAGTAAATTTGCCATAACACAATAAAGCTTTGGAAGGACTCTTTTCTCTCCTTGGGCTTACACGTGGTACTTTTGGGAAACTAGAAATCAACTATTCCAATCCTTTTCTTGGGAATCAACACAATAATAATAATAATAATAATAATCTTTATTTATACCCCGCCACCATCTCGGGGTGGCTTACATGAGGCCAAGCCTGTCAAATACAAAATACAAATACAACACTGCATCAACAAAACAAGCAAGCAAAAACAATATAACTAAACATAGGGCTGCTTGAGAGTATGTCCAAGAGTAGCTGAAGAGCCTGGCAATTGCCGAGACACCTGGATAATGACCCTCTGGTCAACTGTGGACATGCAAACGTAACACACCAGATAGCACACCAGCTAATTCAGAATGGGAACGCCAACTGCAGCAGAGTAAAGGTGAAAATCAACAGGGCACCAAAACTTGAAACCCTCCAGTTGTGATCTCCCCTAGACCTGAAAGAACTCAGAGAAGCTATTAAGTGATATAAAACTGGTAAAGCACCTGTCCTAGATGAATTAATGATGGAGCAAATCAAACACTTGGGGCCCAAAGCTGAAAACTGGCGTTTGAAACTCTACAATCAATACTTGGCACACAAACAGATTCCCAGACTAATGAGGAAAACTAAGATCATTGCCATTTAAAAACTTGGTAAAGATACCTTCAATGCCAGAAACTACCAACCAATCTCTCTTATGTCATCTATATTGGGAGCAGTGGGAAATTTTTAAATCATCTTAAAAATGGGATGTAGGATAACCATGACTGCCCCTACAAGATTGGACCATAGGAGGATCATATATCTTCAGGCCACAATGCATAGACTGTCACAAAAATTTGGATAGCTATGGGTCTTTCCACACAGATATATAACCCAGAACATCAAGGCAGAAAATGCCACAATATCTGCCTTGAACTGGATTGTCTGAGTCCACACTGCCATATAATTCAGTTCAAAGCAGGAAATGTGGATTTTATTCAGCTGTGTGGAAGGATCCTCAGAGTGCAAATTATAGAAGCTTAATTTGCCCCGTCGGTCCCTGTTGTCCTGTTGGACCTCTCAGCGGCTTTCAATACCGTTGACCATGGATGCCTCGCAGAAATGGGACTTGGAGGTACTGCCTTGCAGTGGCTCCAATCCTCCCTGGAGGGTTGGTCCCAGAGGGTGTTATTGGGTGACACCTGTTCAACCCCACAACCGTTGTCGTGTGGAGTCCCTCAGGGTTCAGTACTGTCCCCAATGTTATTTAACATCTACATGAAACCGCTGGGGGAGATCATCCTGAGTTTCGGAGTAAGGTGTTATCTGTACGCAGATGACATCCAAATCTGGCATTCCTTCCCACCTTTTACCAAGGAGGCTGTTCAGACTTTGAACCAGTGCTTGGCTGCTGTGTCGGACTGGATGAGGGCTAGCAAATTGAGACTTAATCCTGACAAGACAGAGGTACTGCTGGTCAGTCGAAAGGCTGAACAGGGCATAGGGTTACAACCTGTGTTGGATGGGGTTACACTTCTCCTGAACACGCAGGTTCGCAGCATGAGAGTGATCCTGGACTCATCGCTGAGACTGTAACCCCAGGTCTCGGCGGTGGCCAGGGGAGCATTTGCATAGTTAAGACTCCTGTGCCAGCTGCGCCCATACCTTGGGAAGTCTGATCTGGTGACGGTGGTCTACGCTCTTGTCACATCCCAAATAGATTACTGCAATGCACTCTACATGGGGCTGCCTTTGAAGACAGTTTGGAAACTGAAACTACTCCAACAGGCGGCAGCCAGATTACTAACAGGAGCTACATACAGGGAGCACACCACCCCTCTGTTGTGTCAGCTTCACTGGCTGCCTGTCCACTTCCGAGCTCAATTCAAAGTGCCGGTTTTGACCTATAAAGCTCTATACGGTTCTGGCCCAGCTTACTTGTCCAAACGCATCAGTCTCTACATCCCACCTCGTAATTTAAGATCATCTGGAGAGATCCTGCTCTCGGTCCTGCCAGCATCTCAAATACGGCTGGTGGGACGAGAAATAGGGCCTTCTCGTCTGTGGCTCCTCGTCTGTGGAATGCTCTTCCAAGCAAAATACAATCGACCCTATCCCTCCTGACATTCAGGAGAAAAGTAAAATCTTGGTTATGGAACCAGGCATTTGGCACAATAGCATAATGCAGCACCTTGACTGAATTGGACTGGCATGTTGACTGATGAAGATATAGCTTATTGTTGACTAATCTAGGTTTGTGGATGGAATACTGTTTTCAACTAAGTGAATGTTGATTATGTGTTAATTTTTTTAATCTGTTACTATTTTTATGATGTATGTTTAAATGGTTTATATTGTTTTGTGGCATCGAATTGCTGCCTTTATTAGCTGCTCTGGGGGGGTTGAGGGCGGGGTAGAAATACTGTAAATAAATAAATAATAAATAATAGTAGCCATTGAGCAACCATGGTTCCATTTTATGGAATCGCAGAATGTATATTTGGCAAAGTATGTAGAATTCACTGCTGGAGCATTCTAATCCATTTGCCCTGAAACCTTTCCACACTGCCCAGTCATAATGAAACGATCCCACTATCAGTGCCACAGCTGCATCCTGTGGGTTGCAGAAGTAATTTGAAAATGGAACTTCTCCAAGCTCTCTTCTATATGGTTCACAATGTTGTAAACTGGGAAGGTGTTTTGCCATCTCTTGTAACAAGAGCCAGTGTTGCACTTCCACGTAGTAGCAAAGCCTCCACTTCTAAGCAGGTGGAAATGTGGGAGGAGGGCACACCTGGCATTGTGGCCACATACTCGACAGCTGCTGTTGGCTGGCACCACAGAAACCAACAGGGGAGCCCTTTGGCAAACTCGGCACTAATCCTTGTGGGTGTGTATGGTGCCAGGCCACCACTAAGCCGTTTAGACTGGACAGTGGCATTAAATACTCATCCCCTTTAATGGTGCCATAGGGCAGGCAGCAGATGCTACCATGGCATTGCCACTGAGCATAAAGAGCAGGGCAGGAAGGGAAATTCAGCCAACCCTTTGTAGTTTCCCAGCTTCTTCATCATGCCTTCATCATGGTAAGGTGGCAGATGGCTACAAAGTTGTGCGACAGAGACTGTCCCCAAAGAGGATGGTCTGGATACTGTGCTTCATGTAGTAAAGTCAGAGATCGTCCCCCAAAATGATGGTCCAGATACTGTGCTCCATGCAATAAAGTCCCTACTTTTAGAAACAGCAGAAAACAAGCTCCCCCACTGTGATGGCACGCCCGAGCTTTTGGGAAAACTATGTTTACTTGGGGGACTATCTGTATACCTTTTATGAAGATTAAGACCCTTTAAAACACAGAGGAACTTTAGGCAAGGTGAAAAGATAGCCAAATGAGTTTACTGAAACAAGATAAATAACGGGTTAACTCTACCTGGGACTATCATAAGATAATTTAAAACAATATGTTACAAAGGAGCCTTTGCTGCTTCCAGTCATCTTTCTGGAATCTTCTACCTCTGATGCAAAGTGATGGATTACAAGTTGTTGCTTATAAACTGTCTTAATCTTCTCTCCTGTGAAGCTTAGGCTGGCCAAAAGCTTCTGTTGTCCTTTGGACTGTTGGTATAATAATATTGCTAAATGCAGCAAGTGCCATTATACATTTCTATCCACCTTACTGACCACCCTATCCTTTAACTAGCTTCGCATTTTGCCCCCCCTCTCCCCTCCAAAAACGAGTCTGTTGTTGCTTTTGATGCATGTTTATTATTGTTTATGCTGTTTTATGCTATTTTTAATTCGTTTATTGTTATTTTTTTTAAATTGTATGTTGCCTTGGGCTTGGCCCCATGTAAGCCGCCCCAAGTCCCTTTGGGAAGATGGAGGTGGGATAGAAAAATAAACTACTACTACTACTACTACTATTACTTCGAACGCCTGTTTAGATTGCTTCAGCCTAGGATTTCCAGACAATGTCCTAAGCCTCTACTGACTGTAGAAAAAGGAGGAGTCCAACAAGAGAGCTCTAATATAGGGAAATGTAATAGACCAAATAAGATTGGCCTCTGGGGGGATTTTAAATACAAATACAAGGGAAAGTAACGACACTATTGGGAAAGCCTATAAACAAGGGAAACTAAAGCAGAGGAGAGGAGAAGGCAGAGCCAAGACTTCAAACCCACCAATCAATATATGTTGGACATAGCAACCTTCTACAGCCTCATATACTTTCATGTGCCAGTTATTTGTTATGTATATAATTCAGATTGCTTACTATATTATATTATATTTTGATATGCAGTTTTCCCTTAAGTCTATGTTTGAGGTTGTGGGAGGGACTGCAGACCATGTGACCAGATCTGTGACTATTCAGACTGAGACTCCATTTTAGAAGTTTGTTTACACCAGAAGCAGTACAGCAGGGCTGCCCAGGAAGTCGATCGCGATTGACCAGTCGATCCCAGGACCAAAGGAGGTCGATCCTAGCCTGATGGGGTGCTTCTCAGAGGGGGGCAGAGCCAGGCCGCGCCAAGCCCCGCCCCCTCCCTGGCTTCGGCACTCCCAGCAGCTTCTCCAGGCTTGAGTATGGCAATGCCAAGCCAGTGGTGGCATAGCCAGCACACGGCTGGCTTGGCACTGCCATCCTCAAGCCTGGAGAAGCTGCTGGTAGAGCGGAAGCCAGAGGAGAGCGGAGCCAGGCCGTGCCAAGCCCCTCCCCCGCCCCTCCCCTCTCCAGCCTTGAGGAGGTAGGTAGCTCTTTCTGACTTTGGTTTTATTATAAGTAGCTTGCATGCTGAAAAAGTGTGGGCACTCCTGCAATACAGTATAGTTCAGAAGTCAGTCAGTGCAGTGTATGCAATTGTCAGTATCAGAAGTCAGTAGTGTCAGTATGCTGCAGTGTGTAGTCCGTCTGTGTTGAATCAGTGTTCAGTAATGTGTTAGACTGAAGAGAGTGGTTGTCTGTATGCAACAAAGAAGAGACCAAAACAGAATGCTTTATAGAACTTACTGTTTGCACTCTCAACCAATAAGAAATGTGCCTGTATGCTGAATATATGAAGTTTTTAACTAAATCAACTATGTTACTTTTAATGAAGACTACATATTGCGTGTGCAAGGGTGACACACCTCGCGCCAATGACAACACTCTCCATAGCAAGAAGCTCTGCACAAAACAGAGCACATTGCAGTAGTACACACCATTATAGAGAGAGAGAGAGAGAGAGAGAGAGAGAGAGAGAGAGAGAGAGAAGCAGGGCTCTGCTCCTAAATTGAGCAAAAACAGAGCTGCCCCCACCAAAACAGAGCTGGCTCCACGTGCAGCCTGGGCAGCCCTGGGCGGCCTTAAATAGACTGCCCAGGCGGAAGTGCAGGCCAGCCGGCACAAAGAGGGGGCAGGGCGGGGCCAGCCCCATCATTGGCCAGCTGGCGTTGGTGGCGGGAAACCTTCCTGCCACTGCAGGGGCTTCTGGGAAGAAGAAGCTCCTTTACTCTCCTCAATATGGCGACGAGGTTAACCCCACCTTGCAAACTGCTTGGCCAGTAAATTGGCCAAGCCCATTTTGGTCTCTCTTGAAAGCATGATTTAAAAGCAACATATTTTATGGGAGAGTAGATTTTTGGGCAACTGAAATAATACTTCTGAAGATCTATATATTTTGTGCATTGGCATATCTTTGTTCCTAACAGTTCAGAGAGATAACCAGGTATATCAGTCTAACAACTGAGAAGCCTAATTTGTTTTGCATGAATACTAGTGGATATTTATCACTAAGGAGAATATTTAACTCTTCTCAAGAAGGTCATACTTTACAAAAAGATTATGATTATTCCAAATGGTGTGAATGCCAATTAATATCTAAAAGGTCACATTTCCAAAAGACTATGGAGATTTCTGGTTTTCCAAAAGGTTATGATCTTTAGAAGGTGATACCTTTCCAAAAATATGACATACTTTCAAAAACGTAAACACGGCCATCACGTCCCCTTCTCTTCTCCAGGCTACATATACAGTAGACTCTTGCTTATCCAACATAAAAAGGCCGGCAGAACATTGGATAAACAAAAACATTGGATAATAAGGAGGGATTAAGGAAAAGCCAATTAAACGTCAAGTTATGCTATGATTTTACAAATTGAGCACCAAAACATGTTTTACAACAAATGGACAGAAAAAGCAGTTCAGTACACTGTAGCGCAGGGGTGGGCAAACTGTGGCCCGGGGGCCGGATGCGGCCCTTTGGCCGAATCTATCTGGCCCTCCTAAGAGTCCCTGGCTTGCCTCCCCTGCCTGGCCTCTGCATAAAACTCTCCAGAGAAGGGGACTACAAGGAAGCATTATTTTACTTTAGTGGTTTTTATTATTATTGTATAATAATTTTATTATAATAATAAAATAATATAATAAATAATATAATATAATGTTATATTATATATTATAATTTCAATATATTATAATGTCTATATATATTATAATATAATTATGATATTAATACTAATGTATGAATATTTCTTGATATATTAATATGTTAATATTAATGATGTGTAATACCGTATATGGTAAATATAGTAAGTGAATAAATACATAAATTATGTAGATTAGCATGTAGTTCCGCCTTTAGGTGCGGCCCTCCATAATATTTTTTGGCTCTCATGTGGCCCCTTGGAAAAAATAGTTGCCCACCCCTGCTGTAGCGTTATGTAGTAATTACTGCATTTACAAATTTAGCACCAAAACATCGCAATGTATTGAAACAGCCATGGGTCCAAGCAGGAGGCAGACTGCGTTGGATAATACAGAATGTTGGATGAGCGAAGGTTGGATAAGCAAAACTGTAGTGTACTCAACTTATTAAGCCACTCTTCATGGGGATTTATGTTTTCCAAACCCTTGGCCATTTTGGTTTTCTTTTTTAAAAGTCTGTAGCCCTTGCCTGCGTTATATTGGCTTTGTGTAAACCAGCGTTTCCAGGTGTTTTGGACTTCAGTTACCAGAATCCTCAATCACTGCCAAAATAGCTGAGGCTTCTGGGAGCTGAAATCCCAAGCACCTGGAGTTTAGGAAACACTGGAGTAAGCCATGCAAGGCAGCTTTGAAGTTGTTCCGAAATGTCAGTCCTCCCAATGATTTGGACTTCAACTCCCAGAAGTCCTGAAAGTTGGCCAAGCTGGCTGGGGTGCTTGGGAATTGAAATCTGAAACACCTGGAGGATCAACATTTGGCAACTGTTGTTTTAGGGGAAAGCCAATCTAAACCTCCAGAGGGGAAAAAGCTCTTCTAGGGAAGCCATTCCTGCAACTCTATAGGAGCCAGTAGATGGCAGGCTAAGCTTGAGGAATGTGATGGATCTCTTCAATCCCACTGCCCTCCCCCCCAAAACCCTGGGCCTTTTCAAGCATGTCAAAGGAAAAGGGGGGGGGGGGAAGAGAAAGAAATAGATTTCAGATGGACTATTAGCTTCCCACATATGAGGAAATGGGGGTCATCCTTTCTCTTGGATGTCACACCCCAGTGGAAGACATTGGATCACCCTGTTCTCACATATGGGTGGGAGCTTTCAAAAGCCAACAATGTATTCAGACCTATGTGTTGTACACTCACCAACCCACATTGAAATGGCACAAAAAGTCTTAATCAGGGGTGCTCACACTTTTCCAGCATGCGAGCTACTTATAAAACAACTAAGTCCCAAAGATCTACCTACCCACTACTCAGAGAGCCATAAAAGCAAAATATTAGGAAATTTATTTCAGTGAGAGCCATATAATACATTTTAAGACTGAATTCAACTAAATGTGAGTATAATAAGCCCCTGAGCATTCCTCACAAATGGCATGGGAGCCATACACACTGTGCCTGCGATCTGCCTGGGATCTACCAGGACACCCTTCGAGATCTACCAGAATGCCCTTCGAGATCTACCAGTAGATCACGATCTACATAATGAGCACCCCTGGTCTTAATGTTTGCCAGATCAGGGATATTCCAGACCTCGAGACTCAAACATGGTCCCTGTTTGTAGAATCACAGAATCATAGTGTTGGAAAAGTCCTCGAGGCCAATTAAGTCCAACCCATAGCCGGATTACCCATAAGGCCAGACAAGGCCATGGCCTCGGGCAGCGGATTTTGGGGGCAGCATTTCCGGCCCTTCAGGGTGAAGGAAGGGTGGCGCTGTGAGTCGGGGACAAGGAGCCGGGGGGACCGCCCGGTGGCGATTGAGGCGGCGGCGCCCTCCTCCTTCCTCAGTGAAGGGAGGGGCGCGGAGCGGCGCGTGGCGGGGAAGCCGTGTGAGTCCTAACTAATGGCGGGACTTCCGGCGGCGCCTTGTGCGTCATGCTGGCAGCTGCTCCGCCCCTCCTCCCTTCAGTGGGGGGGCGGCGGGGAAGCTGTGAGTCTAACGTGAGCGGGGCCGGTGGCGGCTTGTGTGTCACGCGGCACCTCCTCCCTTCAGTGAAGAAGGCGCTGCTGGAAGTCCCGGAACCGGCGAAAGAGACTTCCAGCGGCGCCTTTTGGGGCATTCGGGGCGGTGGCCGCCCGTGAGTCCAACTAAGGGCTTCACTCCGGCGACGGTGCGTCACACCGGCCCCGCCCCTGCAAGAGGCCCCACCCCAGGGGGCGGCGTTTAGACCAGGCGGCCTCGGGCGGCACAGGCCGCTAATCCGGCCCTGGTCCAACCCCTGCCAAAAGGCAGGAAAATTGCATTCAAAGCACCTCCGACAGATGGCCATCTAGCCTCTGGGTTGTATGTTTTTCGGGCTATATAACCATGTTCTAGAAGCATTCTCTCCTGACGTTTCGCCTGCATCTATGGCAGGCATCCTCAGAGGTTGTGAGGTCTGTTGGAAACTAGGAAAATTGGGTTTATATATCTAGCCTCTGTTTAAAAACCTCCAAAGAAGGTGCCTCCACCACACCTCGGAGCAGAGAGTTCCACTACTGAACAGCTCTCACAGTTAGGAAGTTCTTCATGTTCAGGTAGAATCTCATTTCCTGTAGTTTGAAGCCATTGTTCTGAATCCTGATCTCCAGGGCAGCAGAAAACAAGCCTGTTTCCTCTTCCCTATGACTCCCCCTCACATATTTATACATGGCCCTCATCATGTCAACTCTCCACCTTCTCTACTGCAGGCTAAACATGCCCAGCTCTTTAAGCCGCTCCTCATAGGGCATGTTCTCCAGACCCTTGATCTTTTTAGTAGCCCTCCTCTGGACACATTCCAACTTGTCAACATCTCCCTTCAGTTGTGTTCCCCAGAATTGGACACAGTATTCCAGGTATGGTCTGCTCAAGGCAGAATAGAGGTGATATTACAGATCCTGCTGATAATTATGTTATGTCATACAGTTAATATGACCATCTTAACCATTAAGTACAATTATGCTATTCAACTTTTTTTTAAAATCAGTAAAAACAAGGAAATATATCTGCTCGGACTTTTACTCTGCAGTTCCTTCCTTTTGCCTGTGGACTGCATACTCTCCAACATTTCATACATTCACAAACGAATGCACGTAATCCCTTCTTTTGGTAAGGGCACTGTTGAGAGTCAATTCGAGAGTACAATTTTGGAGATAAATTTCTTCCAAATGCAAGACATCCTTATCAGTTGTATACCGCTGGGCAAAAGACCAGGTCCTGCACTCAACCCCAAACATAGAATTGAATAGTTATACAAGAAAAACTTATGTCAGCAAAGTAAGCTTTAAGCTTAAGTGGCTGAAGGAGGAAAAGGAACTTCTGGAGGGCTGAAGTTTACCCATGCCTGGGCTAAGCCCTAGATTTATAGAATAATAGTCAGAAGGCAACTCAAGAGCCATTCAGGCCAACCTTCTTCTGCCATCTAAAACCAAACTATCAAATCACTCCCAACAGATAGCCTTTCAGCCTCTGTTACTATCAGGATTTTTTTCCTAATGTGTAGGTCAGCGCTTCCCAACCTGGGGGTCAGGACCCTTGGGGCGGGGCGGGGGAGTCGCCAAAGACTATCAGAAAACACAGTATTTTCTGTTGGTCCTGGGGGTTCTGTGTAGGAAGTTTGTCCCTATTCTATCGTTGGTGAGGTTCAGAATGCTCTTTGATGATGATGATGATGATGATTATTATTATGATTATTGTAAGTGAGGTATAAATCCCAGCAACTACAACTCCCAAATGTCAAGCTTTATTTTCACCAAACTCCGCCAGTGTTCACATTTGGGCATATTTATTAGTGCCAAGTTTGGTCCAGATCCATCATTGTTTGAGTCCGCAGTGCTTTAACTGGATGTAGCTGGACTACAACTCCAAAACTCAAGGCCAATGCCCACCAAACCCTTCCAATATTTTCTGTTGGTTATGGGTATTCTGTATGCCTAGTTTGCTCCAATTCCATTGCTGATGGGGTTCAGAATGCCCTTTGATTGTAGGTTAACTATAAATCCCAGCAACTACAACTCCCAAATGACAAAATCAATCCTCCCCTATTCAAATTTGGGCGTATCGGGTATTTGGTCAAATTTGGTCCATCCTGCATATCAGATATTTTTACATTACGATTCACAACAGTAGCAAAATTCCAGTTATGAAGTAGCAACAAAAATATTGTTATGTTTGGGGTCACCACAACATGAGGAACTGTACGAAGGGGTTGCAGCATTAGGAAAGTTGAAAAACACTGGTTTAGGTGGGAAAAAAATTCTGCTATTTGAATCCATGCCTCGTGTCTCTGAAGCAGCAGAAAACAAGCTGGCTCTATTTTCAGTACAATATCCTTTCAAATATTTAAACATGGTTATCATATCACCTCTTAACCCTTTCTTTTCCAAGCTAAACATATCCAGCTCCCTCCGCCACTTCTCATAGGGCTTGGTTCCTAGACCTTTGACCATTTTGGACACGTTCCAGCTTGTCAATATCCATGACCCATTCTATATATCCCAAAATGCACTTTGCAGAAGAAGGATTGATTTGCTTCTTTGGCACATTTCAGACGAGTGGCAATTCATGTTTCAAAAAGGTGACTGTTGTTGTTTTGGTGGATGGGGGAGTTTTGTAGTCCATGTTGCCCCTGACCTACCTCCAATGTGGAGGCATCTCAGGCCCCTTCTACACTGCCATATGAAATCCTGGTTATCTGCTTTGAACTGGATTACATGGCAGTATAGACTCAGATATGCCCCAATGCGTGTGTGTGTGTGTGTGTGTGTATATATATATATATGAAAACTTGCTGACCGGAAGGCTGGCAGTTCAAAGCTGTGACTCAGAGTGAGCTCCCGCTGTTAATCCTAGCTCCTGCAACCTAGCTGTTCAAAAACATGTACATGTGAGTAGATCAATAGGTACTGCCTTGGCAGGAAGGTAAAAGGCGCCCCATGTAGCCTTCTCCCAACACGACCAGGAGGCGTCTACAGACAACAGGCCCCTTGGCATGGAAATGGAACAAGAGCACCTCCTCATGGCCAGAGTTGGGCACCGCCTCCAAACACTGGAGATGAAAGGGGAAGATTTTGCCTTGTCTGTGTATTTGTGTGTCGGTGTTCACGGTATAAATGAGGCATTGAAAGTTTGCCTATATATGTGTATACTGTAATTCACTCTGAGTCCCCTTGGGGAGATAGAGCGTAATATAAATAAAGTACAGTATATTATTATTGTATTACTATGAAAGGAAAGCCATAATCTATGATTATGAAGTGTGAAAAGAGCCATGCAAAATACAATAAAACAAGCATGATAGATAGTCCAATACAAAACCCACCCACTGCAGGAGTGGAAATCAGGTGGCCCTCCCAGTGTGATTGGGCTGTAAATCCCAGATGCCTTAGCAAGCACAGCCTATAGGGAAGAAGGCTGGGAGTTGGAGTCCAACAACATCTGGTAGGCAGCACCATTCCCACTCCTGATCCGCTAGCTGGAAAGGAAAATTAAAGGATTTGGTGTGCTGCAGAATTGATTTTGGAAATGTGTCTGTTTTGGACAGATTCTTCAAAAGCCCAACTCCCAACTTCTGCATTTGGCAATGGCAAATACTTCTTCAGCCATATGGCTCAGTGTGGGGATTTCTCTGGAGGGAAGGGTGAAGCTGCAATGATGCTCTGATGCTTCTCCGGTCCCAAATGTTCTTTCTTGAGCAGATTTCCCTTCCCCCAGAAGCCTCCCTGTATTTGCCAAATGAGTCTGAAATCCCTTGGCGGGTTGGAGAGAGTTGTTATCGGGCAGAGAAAAATATGAGTCTGCAGAATCTGAGTAGCAGAAACTACTCCACCCTGCTGTTTTGCTACATTTTTGCTTTAAAGGGGTCTAATTCAGTGAATTGCTTAACTGTATTTTAACAATAACTTTTTATAAGTCTGGTTCTTTGCCTTCCAGTCAACTATGATTTATGGCAATCTAATCCTAGTGTCTCCTTGGCAGGATCTATTCAGAGATTTGCATTGCTTTTCCCTGAAGCTGAAAGAGTATGATCTAACCAAGAATTTGAACCCAGATCTCTCAGAATCCGAATCCAGCATTCAAATTGCTCCACCATGATGGCTTTCAGTAGTTTATGTGCCTTCAAGCCAACTCTAGGATTTTCCTAGCAGGATTTATTCAGGGGAGTTTAGCTTTTGTTTCCCTCTGAGGCTGAGAGAGTATAACTTACCCACTTATGATTTGGAGCCTGGTTTCCTGAGGTTCTTGTTCCACACTTTTAAACCAATATGTCACTCTAGCTCTTTTTATGGGCTTTCGGGTCTTCTCTGGCTTTCCAGAATGTGAGGAAGAACTTCCTAACTGTGAGAGCTGTTCAGCAGTGGAACTCTCTGCCTCAGTGTGTGGTGGAGGCACCTTCTTTGGAGGCTTTTAAACAGAGGTTGGATGGCCATCTGTCAGGGGTGCTTTGAATGTGATTTTCCTGCTTCTTGGCAGAATGGGGTTGGATTGAATGGCCCATGAGGTCTCTTCCAACTCTATGATTCTATGATTATAGCTCCTTTCTCTTGAATATTTCTTGGCCAAATCAATCCAGAGGAAGTTTACTATGAGTCGGAGATAGAATGGGCTGGCCAAGATAACCCAGGTCCCTTCTATACTGCCACATAAAATCCAGATTATCTGCTTTGAACTGAATTATGATAATGCAGATAAAGGTCTTAATCTTAACAGAAGGTATCAGATAGCCCTCCAGTAAAGCCAGACAATATAATTTTCCTGAAGGCTCAGGAGTCCCATTACAAAATAATGTATACTCAGATAATCCAGTTCAAAGCAGATAACATGGATTATCTGCTTTGATAATCTCGATTATATGGCAGTGTAGAAGGGGCCCCAGTGAATTTTTATGGCAGAGCTGGGATTCATAGCCTGTCCTCCCACGGCCATATAATCCAGATTTTCAAAGCAGATAATCCACATCATCTGCTTTGAACTGGATTATATGACTCTACTCTTCCATATATTTCAGTTCAAAGCACATGACCTGGTTTTTATCTTTGTGTAGAAGGGCCCCAGACTCCTTTCTTACATGCAAACTATGCCATGGTTTTATGCCAGTCATGGTTTTACGAACTGTATTTGTTTAACCTTAGGTCCCAGTCTGGGAGAAAGACAATATACAAATCTGGGAGAAAGACAACATACAAAGGGGAGGGTTTGGCCTCTGGGGCATCCCCCTTACCTTGTGGGGTCCCTCAGGGAGCCATTCTCTCCCCCTTGTTATTTAACATCTACATGCGACCACTCGCTCAACTGGTGCGTAGCTTTGGGCTTGCGTGTCATCAGTACGCTGATGACACCCAGCTCATTCTGAGGATGGAGGGCCGGCTGGACTCCATACCCAATAATTTCCATCTGTGCCTTGCAGCCATTACTGGATGGCTGCGAGGCAGCAGGTTGAAGGTGAATCCGGTGAAGACAGAGATCCTTTGGCCGGGCCGCCCGGGTGATAGGGAAATCCACTGCGGACCCTGGATGGTAAAGTATTACGCCCGTCATCATCAGTAAAAAGCCTGGGTGTCCATTTGGACCCTCTGCTGTCAATTAAGACTCAAATCTCCATTGTCAGCAGAACCAGGCCCGGATTACTCATAAGGCCAGACTAGGCCATGGCCTCGGGCGGCAGGTTTTGGGGGGCAGCAAATTCGACCCCCCGAAAACATTTTTAAAACCCGCCCCCTCGCAGCGCTTTCCCCCCCGCCCTCTCCTGAGAAGAGTCATCATACCTCGGGAGAGGGCGGGGGGAGAGAATGGCGCCCTCCCCTCGCCTGGGCCGCGCCCTTGCAAAGGAAGGAGGCAGCGAGGAGGAAGGGAAGCTCCGCCCTGCTGGCGGGCATGCATGCATGTGCACGCATGCCCGCCAGCGGGCTTCCCTTCCTCCTCCTCCTCCTGGCCGCCTCCTTCCTTTGCAAGGGGGTGGCCCAGGCGGCGAGGAGGAGGGCGGGACTTCCCTTCCTCCTCCTTGCGCCTTCCTTTCGGTCGCAGGAGGAAGAGGAGGAGGAGGAGGTGGACGGAAGCTGCGCAGCACTGCTCGCGGGGCTTCCGTTCGCCGCCGCCTCCTCCTCCCGCGACCGAAAGGAAGGTGCGAGGAAGAGGAAGGGAAGTCCCGCCCTCCTCCTCGCGCCCTCCTTTTGGTCGCGGGAGGTGGAGGAGGCGGCGGACGGAAGCCCCACTAGCATTGCCGCGCGGCTTCTGTCCACCTCCTCCTCCTCCCGTGACCGAAAGGAAGGCACGAGGTGGATGGAAGCCATGGGGGCGGTGCCGCGCGGCTTCCGTTCACCTCCTCGGGCCCTTCTTCCGGTCACAGGAGGAGGAGGCGATGGAAGCCACACGGCCGGGGCTGCTGCCGCACATGCACAGCAGCGCCCTCGGGGCATGGCTTTCTGTGCCCTGGGGGGCGTGGCTTTCTGCGCCCTGGGGGGCGGCGGCGCGGGGCGTCTTGGCCTTGGGCGGCCAAGGAGGCTAATCCGGGCCTGAGCAGAACCGCGTTTTTCCACCTGTGACAGTCGAAGTGTCTGGCCCCCTATCTGTCCCGGAACGACCTAGCCATGGTAATCCAGGCCACGGTCATCTGAAGACTTGGCTACGGTAACGCTCTTTACATTGGCCTACCCTTGACCGTGATCGGGAAACTTAAGCTAGTGCAGAATGCTGCAGCCCGGCTGCTCGCGGGGGAAACTGCAAGTTGCCATATAACACCAATACTGCAGGATCTGCACTGGCTGCCAATTGAACACCGGATCACTTTCAAGGTGTTCGTTCTTACTTTCTAGGCCTTGTGTACCTACAGGATCGGCTGGTTCCATATAACCCTCCGAGATCACTATGGTCAGAAGACCAGAACCTTTTAGACATCCCCAGTGTGAAATCTTTCCACCTGACAACAACTTGGCGAAGGGCCTTCTCCATCACCGGAGACGCGGGCTCTGCAAAATTTGAATACCTTCCGCAGATCGTGCAAGACGCATTTGTTCAGGCAGGCTTTTGGATGTTTTTAGATCTTTTAATCTGTGTTTTACCTGTGTTTTATCTACTATTGTATTCATATAATTTTGTTGAAAACCGCCCCGAGCCTCCAGAAGTGGCAGTGTAGAAGTCAAATAAATAAATAGATAAATAAATAAATAAATTCAATAGATAGATAAATAAATGCAATAGATAGATAAATAGATGACCCAGCCTAACCAAAAATAATTTCTTCTTGGTGTTTTGGTTCTTAGGCCTGTTCCTGGGACTATTTGGGGCACTAATTCAGAAAATAGCCTACATCAGCCTTAGTTTCCTAGATATGGTTATCATGATTTTCTATAGGCGAGTGGACAGTGACTGGTAGATGGCATATATTCTATAACAGGCCTAGGCAAACTTGGGCCCTTCAGCTGTTTTGGACTCCAACTCCCACAAATCCTAACAGCTTCAGGCCCTTTCCCCATAGCTGTTAAGAGGCTGAGGGGAAAAAGGAAGGAGCCTGAGGCTGTTAGGAATTGTGGGAGTTGGAGTCCAAAACACCTGGAGGGCCCAAGTTTGCCCAGGCCTGTTCTATAATCTCAAAAACTGGTGCCATTTTGGGAATCATTTGGTCAAATACATCCAGAAACAGGACTAACATTTGTGGTGCCAACATGTGTGTTGGGCTGTGTAATGTTTGTAAACAGCTTGTATCCTGATCTTGTTGGAAGGTGATATATACATGAATAAGAAGAACAACACTAATAAATAGTCTCACCTTAGCAAATTCTCCTGTAGATTGATATCCTTCCCACCTCAAACAAGGCATGTTCTACCTTTAACTGGCCTTTGGGAAATGCTATGTTAATTGCAAGAGATAATGGCCCTATTTCACTTATCACATACCCGGAGGACTTTGGCGGGAAGGATCTTCCCTTGAGCCTCTTCCATGCGCTTCTCATACCCTCGCTCTCCCCATCATTTTCGGATACTGTTGTCACACCCGTTTTCCCCAGGAGCCGGTTTACGTCCTGAGCTGCAAAGTCAGTACTGATCCCAGGAGGTGAAACCATCCCAAGGCAAGATCTTACATCTGTCTATTTTTCCTTCTGCCTGTTTTCTGCATTCGATTATCTGCTCTATAGGTGCTCAGAGGGAATCTTCTGCCTTTAACATTTGCTTAGGGTGAGGAAAAGGGCCCTTTCATGGTGCAGCAGGTTGAACTGCTGAGCTGCTGAACTTGATGACCAAAAGGTTGGCGGTTCAAATCCAGGGAGCGGGGTGCGCTCCTGCTGTTAGGCCCAGCTTCTGCCAATCTAGCAGTTTGAAAACATGCAAGTGTGAGTAGATCAATAGGTACCACTTATGCGGGAAGGCAACAGTACTCCATGCAGTCATGCTGGCCAAATGACCTCGAAGGTGTCTAAAGACAACGCTGGTTCTTTGGCTTAGAAATGGAGATGAGCACCAACCCACAAAGTTGGACATGACTACACTTAATGTCAGGGGAAATTTTTACCTTTAGGTTGGAAAAAAGGAGGAGGCATGAAATGAAGTTCCTCTTAAAGGATCCAAAGAATGTTTGGTCAAAACCTAGTAAAGGTAAAGGTTTCCTTTTGACATTAAGTCTAGTTGTGTTTGACTTTGGGAGGTGGTGCTCATCTCAATTTCTAAGCTGAAGAGCCAGCGTTGTCCATAGACACCTCCAAGTTCACGTGGCCAACATGACTTTATGGAATGCCATTACCTTCCCGCACAAGCGGTACCTATTGATCTATTGACATTTGCATATTTTTGAACTGCTAGGTTAGCAGAAACTGGGGATAACAGCGGGAGCTCACCCAGATCCCTGGATTCAAACCGCCGACTTTTCTGTCACCAAGTTTATTGGCTTAGAAGTTCAGAACCCGCTATTATTATTATTGCATTTATTATTTTACTCTATTATTATTACAATCATTATTTTACTCTATTATTACTGTTATTATTACATTTCCATTATTTTGCTCTATTATTATTATTACATTTATTGTTTTACTCTATTATTATTGGAAGAATATGTAAGCACATTTACATTGAAGAAGGTCTTTCTTATCAGAGTTGGACAGTCTTTTCCTGCAGTCATGCAGCCAGCATGACTGCATGGAGCACCATTACCTTCCTGCCGAAGCGGTACCTACGGATCTACTCACATTTGCATGTTTTCGAACTGCTTAATTGGCAGAAGTTGGAGCTAACAACAGGAACTCACCCTGTACTGTGGAATTGAACCACTGACTTTCTGGTCAGCAAGTTCTGCAGCTTAGAAGTTTAACCTGCTGAGCCACCATGGTCCCCAAAGAAGGTTTGGTCCAAACCTAGGGTGCATCTATATCATGCATGGGCAAACTTCAGCCCTCCAGGTGTTTTGGAATTCAACTCCCACAATTCCTAACAGCCGGTGGGAATTGAGTGCAAAACACTAGGAGGGCTGAAGTTTGCCCATGCCTGATCTATATTGTAGAATTAATGCAGTTTCACACCACTTTAACTGTAATAGCTCAATGCTACAGAATCCTGGAAACCATAATGTAGGAAGCCATCAGCATTCTTTGGCAAGGGAGGCTAAAAACAAAAGCCACAACTCTCATTATTCAATAGCATTGAACCATGGCAGTTAAATAAAGCGGGGCCGAAATGCATTCATTCTGCAATATATTCATTTACTATTTATTTACTATATTTGTATACCGCTTTTCTCAGCCCTTGGGCTGGACGATGGACGATGGTCACCATAAGTTGGAAATGACTTCACGACATACAATAACACAATATTTCTAATCTTTTCTATGATGGAAACATGTATAGAAGTAAAAAAACCCAACCCCACAAGTTGAACGAGAGAGAAAAATGTTCCTGTGCTTATTGATCCTTGTATTTGATTCCTTTAAAAGCATTTCTAATTGTAAAAGGCCTTTATAAAATTGTTTGGCCTTCTTCATACTGAAGCCGTCAACATCAGACATTTCTGAATTTGGCTTAAAACTCTTTCCATTCCATTGAGCTGTGCCACAATGAAACAGCCCCTTTTTATTGTGTCCAGTTGGTCCTTTTACAAAACAGGAGAATCATAAAATCTTTTTCAAGAATAAGATGCAATCATCCATAGGCAGGTAAAGGTTTGTTCTTCTTTTGTTCTTCTTAAGCCTGTGGATTCAAATACGTGTTTTCCAGTATCTGTTTGTACAAAAGTGAAAAGGTTCTTTTACTCAAGAAATTGCCAGCATCCAATACAATGTCACGCTTGTTACAGCTAGTTAGCTAGCCATCGAGATGGGACCATGCCAGCCGATTTAGGTATAATGTGGTGTCGAAGGCTTTCATGGCTGGAATCACTGGGTTGCTGTGAGTTTTCCAGACTGTATGGCCATGTTCCAGAAGCATTATCTCCTGACATTTCGCCCACATCTATGGCGCACATCCTCAGAGGTTGTGAGGTCTGTTGGAAACTAGGTAAGTGAGGTTTATATATCTGTAGCACAGCAGTTCTCGTTTGTGCCTGGAGAACAGGGGCTAGGACCCGGGGTTCCATTGGCATTGGGGCCTGCAGCTGCAGAGACAGATTCAGAAGAGGATTTGGAAGGGTGGGAAGGACAGTTTCCCATCAGCGGGCCTCCTTCGCCCACAGAAAGTTTGGCATGGGAAGAGCTGTGTTTTGGCCCTGACGTAGACATAGATAACCAGGTGCAAATGGAAGACAGCGATAGTGGGAGTTATGAGCACCCGGGGGGAAGAGGGTCACAGGAGCTTCTGAGTGAAAACATGGATGAAAGCGCCTGGGAAGGTTCTAGGGAGGAGAGCTCTCATGTAGATAGTGACCCAGCTGCTGAGAGACAAGGTCGAACCTTTGATAGGAGAAGTAGCATTGAGTCTGGGAGAAGGGGATGGCACCGCAGCCTAGACAGGCCGAGGTCCGTCAGCAGGATTGAGACGACGGGGCCTAGGCGTCGGGGACCTCGGCCGAGCGATTAAGTAGAGCAGGCATGGGAACGCATCCCCAGTGCTTCGGCCACGTCTCTTTTGAGTAGATGTGAGCGAGCGGGTCCACGAGCTAAGTTGGCTAGTGGCCTTCAAGTCTTGCCTTGCATTCACTTTGCCTTGTTCCCGTTTCCGCATTGCCTTGCGGAGCCTTGCTCAAGCCTTGCAATAGCCTTTGGATTATTTTGTCAAGCTGTTTTGGACATTGTTGCTTCAAGCCTTTGATTGCATTTATCTCTTCTATGGACAATTTACCTTTTGGACTGTTTTTATATTCAATAAAGTAGTTAGCCTTCAGTCCGTCTCTGTGTGTGTGATTAAGGGGCCGGTCAAGTCCGTGCATCGTGACAATATCTATGAAATGTCCAGGGTGGAAGAAAGGACTCTTGTCTGCTTGAGGCAACTGTGAATGTTGCAATTGATCACCTTGATTAGCACTGAATAGTCTTGCAGTTTCAAGGTCTGGCTGGTTGCTGCCTGGGGGAATCCTTTGTTGGGAGGTGATTGACTGGCCCTGATTGTTTCTTGTCTGGAATTTGCCTGTCTTTTGATTCTTGTTCTTTACTTACTTTCCTGATTTTGGGATTTTTTTGAGTACTGGCATTTATTATTATTATTATTATTATTATTATTATTATTTCAATTATTTATAATCCACCCTTCTCTACCCCCGAAGGGAAACTCAGGGCAGATAACAAAAGGCAGCGATTCGATGCCACGTATATAGTCAATAAAACAATGATTACATCATAAATAATACATTAAACAGATTAAAAACCAATTGGATACAATAGTTAAATCCAGGGTTCAGTTAAAAAAAATCACTAATTCTGTTGGACTTGAGGATATGGAAGAGACAAGGAACATCTCAATCCCAGTGGAATCTGGGGCCCATTTGCACTACACAGTTATAGTGCTATTATTTCCACTTGAACGGCTCTGGTATCCTTTGTAGAACTATAGCACTACTATTCCATTTGATGTGGCATGTTTCCAGCCTACAGAATATAGGATCTATTGTTTGGTGATGTACTGGAGACTCCTAAATGGCCCTTCCAAAATTGCCAGTCTCAAGATTGAAGTTAATGTTTCTTTAGCTTGGAGAAGAGAGGACCAAGGGAGATGATATGATCACCATTTTGAAATGTTGGAAGGAATGTCTTTTTTTCTTTCTACTACATCACAAACCAATGGTTTCAAATGGATAATAAACTTCACCAAAACATTAAGAAGAACTTCCTGACTCTAAGGACATTATCCCATGCTGTCCCCCACCTCACTTCTTGATATTTTGTAAACAGAGAGATAACGATATATGATAGAGCCCTCCCTTCCTATAATTATTCCATAATTTTATTATGCAGGAGGACTTCTTGTCTGCACCCATCATAAATCATTAGGAAAGTGTCTCAGAAGTCCTTGAAAATGGGAGGAGAAGGTGAAGGTTGGGGAAAACGTAGATGAGCTCAGGAATTGGGGCCATGGTGGCACTGTGGGTTAAACCATTAAGCTGCTGAACTTGCTGTCTGAAACATTAGTGGTTCGAATCCATGGGATGGATGGGGTGAGCACGGGTTGTTAGCCCCAGCTCCTGCCAACCTAGCAGTTCGATATCGGTTGTGACCAAGCAGTGCTGGAGAATTTGAAGAGGCATGAATGGAGGGTGAAAGGGAGAAATGTGCCAAGAAGAAGGCACATCAAGCCAACCTTGACTGGGACTGCCTTCCACCTGGAAACCGATGACCTCACTGTGGGATAACATGAGGATCAAGAATAGGACTCCACAGCCACCTACGGACCCACCACAAAGACACTACACTTGGAGGGCCATCATCCTCAGGCTATGAGGGATTGCCTTCATAGCCACTTCAGCGGGAAGGTATTGACACTTCATATAGTCATGCTGGCCACATGACCTTGGAGGTGACTATAGGCAACACCGACTCTTAGGGTTGCCATTTTTTAATATAAGAAATAAGGGACATTTACGGGATTTTTCACAAAAATAAGAGACACTTCATTAAAAACTTGAAACTCAAACATTAGGTAGAAATAGTTTTATTAACAGAATAAGATAATGATTGAAACTCACAAAAGAAACTGACTTATACCCACTTAACAGTACAAGGTATGTTTCTGCATGTTTTGTCATGCAGAAAAACATTATTAGAACTACCTAATTTTCTCCATCTGTATTTAGTACTTGACTTTGCTGACTTTAAAAGTGCACTGTCTAAACATTAAAGTAAAATAAATTTTATAAGACAGTACATCTTCATGATTATTATGTAAATAGTTAATGGTATAGTATAGTATGGGGTACACAGCATTGTATAGTATTGGGATGCACAGTTAGGCCTATTTTAAGAGTAACGCTCAAGCAACCAGAAACTATCTTTATCCAACATGATCCAACATTCCCCTTGGATAACGGTTAATTAGTCTACTGTACTTTGAAAAAGTCCTGTATTGCCTCTTCCTTCCAACAGGGACGCAGGCTGCCCTGCGAGTTGGAATCCCCGGGCAGGCATTGCCGTGGAAACAACAGCGCACCTTCCTCTGGTCAACCCCGCCCAGTCCTGTCCTGCTAGTCAAAAATAAGGGACAGGGCCTGAAAATAAGGGACACAAATTTTAGGGCCAAAATAAGGGACGTCCCTTAGAATAAGGGACATATGGGAACCCTACCGACTCTTCAGCTTAGAAAGGGAGATGAGCATCACTCCCCGGAGTCTGACATGACTAGACTCAATGTCAAGGGGAAAGCTTTACCTTTTATCTAAGGAGTGCTTCAGTTAAGAGTCACAGAGTCACAGAGTCATAGAGTTGGAGGAGACCCCAAGGGCCATCCAGTCCAACCCCATTCTGCCATGAAGGAACACACAACTAAAGTACTCCTGACAGATGGCCATCCGTCTTGTGTTTAAAAACTTCCTGACAAGGAGGGTCCACCATGTTTCAAGTTGAACACAGCTCTAACCACCAGAAAGTTCTTCCTAAGTGGAATCTCTTTTCATGCAATTTGTTCTATTGCTCCATGTTCTACTCTCCAGAGCAGCAGAATGCAAGCTTGTTTGCTTCTCAATATGACATTCTTTCAAATATTTAAACATGGCTATCATATCCCTACCCATTCAACCTTCTCTTATGTATTCTTTCCTGGCAGGGAGTCAGACGAAATGATTCTCGCAGCCCTTCCAAATTCTGTGATGCTGGGAAGCCCTCAACTTCTTTAAAAGTGGCGGCCTTGACAGTACACTTCATGTTTCCACCTTCAACTCCTCCCAGCCTTTCTGGCGGTTTCCGGCCACCTGGCTCAGTGTAGCTGCAGCAGCCCTTGGCAGTCATAGTGGAGCCTAGTCCTCCGTTGTTGACTCATCAAAAGCTACTCAACTTTCTTTGGAGTTGTTTGTTCTTCTGCTGTTTCCCACGTCGCTTTCCCAGGTTGTTGCTGATAAGACTTCTTTGTTGGCTTCTGACCCACTAGGGACACATCGGAAAGAAAGAAAGAAAGAAGAGAGAGAGAGAGAGAGAGAGAGAGAGAGAGAGCAGCATACACAAAAAACAATGAACCAGTTGCCTGGGCATCAGAAGCCCTGAACAGCAAGGAGGCTGAAAGGGAGCAAGATAAAGAAATTCTGTTGAACACAACACCATGAGCACCCAGTGAAAAAAAACTGAGCTTTGAAAATTACTTGAGAGTTACAAAATCTAGGAGATGGCTTGTTTGTTGCTTGCTTTCAGGATTTGGAACTTCTTATGTAGAGAGCCCAAGATAGGCCCCCTTTCAGGGTCCTATTGCCAGGAAGTGAATACTTTCCTATTCTGACGCCCATGGAAGTTTCATTACACAGTGTTCTGATCACTGTGAGCAATAGTCACATCAGGAGTATAGTGCCTAAATCAAATGAAGTCACAGACTCACTCAGTTCTGGACATCTAAAACAAGGTGTCCAGTTTTGGGCACCACAACTCACGGAGGGCATTGACAAGCAGGTGTGTGTCCTGAGAAGGGCAACCAATATGGTCAAAGGTATCCGGAACCTGGTAGTTCGGGTAGGTTTAGCTTGGAGGTTGAGAGAAACATCATAGCCATGTTTAAGTATTTGAGAGGTCATACATCAATCATAGAATCATAGAGTTGGAAGAGACCTCGTGGGCCATCCAGTTCAACCCCCAGCCAAGAAGCAGGAAAATTGCATTCAAGGCACCCCTGACAGATGTCCATCCAACCTCTGTTTAAAAGCCTCCAAAGAAGGAACCTCCACCACACTCCAGAACAGAGAGTTTCACTGCTGAACAGCTTCCACAGTCAGGAAGTTCTTCCTAATGTTTAGATGGAATCTCCTTTCTTGTAGTTTGAAGCCATTATTTCATATTCTGGTCTTCAGGGCAGCAGAAAACAAGCTTGCTCCCTCCTCCTTATGACTTCCTCTCACATATTTATACATGGCTATCATGTCTCCTCTCAGCCTTCTCTTCTTCAGGCTAAACATGCCCAGCTCTTGAAGCCGCTCCTCATAGGGCTTGTTCTCCAGACTCTTGATCATTTTAGTCACCCTCCTCTGGACACATTACAGCTTGTCAACATCTCCCTTCAATTGAGGAGCAGGCAATCTTGTTTTCCACTGCTCTGGATACCAGGATACAGAGCAATAGATTTGAACTTCAGGAAAAGATATTCCACCTAAACATTAGGCATGACTTCCTGATGGTAAGAACTCTTCCACAGCGGAATATGCTGCCTTGGAGTTCAGTGAAGTCTCCTATTATGGAGGTTTTTAAGCAAAGAATGAAAGGCTACCTATCAGGAGCGCTTTCATTATGTCTTGAACGGGGCTGGACTGAATGGCCCTTGGAGTCTCATCAAACTCTATGGTTCCATAGAATCATAGAATCATAGAGTTGGAAGAGACCTCGTGGCCATCCAGTCCAACTCCCTGCCAAGAAGCAGGAAAATTGCATTCAAATCACCCCTGACAGATGACCATCCAGCCTCTGTTTAAAAGCTTCCAAAGAAGGAGCCTAGTCTACCACATTCCGGGGCAGAGAGTTCCACTGACTAACGGCTCCCACAGTCAGGAAGTTCTTCGTAATGTTCAGGTGGAATCTCCTTTCTTGTAGTTTGAAGCCAGCTTGTCAATATCTCTCTTCAATTGTGATGCCCAGAATTGGACACAATATTCCAGGTGTGGTCTAACCAAGCCAGAATAGAGGAGTAGCATTACTTCCCTGGACTTAGACTATACTCCTATTGATGCAGGCCAAAATCCCATTCACTTTTTTTGCCACCACATCACATTGTTGGCTCATGTTTAACTTGTTGTCCACAAGGACCCCAAGATCCTTTTCACATGTACTGCTCTTGAGCCACGCATCCCCCATTCTGTATCTCTGCATTTCTTTTTTTCTGCCTAAGTGGAGTATCTTGCATTTGTCACTGTTGAACTTCATTTTGTTAGCTTTGGCCATTCTCTATAATCTGTCAAGATTGTTTTGAATTCTGCTCCTGTCTTCTGGAGTATTGGCTATTCCTCCTGATTTATAAAGATGTTGAACAGGATCGGGCCCAGGATGAAGCCCTGCGGCACTCTGCTCGTCACTTCTTTCCAGGATGAAGAGGAAGCATTTTTGATTCTATGATTCTTGCCAGTCGTTGTGAACATATGCAACAGGTTTTAGCCTGAATGTCAGACGAGCTATCCAGGATGCTTACCGATTTGGGAGGGATTTCAGCATCATCGATACCATAATAGTCCTTTTAAAGTTCAGTCCCAATCCCAGTGCAGATTTCGCCACCTTGCTACTTTAGAAGCCTTGAGATGTCACTAGACTGAACATATTGCAATACCGTAGGAGTCGTTCCCCAAAACTGTTTCCATTTCGCTGTCCCGGGCTAGTAGATAAGGTACCTGGAGATTAATCACCACATGCCGTCCAACGCCAGTGCGTCCTTGATCAGCAATGATTGGGCATGACAGCCCAAAATTGAACAGGCGAAGCTTTTCCCAACCTGGTGGGGGGTTTGAAGTAATTGGTGAAGGCGAGATATAAATAAATCAATAAAATGAAATATGTAACACTCAGTTAGAAAGTCTGCAGGCAGGGCTGGGTGGAAAAACCTCGGGAGATGGAGGAAAGCTGACAAGGAATGGTCAGGAACGAGCAGGGCCAGGCTTTGATGCTCCCCGTGTCATTATCTACCTCTCCTGTGGCTAGCGGAATAAATTGCACATTGCAAATGCATTGAAAAAATAGCTGATTTGGCATCATTTATACAGGTTGCCAAGTTCAGTTCTAACTCCCCCATCCCTCTGTTAACCAGGGACAACGGTCTTGATTTTCTGCTTCACTGTCTCTTATCTCATTCCTTTTTGCAAATGCAAGCAAAGATTTCTTTTCCCCATCTTTTGTTTGTTCTGTTTAGCATGGGGACAGGTTAGCCATGGCTTCCATCATATTTCTGAATCTGAGACCTGGGACTAACAGTGCCTCTCTCTTGTCAAACTTTGGACTCCTCAAATTGAAGTCAAGACCTAGGTGGGAACAGTTATGCAGAATTGGAGCATGAGCCTGGCACGCAACGTTTTGTTCTGTCAGCCAGAAAATACCTTTTTCTTCACCCAAATCTTTCACTGGTGCAAAAGTTCTTTTAACTGAGAGTTTGATGTGGCTTTAATCAAGCTTATTATGTTTTACCTGTCTTTAAAATTGCTACCAGTGTCTTTAATGAGCAAACAATCAAATCAATCTGCGTAAAGGTTGCCAGAGTGAAAATTGGCAAGAGCTCCTGTAAACTTATTAATGGTGTGGAAGAAGAAATTTCAACTTGTTACCTTCCAGGGCTGATTTTGTGGTACCCTGGTCCTCCTAGGGATTGTTGTTGTTGTTGTTATACTTGTTATTTGGAGCAGAATATCCCAAAATATCCTTGACAAGTTTTGGGATGAGTATTGTAGTTCCAGATAATTGATGTCCTAGGTTTTCACCGTGTGAGCCCTGGTTCAGCTATTGCCCTTCTGTTGCATGATAGGTCTGTTGTAGTATCGTATTGTGTACAGAATGTTTAGACTACTACATTACACATATTAATAATTGTACTTCTGGGTATTTCCTTTATTGATATATATTATGCTCAGGAGACTTCCTTTTGCGCACTTTGCAATTTCTAAGAATATATTCCTATATACTTTACATCGGATCATATTCATATAATTATACTTTGGTATATTAATTTAAGTGTTGCTTTACTTCTCAGTGAGTTCATTCCCTCTTGTGTTTTGCATTGTTCCCACAACCTGAGAGCCAGGGACAACTCGTTGTGATGCCACAGCACGCAGTATTATTGATTGATTGATTGATTGATTGATTTTAATATTTGTGAGTCGCCCTCCACGTCAGTGCTCCGGGCGACTTACACATAGAACACATAAAAACAGTTCAATAGTTAAGCTAAAAAAAAATAAAATAAAAAAAATAAGAATTTGGTTAAAAGGTCTAATATATTATTATAAAGGTTGTCATTAGATATGAAAGACCTGATGTGTTAACCACAGTGGCACAGGGAATGCCATTAATTTTTTAAAAAGTTGAATGTATTAGAAAAATAATTACACAAATACACATTTTAAGATAACGTTGTCACTCTCCTCCTTGTCCTGAGAGAAGAACTCAGGCCCATGTTCTGAGATTTGGGAACCCTGATGCATTTGCTACAACGTATTCCTCACCCTGCCAGCAAGCCACTGTGACTCTTGGAGCCAAGCACGGGAGGAACAAAGGCTGTGGCAGAATCCTGATGCACCAACTCTGTGAGCTTGGGCTTCACTTCAGTGTTGGTCACTGTCCTTCAAGTTTCAGTCCAATTCCTGAGCATTAGCTAACAGTCCTGTATATTTCTGAGATACAATCAAAGAGTTGGAAGAGACCTCCTGGCCGTCCAGTCCAAACTCCTGCCAAGAAGCAAGAAAATTGCCTTCAAAGCACCCCGACAGATGATAATCCAACATCTGCTTAAAAGCCTCCAAAGAAGGAGCCTCCATCACATCTGGGACAGAGTTCCACTGCTGATCAGCTCTCACAGTTAGGAAGTTCTTCCTCATGTTCAGGTGGAATCTCATTCCCTGTAGTTTGAAGCCATTGCTGTATTGTGTCCTAGTCTCCAGGGCAGAAGAAAGCAACTCTCCTCCCTATGACTTCCCCTCACATCTTGCTCCATGGCTATCATGTCTCCTCTAAGCTTTCTCTTCTGCAGGCTAAACATGCCCAGCTCTTTAAGCTGCTCCTCATAGGGCTTGTTCTCCAGACCCTTGATTGCCCTCCCTGGACACATTCCAGCTTGTCAACATCTCCCTTGAATTGTGGTGCCGAGAATTGGACACAGTATACAAGGTGTGGTATGACCAAGGCAGAATAGAGGGGTAACATGACTTCTCCATACTCCTTTTTATGCAGACTATAATGCGGGCATACTTTTCATATGGTCATTTGTGTCACACATGCATGAACACTCTGGGGTAGCAAAGCCTAAGTTTCCATTGAAGGTGTCTTTGTAGCTGGGGACATTCATTTTGAAACCTTGATCGACTATCATAGTATACTTCTGAAGTTCTGCCTTTTACGTTGGCAGAAGACCCAGTAAACAGTGGAAGGATGCAGAAGATAGCAGCTACCTAAATAATGTTCTTTACAGGCCCCGATGTCAATGGGATTGTGAATCCATTCCATCATTTAATCTGAACTTTAAAAGACCTATTGAAGATATTGAACTCCATGTTTCAAACCGATCTACCATCTTGTACTGTATCTTTAAAGTTCAGAATAAAACCCAGAGTGGATCCCTTTCATGTTGGTTCCACAAACCATTGAAAATAAGTGCCTGTAGAGTTGGAGAATGCTTGCAATTGTGTACAAGCATCAAAGTGCCTTTGATGTATTTTGACAGTGATTAAAGTGACATGTTAAATGACTTCTTTGCACTAAGGAATAATTAAGTGTTTTTTCAAGATGTCAGTGGTAAAGCCAGCTGTCAGCTTACTCTGGGAGGATTTAGGACTTTATCACACCACTCGCTATTCTGCTACAGTTGTGTGAGTGAAGGTAATAGATCCATACCACATTAAGCACCTTCAATAATAGTGCATCTCTGTTCAGTAGTACCATTTTTCCAGTTCTCTAATCCGTGGTTTGGTGGCACAGGGATCCACCGCACTAAGTAGGTGATGGGAATGTAGCAACATTAGGAGCTATTGATGGGGTTTGCACCTAAACAACTAGGAATAGGAGAATCCTAAGTGGGAGGCAGACTGCTATCTGGATATACATGGCATTATGCGATGAGACTGTCACCTTTCTGCAATAGCAATTTACCTGTCTCATGTGATAAAATCCTAGGTTACAGGAGCAGGCCAGGCAGGATGATACCACAGCACTTAGTCAATGATTTTGTGCCTGCAGATCAGAATAATGCAATGCAGTAAACTCATTCAGATGAGGTAAGCTTTCCATGCAAAAAATTGAAAAGGGCTCCTGTACTTTTAATTATGTGACAAGCAACAACTGATGTAATTCCTTCCATCATACAACAACTAAAGATGCCAAAATTAGCATTGTCCATGCCATAATATTTCTGATTTCTATGACTGACTGACTGACTGACTGACTTTATTATTTCTGTGTCGCCCTCCACGTTAGTGCTCCGGGCGACTTACACATAAGCAATTCAACAATTAAAAATATTAAAAATATTAAAAATTAGATTAAAATATTTAGGGGTTAAATGCAAGGGCCAGGCTCAGGTAGTTGAGTTCCTGGTTCTGCATTAGCCATGGGCTTTCCTAAATAGCCAGGTCTTTAGAGCGGTCAGGAACTGGGGCAGGTCGAGGGAGGCTCTCTGGTCCGGTGGCATCGAGTTCCAGAGAACGGGGGCCACAATGGAGAACGATCTCCGTCTCGTGGCCTCCAGGTGGGCCTCTTTCATGCCCGGGACGCAAAGGAGGTTCTTGTTTGCCGGCCGCGGTGTCCTTGAATAGGCAGGCATCAGCAAGCGGTCCTTTAAGTATGTTGGGCCCCGGCCCGTAGGGCTTTGAAAGCCAAGGTCAAGGTCTTATGTAAGGCTCTATACTCAACGGGCAGCCAGTGCAGGCGCTGCAGGGATGGTGTAATGTGGCATCTCATCGATGTTCCTGTGAGAAGCCTGGCGGCCGCGTTCTGCACAATCTGGATCCTGCGGGTTAGTGACCGGGGCAGACCCACATATAAGGCGTTACAGTAATCCAGCCGTGATGTAACCGTGGCATGGATTACTGTAGCTAGCGCTCCGTCGGGAGGTAGGGCGCCAGTTGTCTCGCTTGGCGCAGGTGGAAGAAGGCCCTTTTGCTCGTGGAGGCAACCTGGGCCTCCATCGACAATTTGGAGTCCAGGATAACACCAAGGCTCTTTACTGAGGGGGACGGAATCAATGGTTCCCCTTCGAAGGGGGGCAGTGGGAAAGGTGGTTCTGGGCGGCCCGGCCATAAGATCTCCGTCTTTGATGGATTTATTTTGAGTTTGTGGGCACGGAGCCATTTTGTTACTGCTTCCAGACCTCGAGTGAAGTTTTCGGGCACCGAAGTTGCGCCAGGCTCCAGCTTCAGCAGGAGCTGAGTGTCATCGGCATATTGGTAGCACCCTAGGCCAAAGCTCCGGGCTATACCAGCCAAAGGCCGGACATAGATGTTGAACAACGTTGGTGATAATATGGCGCCCTGGGGTACTCCGCCCTCGAGGAAAGATTTCCTAGAAGTTTGGCCTAGCCATTCAACTCGCTGGCTACGTCCGCGCAGGAAGGAGCTAATCCAAGCTAAAGCTGCTCCTTGTATCCCTATGGTGGCAAGTTGTCGTGTCAGCAGGTCGTGGTCCACCGTGTCGAATGCAGCGGTAAGGTCCAATAGTACCAGAACTACTGAGCCTCCCTTGTCTAATTGGCAGCGGATATCGTCCGAGATGGCCACCAGGACGGTCTCGGTCCCGTGCCGGGGCGAAACCCTGATTGAAAGGGGTCCAAGCCATCTGAGGTCTCAAGGAAGTTTTGTAGCTGGGTTGCTGCCGCGCGTTCGATCAGCTTACTGAGAAACGGGAGGTTTGAGACGGGACGGTAGTTCGCTGGCATCGCAGGGTCCAGGTTGGCAATTTTCCAGAGTGTGCGGACCAAGGCTTCTTTCAGGGCATCCGGGAAGAGTCCCTGCTCCAGGGAGTGGTTTATTATCTGCATCAGGGGACCGAGAGCTCCTCTGCGCAGTCCTTAACTAGATGGGAAGGGCAAGGGTCTGTGGAGCAGGTAGTTGCCCGTGCTGTGGAGATGATTTTCTTGACTGCTTCCAGGTCCAGAGCTTTGAAGTGGTCAAATTTCTGGTTAGTTGGTGTATGTGGTCCTTTTACCCTCTCACTCGTATCATCGGGCACGGATGGCAGGTCTAGCCGAAGAGCGGTGATTTTCTCTATGAAGAATTCCTGGAATTCCTCTGCTGAGATGGCTGGGGTGTCCCTGGTTTTTGGCTGTGGATTAGTAGTGACCAAATCTCGGACGATCCTGAAGATCTGCGCTGGGCGCGATCTCGCAGCTGTTATTAGGGAGGTGTTATGAATTTTCTTTGCCTCTTTTGTAGCCCGCTCGTATGTCTTGCGCATGTTTCTGAAGGCTGTTCTTGATGTCTGGCTAGGTTTCCGCCGCCAGGCGCTCTCCAGTTGTTTCCGTTTGCGCTTCAGTAACCGCAGTTCTTCAGTGAACCACGGGGGCGGAATCTGCGTGGTCGGAAGAGGCGTTTAGGGGCTATTTGGTCGATAGCCTTAGACAGAGCTGCATTCCACCTTTCTACTTGATCGTTAAGGGTACCTCCAGGGACTTCCACGGACTCTAAGGCCGACGCCAATCTGGTAGGGTCCATGAGTCTCTTCTGCCGCGCCAGGATAGGTTCTGGATCTGTCCTTGGTGGCAGAGGGATTTCGATGTTAACCTTCAGGGTGACGTGGTCTGACCAGGGGACCTTCGTTGTTGCTTGTGGTATAGTCTTTAGCCCATATCCGAAGACTAGGTCTAAGGTGTGTCTGGCCTGGTGTGTGGGGCCGGATTCCATTAGTGAGAGACCTAGAGTATCCATTGAATGGATGAAGTCCTTTGCTAGGGGAGACGACGTAATCATGTCTGCATGAACGTTAAAGTCCCCTACCACAATGAGTCTTGACGATCTAAGGGTCCAGTCTGCAACAAGGTCAAGTAGTTTGGAGGTACTCTCCCTCGGGGGCCCAGGTGTGCGATAGATTAAAAGGATTGACAGGCTCTCCTTGGCGTTTAGGGTAATTCCCAGGCACTCAATGCCAATGATCTCTGGGGTCTGTACAGCTGTTATGGGGATGTGGTCCTGGACCAGTATTCCTACTCCACCTCCCTTGCCTCCAATTCTGGGTTGATGGAGCATCTGGAAGCCTGGAGGGGACAGCTCACGGAGGGGTATATTGTCCCCCTTCCGGGTCCAGGTCTCCGTAATGCAGGTGATGTCTGCATTTTGCTCAGTGATATACTCACTTACGGTGGCTAATTTGTTTAGTATGGATCTTGCATTGAGGAGCAGGAGAGATGAAAAGATAGGAGATGGTAGAGAGTAGGTGTTCTGTCGGGGAATGGGTTGCAGATTGGAAGAGGGGTGATGGTTGTGATGATATCGGGCAGGATTTAGGGGTCTAGCCGTGAAGGCAGACTAGGCAGACCCACCAAAGAGGATCCAATATAGCCCTGGCAAGATAGGAAGCCAATTCAAGTTTTCTCTGATTTTCCCCAAATAAAGATCTCATCAAGTTGAAGAAACGCCACCCCGCCCACCACCCCCTTGCTGGCTTCACACTGATTGGTTGGAATCATAAGTTGGCTGGGAGGCACTGCCAGCTTGGCTGTGCCTCGGTCAATCAGGAAGCCAGCACCGCTTCGGGCTCTCATCCAATGAGAGCGAAGGAGGCGGTCCAAGCAAGGAACAGTGAACCGGGATGACATGATGAGTGGATTAAAATGACTAATGCTTGTCCAATTGCTGGTGATTACTTCAGAAAAGTCCTCAAGCTAGCTCTTCTATTGTCCAAGTGGAGGAAGTAAACATTTTTGGTTTGGCGCAGATGCCAGACCCCAGTAGTCCTTAATCCTAGATATGAATCTTTGATAGTATCTTGTCATTGGTTTCAGCCAAGGGGAATGAGAACAATGAGTGAGTCAGAGGAGACATCCAAAGCTTTCCCAAGGCAGGATGTTCCCCTTTATGAGAAATGACAAAATCACCAGGAGGCCTGTCTCTCAGATGGCCACGCTCTGAGATCGGAATGCACGCATCCACAGGACATATTTCCCCAAGTGGGCGAACTCCGAAGCTCGAGGAAATGTCCTTGGTTTATTGTCCATGCAAATGTTCTTTGTTAAGTCCTTTTGTTTAGGGATTTACTAGCCCAGGAAATTTGTGAGCCTTGGCATGCTGGGGTCACAAAAAGGTGGCATTTCATATTTTTATATAGGAACACATGGAAGGGGAAAACATACAAGGGAGATGATTTGTTCATGTGATCCACATTGGGGATTGCTGCAGATGCGAGGAATTGGGGCCTGTCCATTTGGATAAATTTTATAAATCCCATCTTGTCCTAGGGCCAGAATGGCCTGCTTGCTTCTCAGGGATCCCACGGGGTAACCACAGCAAGCTCCCCAGGTCACGGGCTTCTGGACATCCACAGGATGGTGGCAGGATTGATTGTTGCAGTGAGGAGCCATGGATGACAATCAGCTGGTCTTCCTTTAAAGTTTATTTCTTTATGATAAAAAGCTTATTCCCGGGGCGTAGGGGCACAAAGAGCAAAAACAAGATAGCAGTTAGTCTTAGAATTAGTCTAGGAAAAATATGGCACCAAAATGGAGGCGATCCGTTGACCCATGGATACAGGGGCCCGATGGGTTTCAGTATCCATGGTTCAAAGGAACGCAGTTTCGGCCTCCCCGGGATGCTGTAAGAGCATCCTGGGCGAGCCTTCAGTGATCTGCGGCTTGGGAATGGAAAGGTTCGTGCTTGGAGAGAGTTGGAGACAGTAAAAGACACAATGTATCACTATGGAGAGGTAAAAGTTGCAATCTAATACCTTTATTGGGGGATTTATTACAATGTTAGGGTCAGGGGAAGGAAGCAACTTATAGAAACTGCTGCTGTAGCCACACTCCCAGCGATGCTTGGTCCAAGTGGGACATCCAGGAACTGCGGAACTCCCTGCTGCAGGTCAGATCAGCTTGAATGCAGGGGGCTTTCTGTTGTTCGTCCTCAGCTATAGCTGGACAGTGAAGAATGAACTCATCTGAAATGTGTTGGAGGAATGTTCTGTGGATACTGTGGAGTACTGAAATACCAATAAATAGGTCTGAGAGAAATTCCAAGAAGCAAAGATGTGCTTGAGACATGCTATTTAATGGGTAAGACAATCATGCTTGATAGGAAAAGGCAGTAAAGGGGGGGGGAGGAAGACCACATTATACGTTGCTTGTTTGACTCAAAAAATGGCAGAGCTCTGAGTCTTGCAAGACCTGATTAGGGCAGTCGATGACTATATTTTTTATAAGTCTCTCTCTCTCATATATAGATAGATAGATGATAGATAGATAGATAGATAGATAGATAGAGGGTTTTCATAAGTCAGACTTGTGGATGGAAGGAAGAGAAGAAAATGGAAAAAGTAAAAACTTAGACAGCAGAAGCCTACCCAAACTTTTACATAATGCCTTCTTTTAGAATGAACACTATCTGGATAGAGAGACTTTGAGACCTTCACCAGCATCAATTACCTGAGCCAGTTGTCTGCATTTGCCTAATGCTAGAGCCAGACCACACTACACTACAGATTTAATGCAGTTTGACACCAATTTACATGCCATGCCCCAATACTATGGAACCACGAGAGCTGTCATTTTACAAGCTCTTTAGCCTATTCTGCAAAACAATGCTGGTTCCTCAACAAACTGCAAATCCCAGGATTCTGTGGCATTGAGCCATGTCAGTTAAAGTGGGATCAAGCTGCATTGATTTTACCCCAAGACTCCTGTGATCATGGATGAATGCCTAGTCCCTAATAGAGAAAGTTGGCTCCGGATATTCTATTTCTGAAATTAAAATATACCTTTGCAGACCCTGGCAGTCAACTGTGACAGCGAATCCACTCTCATGTTTTACTCTTGATTTTAAAAGACTGCTCCAAAGAGGCTGGACTCCAGTCCCTCTCTCAAATGGCTTCAACGCTTGGATAGCTCTTTAAAAACATGGTGTGGATTCACCAACTTTTCTATCATGAAAGTCAGGGCCGTAGCCAGGATTTTGATTCGGGGGCTGAGTTTGGTTCGGGGGCTGAGACGGGGTGGAGGAGGGTCTACCCTAGCAAACCTTTTGTATTGCTATCCCAATAACCCCATGAATGTGGGATATATTGAGCATGGTGATCAGATCATGAGATGAATAAACATAACAGTTTAAATAATGTACCAGTAAGGCCTTCTCGTGGACCACCCTGAGAATTTCGGGGGGGTGAAGCCCCCTGAGCCCCCCCCCCACCGGCTACATGCCTGATGAAAGTCACTTGCTCCCACTGGATTTGTGTGGGTGGAAGACCTATTTTTCTGAGTCATCAGTGCCTGGCCTCTGGCAACACCTGCACCCAGCGCAGTAATCAAAAGCAACCATGTTTTCGTTGCATGGAAAAATTCAATTTTGGCCATGCTTCCATTTCTTCATTATGCCTTGAGTTGTGCCATTTTGCTTTCTTGATTGCCCCCTGCCCGAGAGTTTGGACTGTGGGTCTTGGTATTAAAGCCTGGATTGAAACTTCATAATATATTTTTTTCTAAAGACAATGAAATAAACTATCATGCTAAAATGTTGCCGTGCAATGACAGCTGCAAGAATATTACTTACTCAAACCTGGAAATAGTTTGAAGTGCCAACAAAGGGGAAAATTTATAGTCAAAGCTGCTGAATTAGCAGCTTTCACTATAAATTTCAAATTGCCAAGTGAAATGTGGATCTTAAATGATAACCAATTGACAACTTTCTGATGGATTTGAAGCCATTTATGGACTTTTTTTGAGCAAGAAGAGACTAACATTGGAATGCTGTAATATGTGGTTATGGGTATTAACAATCCTGGTTGCATGTGTAGGGCTAGAATATTTTTCTCCTTTTTGGTCTTTTCTTCTTGATAATTCATTACAGTTTGGAGGGGAGGTCAGAGCCCCATGGCGTGTCTGCTAGCATTGAGCTTTTAATTTAGTTTAGTGCCTTGGTATGGTGTATTAGTCCTGCTGCAGTTTAATGTCAACTCAGCTCTAATTGTAGTCATTACTGTATAATTCATGTACTTTCTTTTTCTTTGACATTTCCTTTTCATATTTGTTTTTCCATTTCTTCTTATTTTTGAATATTTAGGACTTCTATTATATCAGTTTGTATTCTTGCACGGTCCCTGTTTAAATATTTTATTAAAAAGCATAATACAATTTTGGCATGTTCATTTGGATCACGATACAATGCAATTTTGTAGCACCTTAGAGATTGAGAATATCACCTTCATAGGCTGAGGGTGCAGCTACGTTGTACAATGAATGCAGTTTGGTATCACTTTAACTGTCAGGGCTCAATGCGATGGAATCCAGGGAGATGCAGTTTTACAAGGTATCAGACTTCTGTGCTGAAGAGTGTAGGCACTTCACCAAACTATACATCCCAGAAGTCCATAGTATGAAGTGTTAAGCTGCATGAATTCTACAATGTAGATGCACCCACAATCTCAGGTGGCAAAAAGTCCAACCGTCTGGCAGCAGCCACTAAGAAGGCCCTCACTAAAGAAACTTGTGAAGGTGATGCTTTCCACACAGCCCTGTATCCCAGAATAGCAAGGCAGAAAATCCCACAATATCTACTTTATACTGGGTTATCTGACTCCGTACTCAGATAATGTGGGATTTTCTGCCTTGATATTCTGCCTTGTTATAGGGCTGTGTGGAAGCGCCCTAAGGCAGTGTTTCCCAACCTTTTTTGAGCCGCGGCACACTTTTAACATTTAAAAAATCCGGGGGCTCGCCACCAACCAAAATGACACTCTAACACAGTAAAGAACGGCTGGGGGATGGTGACCTGCTGGGAGCATCTGCTGGGAGTGCTGAAGCCGGGGGAGGGGGAGGGGGAGGAGGAGGAGCCAGGCTGTGCCATGCCCCGCCCCCTCCACGCGGCTTCAGTTCTGCCACAGCTTTGCCAGCCTTGAGCGGGCAGTGCCAAGCCAGCGGTGGTAGAGCCAGCACAATGCTGGCTTGGCACTGCCCCCTCAAGGCTGGCAAAGCTGTGGGAGCACTGAAGCTGGGGGAGGGGGCGGAGCCAGGCCGCACCATGCCCCGCCCCCTCCCCGGCTTCAGTTCTCCCACAGGGGAGAAGCATGAGCGGTGGACAGGCTTCAGTAGACGGGGCTCCTCCTCCGCGCAGCTTCAGCGAGTGAGGGGTCAGAGTCGTGGCGGGAGTCATGGCGGATTGGAGGCTGGCTGGGGAAACGGCCAAAGGAGGCGGAGCCCCGGCCCCTTCTTTTACTTCGCCGCCACTCGGCCCTTCCTCCTCCTCCCCCAAGCAGCAGGAGTTCGGCAGGAGGAGGGGGAAGGAAGGGTGGCAGAGAGCTTTTCATGCGGCACACCTGATGATCGCTCACGGCACACTGGTTGAGAAACACTGCCCTAAGGCATCACCTTCACAGGTTTCTGTTCCATCAGATTGGGGGGGGGGGGGGGAATCCACTTATATCTCCATACCAAAAAAGGAAAATGCTAAATAATGCTCAAACTTTCGTACAGTGGCACTTATTTCACATGCCAGTAGGGTAAGGCTCAAGATCCTGCAAGGAAGACTCCAGCAACACATGGAGAGAGAGAGAGAGAGAGAGAGAGAGAGAGAGAGAGAGAGAGAGAGAGAGAGAGAGAGTTGCCAGATGTACAAGCTGGCTTTCGAAAAGGCAGAGGAACAAGAGACCAAATTGCCAATATCCTTTGGATAATGGAGAAAGGCAGGGAGTTTCAGAAAAACATTGATTTCTGTTTTATTGACTATTTTAAAGCCTTTGACTATGTGGATCATAATAAATTATGGCAAGTTCTTGGTGGTATGGGCATAGCAAGTCACCTTGTCTGTCTCCTGAGAAATCTGTATAATGACCAAGTAACAAAAAAACAAACAAAAAAACAAAACAAAAAACAAAAGAAGAAGAAGAACTGACCATGGAACAACCGACTGGTTCAATGTTCGGAAAGGCATATGGCAGGGTTGTATACTCTCACCCAACCTATTCAACTTGTATGCAGAACACAAACATTAACAACCTTAGATATGCAGATGATACCATTTTGATGGTTGAAAGTGAGGAGGAGCTGAGGAGCCTTCTAACCAAGGTGAAAGAAGAAAGTGCAAAAGCTGGGTTGCAGTTAAACATTAAAAAAAACCATGATTATGGCACCTGGACTAATTGATAACTGGCAAATAGAGGGAGAAAATGTGGAGGCAGTGACAGGGTTTGTATTTCTAAGTGCAAAGATTACTGCAGACGCAGAATGCAGCCAGGAAATCAGAAGACATTTACTTCTTGGGAGGAGGGCAATGACCAACCTCAATGAAATAGTGAAGAGTAGAGACATCACACTGGCAATGAAGATCCGCGTAGTTAAAGTAATGGTATTTCCCGTAGTCACCTATGGATGGGAGAGCTGGACCATAAGGAAGGCTGAGCAAAGGAAGATAGATGCTTTTGTACTGTGATGTTGGAGGAAAATTCTGAGAGTACCTTGGACCATGAGAATATCCAACCAGTCCATACTTCAGGAAATAAAGCCTGACTGCTCATTGGAGGGAAGGATAGTAGAGGCAAAGATGAAGTAGTTTTGCCACATCATGAGAAGAAAGGAAAGCTTGGAGAAGACAATGATGCTGGGGAAAATTGAAGGAAAAGGGAAGAGGGGCCGACCAAGAGCAAGATGGATGGATGGTATCCTTGAAGGGACTAGCTTGACTTTGAAGGTGCTATGGGTAGCTATGGCTGACAGGGAGCTCTGGCGTGGGTTGATCTAGGAAGTCACAAAAGGGCTGTGTGGAAGGGCCCTTAGATAAAGGCCTTACCTGAAGATCACAGGTCTCTTGCAGAATCATATGGGGAGATATGTGCTCTCCACTCCAAGCTATTGCATTTTGCAAAGAGAGAGGAGGGCCCAGGGTGCCTCAGCTTGTGTGGAGGAAGAGAGCCCTTGGGGCTGCTTGTCCTTTGCCCTCCATCCATGCTGTGCTCATGCAAAGGCCAGTCCTGCAGACAGTCACAGCTGTGAACATGAAAGTGTTCATAGGAGCTCTTGATCCAAATCCCTGTTCAAAGTGCCTGCCGCACCCACATTGCTCCCTTCAACAAAGAAAGCGAAGGGGCTTAGGAAGGAGGGGGGTCTCCCAGCTGCAGGCTTGCCTCCACACCCCCAGAAATGGGGTCAGCTTTGTGGGGGTTCTCATGCTCTCTGCAAGGGCTAGGTGGGTGGAGGATCATTGTGTGTGTGACTACTAATCGAAACTGGGGGACTCTTAAGGGCTGGGTAGTTTGAAAGATTATGAACAAACCTTTGGAACAATCAAATGGTTTACAGAGAAGTAACAGGGTGGCTATATGACTTTTTAGAAATGTTCCTTTGATATATGGTGTGCTGTAGCCATCCGTAACAGGAAGCAATGATAGGATGACTGTGTTTCTGAGATCTTTAATTCCTAAAGGGGAAGAGGAGCTCTGTAAATCCATATCCATGAATGATTGCCAGTACCTGCAATAGGGCTATAATAGTCAGACCTCCATATAGAATCATAATTGGAGGAGACAACAAGGGCCACCCAGTTCTTCTCGGCTTTTCTTCACGAACGAAGATCCAGGAAGGACTCATTCCACACTTTCTACAAGTGTGTTGATGATTCGGAGGTTGGATGTGTCCTTCGAGCCTGTGCAATGGATTTTTCTGGTGGAGCACAGCGTGCACAGAACTGGCCTCACCTTTTAAACCAAAGGTTTGTCTGCCGGGGCCTAGCAAGCTGGGATGGTGGCAACGAGGTCCTCAGGTCGTAGGTTTGGTTCGAGTTGCCTTCTCTTAGATCAGTGGTTCTCAACCTTTCTAATGCCGTGACCCCTTAATGCAGTTCCTCAAGTTGCGGTGACCCCCAACCATAAAGTCATATTAGTTGCTACTTCATAACTGTTATTTTGCTACTGTTAGGAATCACAATATATATATCTGATATGTGGGATGTATTTTCATTGTTACGAAGTGAACATAAACCATAATGATTAATTACAAAAACAATATGTAATTATATATTGTGAAATATATATTTCTATTTACAAATAAATGAAATTTAGATTTGAAGCAGGAAGGGAGGAAAGAGGTAGAGAAGGAAGTAAGGGAGGAGAGATGGAAAGAAGAAAAGGGAGGGAAGGTGGAGATGAGAGAAGCCCAGAGGCATCCATGGATGCCAGCGAGGATCCTGGGCGCCCCTTCCTTTCCCCAACCCAAAGGGGGCTCGAGTGCGTTGGGGAAAGGAGGAGGCGCCCATGGATGCCAGCGAGGATCATGGCGGCCTTCCTTTCCCCAACCCAAAGGGGCTCGAGTGGGTTGGGGGAAAGGAGGGAGGCGCCCATGGATGCCAGCGAGGATCTGGGCGCCCCCTTCCTTTCCCCAACCCAAAGGGGGCTCGAGTGGGTTGGGGAGAGGAGGGAGGCGCCCATGGATGCCAGCGAGGATCTGGGCGCCCCCTTCCTTTCCCCAACCCAAAGGGGGCTCGAGTGGGTTGGGGAGAGGAGGGAGGCGCCCATGGATGCCAGTGAGGATCCTGGGCGCCCCCTTCCTTTCCCCAACCCAAAGGGGGCTCGAGTGGGTTGGGGAGAGGAGGGAGGCGCCCATGGATGCCAGCGAGGATCTGGGCGCCCCCTTCCTTTCCCCAACCCAAAGGGGGCTCGAGTGGGTTGGGGAGAGGAGGGAGGCGCCCATGGATGCCAGCGAGGATCTGGGCGCCCCCTTCCTTTCCCCAACCCAAAGGGGGCTCGAGTGGGTTGGGGAAAGGAGGGAGGCGCCCATGGATGCCAGCGAGGATCTGGGCGCCCCCTTCCTTTCCCCAACCCAAAGGGGGGCTCGAGTGGGTTGGGGAGAGGAGGAGGGGCGCCCATGGATGCCAGCGAGGATCTGGCGCCCCCTTCCTTTCCCCAACCCAAAGGGGCTCGAGTGGGTTGGGGAGGAGGAGGGGCGCCCATGGGAGGATCTGGGCGCCCCCTTCCTTTCCCCAACCCAAAGGGGCTCGAGTGGGTTGGGGGAGGAGGGAGCGCCCATGGATGCCAGCGAGGATCTGGGCCCCTTCCTTTCCCCCAACCCAATGGGGGCTCGAGTGGGTTGGGGGGGAAAGGAGGGAGGCGCCCATGGATGCTGGCAAGGATCCTGGCGCCCCCTTCCTTTCCCCAACCCATGGGGGGCTCGAGTGGGTTGGGGAAAGGAGGGTGGCGCCCATGGAGGCTGGCAAGGATCCTGGGCGCCCCCTTCCTTTCCCCAACCCAATGGGGGCTCGAGTGGGTTGGGGAAAGGAGGAGGCGCCCATGGATGCTGGCAGGATCCTGGCGCCCCCTTCCTTTCCCCAACCCAATGGGGGCTCGAGTGGGTTGGGGAAAGGAGGGAGGCGCCCATGGATGCTGGCAAGGATCCTGGGCGCCCCTTCCTTTCCCCAACCCAAAGGGGGCTCGAGTGGGTTGGGGAAAGGAGGGAGGCGCCCATGGATGCTGGCAAGGATCCTGGGGGCCCCCTTCCTTTCCCCACCCCAAAGGGGGCTCGAGTGGGTTGGGGAAAGGAGGGGAGGCGCCCATGGATGCTGGCAAGGATCCTGGGCGCCCCTTCCTTTCCCCAACCCAAAGGGGGCTCGAGTGGGTTGGGGAAAGGAGGGAGGCGCCCATGGATGCTGGCAAGGATCCTGGGCGCCCCCTTCCTTTCCCCAACCCAATGGGGGCTCGAGTGGGTTGGGGAAAGGAGGGAGGCGCCCATGGATGCTGGCAAGGATCCTGGGCGCCCCTTCCTTTCCCCAACCCAAAGGGGGCTCGAGTGGGTTGGGGAAAGGAGGAGGCGCCCATGGATGCTGGCAAGGATCCTGGCGCCCCCTTCCTTTCCCCAACCCAATGGGGGCTCGAGTGGGTTGGGGAAGGAGGGAGGCGCCCATGGATGCTGGCAAGGATCCTGGGCGCCCCTTCCTTTCCCCAACCCAAAGGGGGCTCGAGTGGGTTGGGGAAAGGAGGAGGCGCCCATGGATGCTGGCAAGGATCCTGGCGCCCCCTTCCTTTCCCCAACCCAATGGGGGCTCGAGTGGGTTGGGAAGGAGGGAGCGCCCATGGATGCTGGCAAGGATCCTGGGCGCCCCTTCCTTTCCCCAACCCAATGGGGGCTCGAGTGGGTTGGGGAAAGAGGGAGGCGCCCATGGATGCTGGCAAGGATCCTGGGCGCCCCCTTCCTTTCCCCAACCCAATGGGGGCTCGAGTGGGTTGGGGAAAGGAGGAGGCGCCCATGGATGCTGGCAAGGATCCTGGGCGCCTTCCTTTCCTCAGGGAGGTCGGGTGGAGGCGAGGAAGCTCGGAGGCATCCAGGGGCGGCCAGGCATTGAGGCCGCTAGGAAGAAGTCCACCCACCTCACCGGAGATAACAGAGGGTGAGTCTTCTTCCACGTGGGTTTGCCTCCCAAGCTCCTCCTCCTGGCTAGCACATGTCTGTGGGAAGAGCAAGAGGAGGAGCCAGCATGGACTTCCATTTGGCTGGCTCGGGATCGGACCCGTCGGCAGCCATTTTTGGAGGCGGAGTCAGCCAAGACGGCTTCGGCGACCCCCCGAAAATGGCGCTGCGACCCCCCTGGGGGTCGCGACCCCCAGGTTGAGAACCACTGTCTTAGATGGTTGACCTTACAGCCAACCATCTGCCCGGGTTTGAAATCAGAGTTTTCCTTCTCCTAGGATGGTTGTGAAAAGGCTAGAGAGCCCATCCTGCCCATTGACGCTCTTTGCCAGACCCTTCAGTTGTGACCTGTCTGACATGGGAGGCCCTACCGGTGGCTAGTACGCCACCGCCAGCATAGCTCACAACTTTATTAGGGTACGCAAGCCTCTCCCCACAACAAGGGGGCACCAACTGAGAGGGCGCCACCCAGTTCTAGGCAGGTAATAATAATAATTATTATAATTATTATAATTATTATTATTATATACACAACAAGATTAATACACAGAAAACAAGATCACCATGCTGGCTTTTGTATTTGATGACACATCGGACACTTCCTACATGTGTGATGTATCGGCAAATAATGTGTGCGGATCCAAGTAGCATGGCCTTTTGCAGCTGACAGCACCTATTGTTTTTAAGTGCAGGCCAAGGTCTTTAGGCAGTACACCCAGGGTGCTTATTACCATTGGGACCACCTTTACTGGCTTGTGCCCAGGGGCGGCTGAACCATTAGGCAGATTAAGCATTTGCTTAGGGCGCCACTCGCCCGGGGGCGCTGCTTTGCCAGCCAGGCAGCAGAGTTGCCATGGTCCCTGAGGAAAGAGGCAGGGGAAGATAGGTGGGGATCCCTTCTTCCTCTGTCTCTCTGTCTGTCTCTCTGTCTCTCAATCATTCTCTTTCTCTTTCTCTCTCTTTCTGCTTTCGTCCAGCTGAGCCGGCCCCACATGTGGCCAGGAGCAGGGAGGCGGCACTTCAGGAGGGTGGGCAGAGAGACACAGGGAGAGAGGGGGAGAGAGAGGCAGCTAGGCGCCCAGGTAGGCAACTGTGTTCTCAGCCTTGGCGTGGAAAAAGAAAGGAGCCCTCCTCTGACTCCCCTTGATTGAGCCTGCTGTAGCTTGACTCTGCCCCTAGCCCCGCCAGCCAACCCTTTCTCCCCTCTGCTTCCAGGCTGCATCCCCATTGTACACTCAATTCAGTTTGACACCGCTTGGACTGCCAGGGATGAATGCTGTGGGATTGGGCAGTTTGGTGTAATGGCACCAGTTCTCTTGGGCAGAGAAGGGGAAAGACCTTCCACCATTCCATACCACCCAGGCCCTTCCACACAGCCCTATTTCTTAGAATATCAAGGCAGAAAATCCCACATTAACTGAGTGTGGACTCAGATAACAGAGTTCAAAGCAGATTGTGTGTATTATCTGCCTTGATATTCTGGGTTATATGGCTATGTGGAAGGGCCCTCAGTCACCATCTATTCTGCCATATAAAATCCAAATAATTTGCTTTGAGCTGGAATTTGTGGCAGTGTAGACACATATAATCCAGTTCAAAGCAGACTTTGTGTATTATCTGCCTTGATATTCTGGGTTATATGGCTGTATGGAAGGGCCCTCAGTCACCATCTATTCTGCCATATAAAATCCAAATAATTTGCTTTGAGCTGGAATTTGTGACAATGTAGATACATATAATCCAGTTCAAAGCAGATAAATGCGGATTTTATATGATAGTGTCGCTGAGGTCCCAGGTCTCCCAGGTCCCTTCTACACTGCCACATAATCCAGATTATTAAATCAGATAATTTACATCATCTCATTTGAACCAGGTTATGCGAGTCTACACTGCCATATAATCCAGTTCAATGCAGACCGTCGGTATTTGCTATGGCAGTGTGGTAGAAGGGGCCTCAATCCATACTGAGCATTATATGCACTTCAAAGCCAAGCAACAAAATTTCCACAAAAGCAAGTCCTTCATGAGCATCAGTGCTCTGCTGTTTGTGCAAACCCCATCCCAGCTTCAAGCTGGTTTTCCTATGTAATCATCCGCACACACAGCAAAACCGCTTTGAAACTGCATGAAATGATCAGTGTGACTGTTTTACACCCTGGCTGCAATGCCCTAAAGCAAAAGCTAAAGCCTTCAGAGACACAAATATCTGCCGGTTTAGATCCCAATGTGTGTGTCTGCGGTCACGCGCATTACCTGCTCCAAATTGGATGGCAGTGCTACAATTCCAAATTGGTGGAGAACTGTTATTTGTAGTATTTACAACTCCCAGAAGAGCCCAATCCCAAGCAGCGAGGATGAACTGCATTAAATTGAAAGGTGGCTGAAGCAATAGGCAAGTTACGCATTTGCATATAGCGCAAAATCCCTGAGGGGCGCTCTTGAGGTTCCCCCGCTTACACTTGAAAATTATCTAGGGCTGGCCCTGCTTGTGCCAGAGTCTTTGTAGTTCGATCTCCAAATCCTTGTCTCATGTAAACTTTTCCAGTTGCTTCTCATCAATGCTGCTGTCACCTGGGATTGGAACATCAAGAATCTATACTTAGTGGGGGGTTTTCCATGATCACCACTGGGACCACCTGGACTGGCTTGGGCCAGAGTCTTTGCAGTTCAATCTTGAAATCATCATATCGTGTCTGTGACGCCCCCCAGGGGCTGTTTATGTCTGTATTTGTACTTTGCTGCCCTTACCTGCAAAGTCTTTGTTCTATGGTCCCATTGTCTGCCATGCGGTCACTCTCTGCCATGCAGTCACTCAGTGGCGGAGTTGTGTCTTGGCTCCAAACCTGGCGTTCCCGCTCTCAACTCCACCTTTTTACTGGAGCTTATTTAAGGGGTCGGACGTCCGCTCCGCCCTCATTCCAAAGATCTCACGGATGAAGCAAGGCTGGAACCTAAGCTTGCTGGGACATAGCATTCTTAGTTCACCTGCCGAGTCTACCTGCGCTCTCAACCAAGCTGCAGTGCATAGGAGGCCCGTCCTCAACAGAGACTGCAGATTTTGGGTTTTTACAGGACTTCGTGGGCCTACAAAAACCGGAGATGAACAGGACACCTGGGATCCAAAGAAAGGTACCTTCGCTTTGCATGAGGCAAGTGAACACTTTCCCTTTGTTTAAAGGACTCTTTGCAACCAACCAAGCATTTTGGGCCACCAGCATTTTCTACTGGTTGTTATCCAATAAATCCTGTTTTGGTTCACTATTTCTGAGTCTAGCATTCATTATTATAGAGATCCTGGGTCTCCCTGCATGTGGGAAGGCTCTCTTCTCTACCTTCGGGGTCATAGCTTGCAACGTCCATCCTTTTAAAGCCCGTTTGACCCGGAAGGCAGAAGAGTGTCGGCTTTTCCAGTTGTTTCTCTTCAATCCTGCTGTCTCCTGGGATTTCAAAATTGATAATTGGTTTTTTAACACGATCATGAAATCAGGAGCATTGTGCTCCAAAACTTTATTAGTCTAAATTCAGAAGTCCCAGAGTAGCTTGACGTGTTCATTTTCTGTGACCTTTTCAGGCTTGCGATCCCACCAGTTTTTGTCGCAGGCAGATGGTATTTGTGACACAAGTTCCAATGACTCACCTGAGCAATTGTGTTATGCCTCTGCTTGTAGTCTGTCTGTGCAATCTTCTTGCAGCAACTGAGGATGTGATCTGTTGTTTCATCTGCTTCCTTGCAGTCTATACTAGGGATCTGTTGTCGACTTTTCAATTTTGGCTTTGATGGCATTTGTTCTAATGGCTTGTTCTTGGGCTGCCAGAATCAGGCCCTCCGTCTCCTTTTTCCATAGTTCCAATTGTGAGCCACATCCATGATTTTAGGGCTTGGCTTCCAGAACTTTGACCATTTTGATGGCCGTTCTATGGACACATTCCAGTTTATCAATATACTTCTTGAACTGCGATGCTTAGAAATGGACACAGTATTTTAGATGAGGTCTGACCAATGCAGGATAATGTGCTATTATTACTTTCCTTGATCTAAACACTAACCACACAAGAAAAAATTGCAAATGTGGAGAGGTGACTGTACTGTCATTATGTTTTCCTTATGGCCACCCAGAGCTACGGTTCTCAATGATCAAGGAAAGCAGATTTCCCATATTCAGACAATATTCCCATGGGATTCTTTCATAATTCACAACGTAATATGCATCTCTTTTGCAGCCAGAAATCTGTTCCCGAGTGAGGAATGAATATATCATTGGAAGATGAAGGGGACCTTTAGAACTGGATGAGGTCTTCCAATTACTCACAAACCTCCCCAGATTTAGCAAACCTTCAAAGGCCTTATTTTGACTTCATCCTAAAATGGTCTTGGTTGCTGTTCAAAAGTCAAGGTTCAAAATGTGTACATGGGGTAGACCTGAACTACAAGGAACTACTCAATCTTCAGCTAGCACTAAAGGCTGGGGAGAGTTGGGTACATGGGGACTACAGCTCCCAAAATCCCCTGGCTAGCACAGGCAATATGAGAGTTGTACTCAAAGAAAAAGTCACTTTATCCCAGTTCTGTGCTCTGCTCATGTGCCATAGGCTCTCCCAGCCTTTGTGCCCACTGAAACAGGTGACCTAGCTAGCTACTCTTTGCTGTTGAATCCACTAGGATGTACCACCTTTCTATTTGCCTGTCCGGATGCAGAGAAAGCTTCCATCCTCTCTATCCTTCCAGCTGCACAGACCTGTCCTGGGGCCTCCTATTTTATCTCTTATTTACACATGCTGGAGATATGGTCCTATCGGCCGCTGTCAATGATGCAAGCAGAGATTAGTCCACGTGACTTACAGTCCAAGAGTCATGTGGGTGATGTGGCATATCCTTCACAGCAGCTGGAGCCAGCCTGGGGTGGTTTAGAGAAGGGCATACCTGTTACGGGCAAAGATGTTTGGCTTTCCAAGCAAAAACACAGGTTGTCTTATGACAGGATGGTATTTGCATCCATGTTAGGAGGTTGGATTACATGGCCCTTATGGTCTCTTCCAACTTAATGATTCTCTGATCCTATGACTCTATATCCAGCCATAATCAGATGCCTAAAAAGGAGTCTGTAGTGCCTCAACTCCTGGGCTGGCTCTTGGGTGAAGAACACCATGACCACCAACATTCACAGAGTAAAACTAAGATGCATAGTTTCAAGCAACTTCAGCATGGGGTCACCTCTGGGCTGAGAGGGCCGGTATATAAATGTAGTAAATAATAAATAAATAAATAAATAAATAGGATGGCAAAGGACAGGTTGCAACTGTTTGCTTTTGCTTGAGCCTATTGGGAACTTTTGCACTTTGAAGTCAATTAGCAGCTGCCAAAGTAAACCCAAGACCAAAGAGGATATTGAAGAGAGGAGAAAAACTGGACATTTTAAAAGGAGCTGGAAAAGTGGTGTGAGGTGGCTGTCACTGCAAAACCATTGTAATTGGAAGGCATGGGATAAGATGCCATCATATTTATACATGTCAGTTGAATAATCTTCAGGAGACAGGGGAAGTTCTTCCAGTTAGAGCAGCATTTCTCAACCTGGGGTGGGGACCCCTGGGGGGGGGGGTGTCTCGAGGGAATATCAGAAGGGTCAACAAAGACCATCAGAAAACACAGTATTTGGCCCCATTCTGTTGGTCGAATGCTCTTTGACTGGGTAAACTATAAATCCCAGTGTGGGATTCCCAAATTCAAGGTCTATTTTCCCCAAACTCTGCCAGTGTTCTATCATTTGAGTATTCATGCCAATTTTGGTCCAGATCCATCATTGTTTGAGTCCACAGTGCTGTCTGGGTGTAGGTGAACTACAACTCCAAAACTCAAGGTCAGTGCCCACCAAACCCTTCCAGTATTTTCTGTTGGTCATGGGAGTTCTGTATGCCAAATTTGGTTCAATTCCATCGTTTCTGGAGTTCAGAATGCTCTTGGATTGTAAGTGAACTATAAATCCCAGCAAATACAACTCCCAAATGACAAAATCAATCCCTTCAACCCAACCAGTATCCAAAATGGGGTGTTTCCGGTATTTGTGCCAAATTTGGTCCACGGAATGAAAATACATCTTGCATATCAGATATTAAATGCGAACACTGGTGGAGTTTGGGGGAAAATAGATCTTGACATTTGAAAGTTGTAGTTGCTGGGATTTATATGACAGTAGCAAAATTACAGTTATGAAGTAGCAATGAAAATAATTTATGGTTGGGGGGTCACCATAACATGAGGAACGGTGTTAAGAGGCTACAGCATTAGGAAAGTTAAAAACCACGATGTTAGAGTGTGTCCATGTTATAGAATTATAATATTTTGATCTCATTTCAACGGCTATGGGTCTGTCCTCTGGATCCTTGAGATTTCAAGTTTGGGGAAAGACTTAGAATTCTTCTATATTGTTTCAGTTCCCTGAAGCACAGCATTAGAGCTCTTTAGCAGGGAATTCTAAGTACATGACCAAACTACAGATCCCATGGCAAAATAATGCAGCATGGACACACTCATAGCTGATACAGATGAAAGATTTATCTTTGATTGTGTCTTCCTGCATGGCAGGGGATTGGACATTATACTCCTAGAATTGCATTGGCTTTTTTAGCTGCTGCATCCCACTATTGGCTCATGTTCAGCTTTGGGCTTACCAAGGCTCCTAAATCCATTTCATATGTACTGTTTTGACACCAGGCATGCCAGGATTACCCATAAGACCAACCTAGGCCATGACCCAGGGGTGCAAGCCAAGGGGGACGGGGGTGCAGATCACGGACCAAAAAATAATAATGTTGAAACAAATAAAAACGCAACGTGCATGGAGATGAGGAAGGATACCGGAGGTCCTCCTTTTCGGTGCTGCCCCTGCCCCTTCCTGAATACCAGCTCCTGCATCTGCTATTGTTGCACAAACGGCGTATGTGCAGGGGCTCTCGACACTGGCGTCGACATCGACAGGAGGAACAATTAACTCCCTCAATGCCGACAGCATCCACTTTCTGGCTCCTTCAGTGCAAGTACAGGAACCTCCATTGCGCAGTCTGTGCATGCCCTAACACCATGAAAGCTGGTATTCCTCCTCCAACATGAGGAGGAGACTCCTCCTTACTGGAGAGAGAAGAGCAACTGCTGACTACGGCACATGCACAAACCCCAGTACAGGAGAGAAGCCCAGCACGACAAGCCCCGGTATCGGGGAGAAGCGCAGCATCGGTACAGCTGCTGACTACAATGCATGCACAATCCCTGATCCCGGGTAGGAGCCAAGTGTCTCAAGCCCCGGTATCGAGGAGGCTCCCCCCATGCCTGCATACATAGTGCCTGCCGAGAGGGAAACTCCTGTGGCGGACCTAGTGGGACCACACCGGGAGAGTTGGATGCGGGGCCCTAAGGGGGACGAGTGGATGAAAGGATGTGTGTGTGTGTGTGTGGGGGGGGGGGGTGTGCGGTAGAGGTTGGCTTAAAGGGGGCGTAATTCCAAAGTGTGGCCTAGAGCGCAAAAAAGGTGTTAATCCGGGCCTGACACCAGGTGTCACCCATCCTATATCAATACATTTCATTTTTTTATATTCTAGTGGGATTTTTTTAAGCTCTGAATGCCAACCCTAAGCCGGAATTGCCTATTCCCTTGTTCCGTTCACCAGGAACAGCTCTCCCTTCAATGAAGCTGAGTTGCTCAACAGAATCGATTCACATCTTCTTGTGCCTCCTGTTCACCCACAAGAGCTGGGCCTCTCTCCTTCTGCCCCGGGAGGCTCTTTCAGGGCACATCATTAACCCCAAGGTTCGGGTCCGCTCTCTTGCAATCTCATGCCACATGAAAACAGAGCAGCGTGTTCAAGAAGCTGCAGACCCGGGCTTCATTAGCCACCATGTATCTCTCGTCAGCCAATAAATTATAGAACACAAGCATATCTTTGAAAGCCAGCCAGACTCCTAAATCCAGCAATCTTTTAACAGATAGAACCTAACTAATTTAGTAGGGACAGAAATGTCAGCCTCTCTTGCGCTGGTTTGCCATAAGGAAATATGTGTATCAAGGTGGAGAAAGAGAAATGAAGAACCACGCAGAAGGAAGTCATGCAATTTTCTCCAACTTCAGGGTATAAAATCCAGAGCTGGTTGTCCTCAACAAGAGATGTGAGGAGAATCTATGATATCCCCCTTCATAGGAAGTTGCAAAATTGCTTCATACTGTCAATACGTCCTGCCCCGAATTAAAATGAGCACTCAAAGGCAAATCAGGATACATGTGTCCAAGTGACACCATTGTGTTGAGCATTCCTTACTTCTGAAATCCAAAATGTTCCAAAATGGTCCACATGAATGACTGAGATAGTGATCCCTTTACTTTGTGATGGCTCAATGTCTGCAATACACAACATTATTTAAAAATATCCTCAAGGTACGTAAGTTTCTGTGTATAAGGTGCATATGAAACATAAATGAAGTTAATGTTTAGACTTGGGTCCCATCTACAAATCCCATTATGTGTAGGTAATGGGATTTGTAGATGGGACCCAAGTCTAAACATCTATCCAACTCTGGAGGGTGGTGCTCATCTCCATTTCTAAGCCAAAGAGCCGGCATTGTCCATAGACACCTCCAAAGTCATGTGGCCAGCATGACTGCATGGAGTGTCGTTACCTTCCCACAGAAGCGGTACCTATTAGCATGTTTTCGAACTAGGATGGCAGAAGCTGGGACTAATAGCAGGAGCTCACCCTGCTCCCCGGATTCGAACCGCCCACCTTTCAGTCAACAAGTTCAGCAGCTCAACAATTTAACCTGTTGTGCCACCAGGGAGGTCCTGTATTTGCATGTGCATTATGTGTGATGCATATGCAAACACATGTATTGCAAAATCTGAAATCCTAATTTTGGATAAGGGACATTCAATGTGTACAACGGGTCCTTGATATCTATTGAGGCTTGGTTCCCGGATTCTGCATGCTTATCCAAATCCACTATCCCTCTGGGTCCTCCTCAGTTTTCTTCCATTGCTGCAAGCTGAGTTCAAAGTGCACAAGAAGTCTGCACTCACGGCACATCAAAACTGTAGAATGAATGGAGTTTGACACCACTTTAACTGTTGTGGTTCAATGCTCATTCAAATCTCATTCAAAGCACCTCCGACAGATGGTCATCTAGATGGCTTCTCCTAGCTTAGTTATTTTTGGCTCATCGATAACTTTTGTTATCTTGACCACACGCTGATGTTGCTTGGCCACACTTGTCCCTGTGAACTATTTGAAGGATATGGACAAGTGTGGCGCCCCCAGGGGGCTGGTTTTATATCTGTATTTTGTATTTGGTTGCCCTTTGCCTGCATGGGCCTTTGTTTCACCTTTCTACCATGTGGACAAATGGAAGGGGCTGTGTCTTGGCTCCAAACCTGGCGTCACCACCCTTAACTCCTCCTTTTTCCGGAGTTTACCTGAGAGGCAGGACTTCCTCTCTGGCCACATTCCAGAAGAGCACATGGACATAGCAAGGTGGAATCTAAGCCATTGCGGCGACAAAAGCATCTTAGTTCACCTACTAAGTCTAACCTTCGCTCTCAACCGAAGCCTGCAGTACAAAGGAGGACCTATCCTCAACATAGACTGTGGATTTTGGGGCTTTCACAGGACTTCGTGGGCCTACAAAGCCAGAGAGCAACAGGAAACCTGGAATCGAAGAAAGGCACCATCACTCTGCAAACAAAGAGGCAAGTGATCGCATCCTTTTTCAAGGACTTCCTTTTGCAACCAACTAAGCACCAGCAATTTTACTGGTTGTTATTGGGCCACCAGCAATTTTACTGGTTGTTATTCAATAAATTTTGTTTGGGTCACTATTTTGAGTCTAGCACTCATTCTTAAAGATATTCCAGGTCTCCCTATATGTGGGGCAGCTTTTCTCTACCTTCAGGGCCATAGCTTGCAATGTCCATCCCTTTAAAGCCTATTTTCCAGGCCCTGAAGGCAGAAGAACAAGTAATGATCATTTCCCTGTCTGCTTTTGTATCAAATGCAGAAAGCTTTTAAAACATTATTTTCTGTTTTCAGAACTGCTTTTAAATGGCTTTACGTAGTTGTTAGATTGCCTCATATATGTATTTTAATGTGTGCTGCTCCAGGATTTTATTATATCATGCTCAGCACTAAAGGTCTGGCATCCACCTGGTCTGACTTGCCCAGATGAGAACCTAGTCTGTCTTATATCTTTCCTTTGTCAAGCTTAGCCTTCAAAGAAATGTAGGCATCCGTAGCATGCATTTGGTGTCAGGACGCAGGTGGACACAAATCACCATCTAGAAACTTGAGAGTTGTAGGAAGGAGGGGGATCGGAAGTTGTGAAGGGAGGGGGATCGGGATGGTCTAGGAGCCAAAGCCTCGTAAGTTTTGCTCTGGAAGGGGAGGTGGTTGTGCCGATGGTAGCAGGATGAACTAAAAGAATACTGAGATAGTAGAAGTAGATGGTACCTGCCCGAGTCCCCCCCCCCCTCAGGGGTTGAGAAGGGTGGGGTTAAAATAACGTAAATAAATAAATAATAAATAAGAGCCAATGTATTTTGAGTGTTGGACTATGACTCTGGTGACCAGGGTCTGAATCCCCATGCAGCCATGGAAATCTACTGAGTGACCTTGGGGGAATCATACACTCTCAGCCCCAGAAAACCCTATGATTAATTCACCTTTGGATTACCATAAGTTGGAAACAATTGAAGGCACATAACAGCGGAAACAACAAAGTAGTGCCGGTCTGTTTCCCCTCCAAATGATAATTCTGCCCCTGCCCCTATCAATGGTCTCTTACTCCCCACATTTCTAGTTTTGCAGGGAATGAAACTCATCCTTACAACTTTTTGACTCCCTGAGTTTGCAATTCCCCTTTCCTTGCCTCTTTGGGGTGTCTAAACTGTATTTCTAAATGCTTGGCTGAAGTTTTACATCTGGGGACTCAAGGAAAAGTTAATGTGTGGGAATACTGTTGGTATTTTGACACCAGAAAAAAATGGGTTAAATGCACAAAAGGGGTCCCTAATGGTGATTTGTGTCTTGGACATATTAGGTGGGGACATTTTCGCCTATGCAGTATGCTTGCAAGATGCATCTACACCAGACATGGGCAAACTTTGTCTCTCTAGGTGTTTTGCACCTAAGCTATTATCTTTTCTGGGGAGGCCTAGCTCTTGGTCCTGCCTCCATCGCAAGTGCAGCTGGTGGGGATGAGAGACAGGGCCTTCTCAGTGGTGGCTCCTTGGCTCTGGAACTCTCTCCCCAGTGAGATTAGATCAGCGCCGTCTCTCCTGGCCTTCAGAAAGAAAACAAAGACATGGTTATGGGACCAAGCTTTTGGCTAGTAAAGTAAAGCAGTGCAAAGAATAATTAGGGAATTAATAATGTGCAGTTACAATTGGAATGACTACAGTTTACGATTTTGGATCATGTGATTTTAATATTTATACTAGGATGTTTTAATGCTTTGTCTTAATGTTTAAATGTTATTTATGTTTAATGTTTAATGGTTTTAATTATTTTAATTCATAGTCATAGAATCATAGAGTTGGAAGAGACCTCATGGGCTATCCAGTCCAACCCGTACACCAGCACAAGGCAGCATTTTAGATTGGTTTTTAATGAAAGTGGGTGATTATGGCCAATGTTTTTATGGACTGAACATTGTTTTAATCCAGAGTGAATGTGTATGGTGCTAATGTAGTTGTATTTTAATGTATTTTTAATGTATTTTAATTGTTGAAGTGTTTTGGGGTTTATATTGTTATTATGTGGGCATCGAATTGTGCCGTACTGTAAGCCGCTCTGAGTCCCCCCTTGGGGGTTGAGAAGAGCGGGGTAAAATCCCGAAATAAATAAAATAAATGAATAAACCCCCAGCCAAGAAGCAGGAAAATCGCATGCAAAGCACCCCCGACAGATGGCCATCTAGCCTCTGTTTAAAAGCCTCCAAAGAAGGAGCCTCCACCACACTCTGGGGCAGAGAGTTCCACTGCTGAATGGCTCTCACAGTCAGAAAGTTCTTCCTAATGTTCAGATGGAATCTCCTTTCTTGTACTTTGAAGCCGTTGTTCCGCATTCTAGTCTCCAGGGCAGCAGAAAAGAAGCTTGCTCCCTCCTCCCTATGACTTCATCTCACATACTTATACATAGAGTCTTGTTTATATGTTACTGTTTAGCTATTATGATTTTTTACATGTATGTTGGCATTGAATTTTTGTCATTAATATGTTGTAAACCGCCTTGAGACCCCCCAGGGATGAGAAAGGCGAAATATAAATACAGTAAATAAATAAGTCCTTCCTATAGACGAACTGTAGCAGGAAAAATCCTACCAAATATTCTGAATCTCCTTCAGAACCATGGGCAAACTTTGGCCCTCCAGGTGTTTTGGATGTCAACTTCCACAATTTCACAAATCCACAACCTGTTCCGACAGGTGTTCAATCTCTAAGGCTGTAATTTCTACTCTGGTTTTAATCTGTTTTTATTATGTTTTAAAGTATGTTGTGATTGTGTTGTTCACTGCTGTGAACCACCCTGAGCCTTTTTGCGAAGGGTGGTATATAAATCAAAAAATAATAAATAAATAAATAAATTCCTATCAGCCAGTAGGCTGTTAGGAATTGTGGGAGTTGAAGTCCAAAACTCCAAAGTTTGCCCATGCCTGATCTACAGTTAATGCAGTTTGACACAATTTTAACTGCCGTGGCCCAATGTTAATTTAGAGCCCCATTTTGGTGTGTTTCAGAGCAAAAAAAAAGGCCTGATTTTGACATTATAAAGTGGATCCACTTGAGGTGCATGGATCATACTTTCTCCATCACGTCCTTCAGGAAGGTGACTACTTGTAGTAAGGAGTAAAGGGGTCCCTTGGGACAGAGAGAGCAGGCAAGGTGCCCTGGGTCAAAGAGAGCTCCACGTGGAAGCTGCCCCAGTCTTCCACAGATCAGAAGACAAATCAGACCTTTCTTTGTGGATTTATACACATCAGGCTTATTCAAATTGAAATCAAGCCTAATTTGGCTAATTCAAATTAATTCAGAGGCAGTTAATTCCAATTTGCAAACTGCAGCCTCTGTTAATTCCTTGTAAAAGGAAGCAGGCACAGTCTATTTCTCTCCAGCTGCCGAAGCCAGGGCAAGGGGCCACAAAAGAGTTCAGGAGCATCGTTTCAGAGAAAGGCACAATGGGACCAGGCATTGAGGATGAGCCAAATGTCAGGGAAAGTTGATGAGTAGTGGATATTAAAGGGGGAAAAACCCTGCAGCTGCAACTCGTGTCAAATGGGAGGAAATAAACTGTTATATCCAAGCTTATTGCGGCAATGAGAGGAAAGTGTCACCCTCTACATTGCAAGGTTCTCACCACACTAAGATTATATTTCCATTTGTAACATCAGCAGGCATTACCCAGATACAGCAGTAAAAAATGACGATATTGCAGTGACACAGACACACATAAACACAGAGATTATTCTTCCCCTTTCTATTATGGTCTACCAGTCTATACATCTCCATGGTATGTAAGAGATCATCTAGCATCTGGCCACAATGGCCATCACAATTCCAGCATTTCCTCAGCAGCTGTTGTTCAATTTGGGAAGGATGGCAGCAATATGGCGCACCAAGGGATGAAGAGTCTAAGCCAATTTCCCAACATCTCTACATTGCATCTCTACATTACTCCCACACATGGATGAGAAATGGCATGGGAATAGACCATTTGGTGGGGCTGAATGTTGAGGATGAGGAAATAGGCAACAGAGAAGGCTCTTGATCCCTCTACTCCAAAAACATTTTGCATGCCAAGAAAGAGATAGCCCCAGAGGTAACTGTATATATGAATGTGTGTGGCCTAAAATTTCAGTTTTGAACACAAAGAAATCGCATCCTGAGCCAATCTCAATTTTCTCTGTTGCTCATCGTTCTATTTGCTTCTTTAACATCAGGACTGGCTCCAGATAACTTGCTGTGCAAAGTGAATGAAAGGGGCCAAACTCCCCATTCCATGGCCAAGATATGAGTAGACCGGAGCCAAAGGGTGAGTATATACTGCTTGGCAAATTTATTTATTTGCCATATTTGTACCCTACCCTTCTCTACCCCAACAGGGGGATTCAAGGTGGCTTACAATGGCACAAACATCGTGCCTCAACAACAATTACCTAATTTTTAAAAATAATTGCAACAAATTAAAAAGATTTAAAATTTAAAAAACTTAAAAAACACGCAATCCAAAGTTCATGGTCTGAGTCCATTCCAAGGTCAAATTGCCTAAAGTTTTGGATTCAGAATACTGCATTGCGCTAGTTTCCAATGGCCTGCTTACAGAGTCAATGTTTGACTCTTTTCCTAAAGGCTAATAGGGAGGGGAATGCTCTAATGCTGCTAGGGAGGGAGTTCCACAACCGAGGGGCCACCACTGAGAAGGCCCTGTCTCTCATCCCTGCCAGCCGCGCTTGTGAAGCTGGTGGGACCGAAAGCAGAGCCTCCCCAGAAGATCTTAGTCTATATGCTGTTTCATAGGGGACAATACATTCGGACAGGTAGCCTGGGCTGGAACCGTTGGTTCCGGCCCACGGCATAGCTGCATCAGAAATGTCCTTGAGGCAGCAAACCTGCTGTGACGTCACATTGGTGTCCACATGGTTCAGATGGGCTGAGAGACCCCATCAGCCTCAATGTTGCTCTCAGCCAGGCTCTGTGCATATTCTTGGCCCACATGACCAGGAAGGAGTGGGGCGATCTTTGCACCTTCATTTTGGACACACGGGTATTTCCATTTGCACAGTGGCTGGTTGGGAATGCAAGAGTGGCAACACAAGGCACAAACCATCGTTTTTTCTGCACTGAAGAGCACAGGGAAAAGGTCTGACTGGAATATGGATGAGTCTGAATCGAATCCAGTCTAGTTGTCCACAGGCAGTTCCAAAGCTGCAGGATATCCCAGCATTCCCAGAAGCTCTAGAGCAGTGGTTCCCAACCTGTGTTTCTTGGGCCACCAGAACTAAAGAACTAAAATATTTTCCACAGCCTCACCGATACTATACCGTTGCAACGAGTGCGACTGGTCTCGTAAAACCCTCTCATAGTGCTAAGGCAATGGGGACATTGGGAGGAGAGAGGCTGACTACCCATGAAAGAGCAACAACAAGCCTCCTGATGTTTCTCCTCCTTCTGCCCCCTGAGCAGAGTCGTTCCACGTGGCACCTGGAAGGTATGTTACTGGGATTATTTGGAGTGCTGATTCAGAAAATTGCATTGAATAGACCACATCAGCCCTATTAAATTTGGTTTTATGTGGGTGAGCAGACGGCGACTACTGAATGGCATGTGTTCTGTATCAGAAACTATGTAGAACTGATGTGGTCTATCCAATGCAATTTTCTAAATCAGCACCCCAAATAACCAAACCAAATCTAAAGCTGACCAAAAACTGATTTGTAACCCCTTTTGGCACTAATTTTGGAGAGTGGTCCCTTGTCAAAGTGGTCCCTGTTCAAGTGGTCCTTGGTCAAGCGGTCCCTGGTCAAGTTGTGCCTGGTCAAAAAAAAGGTTGGGAACCACTGCTCTAGAGCATCACCTGACTGTGCCTGTCTTACAAAGAAATTCATGAAAACCTGTGTCAGCCACCTGCAGTACAGCCAGGGGTCAATTCAGGGTGAGTTTGGATAGTCTTGCCCATGTAGACTCTCCATGAATTTCAGTGCAGCATCATCAATGGGATATTTCTTCTACTACACTTAATAGCCCAGTTGTACTTACTGGAGTGTAACTGGGAATTATGTCAACATTAGAACATTTTGGATTGTTGTCCAGGAGGTATCCTATACCTCCTTGCACAATGGTTTTCCTTCTGCAGGACAGCAGCTCAATGGAACTGAGCTTGGCTTCACCCAGTATCTGAAATGGTTATTAACTGGCTGAGCAGGTGTTCAAGGAAACTCCAAGTGGAACAGGTGGAGGGTATGCAGACAGTGCATTTTCCCCATGCATGGAAGGCAGAAGCAGACTCCTTGGGTACGGACCCTCTTTACTCCCCAAATCCCCACTCTGCCCATCTCCATCCTGGCAGCACCACAAATCACCCTTCCTATGAGGCACTGATGGGAGATTCATTCATTCATGAGGCACGGATGGGAGAGCCTCAGGAAGATTTTGATTTGCACAGATAGGCCTGGCTGGTCTGAGGCAGATCTGGAGTTTTTATTCCCCACATCTGGGCTACAGGAGCCAGCAAGTGATACATGCCTTTCCCGGAGCCCTGCATCTGCCAGGCAATGATAATGCAAGCCTGGCCTCGGCACAAAAGCTCCACGTCTTATTGCAATCATAAATAAGACCCCCTTTTTAATTTAGAAGTTTAAACATTTAAAGAGGGATCTGGGTGTATCTCCAGTCAATTAAATACTCTGTCTTTTGGATGCAACCCCAGCTGTTATACTGCTTGGAAATTTCCATTGGTGGGCCGGACTTTTTCCAAATATTTTTTTATTGAATGCTCTCTTGGGTTAGCAAAGTCATAAAGAAAAGTGCCATGCCATCGGTGCCCCCTTTCTTCCTCCCCCGACTTCGGCATCACCTCGTTGGCCTTCAACGCCTGTTTCATTTCCTGTGTTGCCGGCTCAACACGAAGTTCATCAGGACTTCTCCATGCAGGGAAACTGTGTGCCGATGAACGATAGCAGAGCCAAAGAGATAAATGAGATGAACAAGAATGGGTGAGTGAGCAGAGGGGTGTGTTTGAAGGAGAGAGACAGATGAGAGGGGGATGCAAACTCTCCCTGCAAGAGGTTTGCTTATGGCAAAGTACATTAGGAATGGACATTTTCAAGGCAAATCCACTCTGGACACTGGATTGAAAACTATGCAAAGCTTTGAATGCAACCCTGGAAAACTACAATCAGCCTTCCACATTTGCTGGAGTGAGGGGCACATAACTTTCTAGTAATATCTAGGCTTTCCAGCACAACTCTATGGACAACTTGCTGCCAGAAGCGGATAGAATCATAGAATCATAGAGTTGGAAGAGACCTTGTGGGCCATCCAGTCCAACCCCCTGCCAAGAAGCAGGAAAATCACTTTCAAAGCACCACTGACAGATGGCCATCCAGCCTCTGTTTCCAACCCCTGCCAAGAAGAAAATCCATTCAAAGCACCAAAGATGGCCATCCAGCCTCCAAAGATGGAGCTTCCACCACACTCCAGGGCAGAGAGTTCCACTGCTGAACAGTTCTCACAGTCAGGAAGTTCTTCCTAATGTTCAGATGGAATCTCCTTTCATGTAGTTGAAGCCATTGTTCCAATGTATCCTAGTCTCCAAGGCAGCAGAAAACAAGCTTGCTCCCTCCTCCTTATGACTTCTTTTCACATATTTATACATGGCTATCATGTCTCCTCTCAGCCTTCTCTTCCTCAGGGTAAACATGCCCAGCATTTTAAGCCACTCCTCATGGGGCTTGTTTTCCAAACCTCTCCTCTGGACACATTCCAGCTTGTCAACATCTCCTGTCAATTGTGATGCCCAGAATTGAACACAATATTCCAGGTGTGGTCTAACCAAGGCAGAATAGAGGGGTAGCAAGATAAACATAATGGAGGACTTTGAAATTTCTCAAGAAGTGTTTTCTCTAGAGATTCCTAGAAATAGCCTTTTAATCAAATCTGTGACTAATCGAATTCTCAAAAGCAAAAGCTACACTGACTTCGCTTTCAACAAATGCATTTCCTGCAATCTTCTAGCAAGCTGAAGCAATACAGCGTAGCGTATATGGGCAGCACAAGTCCATGATTGTCCATTGCCAATGCCATCACAAACCCACTGCAGGCACCTTCAGTTAGGTATGTTTCACACCTGGGTATGTCTTTTCCCCAAAATATATGCATGCTTGCATATACATACACACACATTTGTTGTGGTGGATAATTGCTATTTCAACTCATGAGGATCCTATGCATGAGGGGCCTCCAAGTCCCTCTATCCTCAACAACCCTTCTCAGGGAATTTGAGGCATCCGTAATTGGATCTCTCAACCTGTAATGCAGTCTTTCTCTTTTCCTACTGCCTTCTGCCCTTAACTGCCATGGCTCAGTGCTATGGAACCATAGAAGCTGTAGTTTTATAAGGTCTTTAGTCTTTATTGTCAAAGATATCTGGTGCCTCCCCAAATTACAATCCCATGATTCAATAACATTGAGCCATGGCTGTTAAAGTGGTCTCAAACTGCATTACTTCTACAGTGTAGATGCACTCTGGGTCTAACCCTTGTTTAGTGTTGTCAGTTCTCACTAGAAACATATCTCTCTCCCTCTCCCTCTCTCCCTCTCTCTCTAGGGCTTCAGGCAGGATTTCCCCATCTTTTCCTATCTGCAGAGCTGGTGGTCTCCCATTCTAAGACTAACCAGGCCAGATCCCACTTAGCAGGAGGCAGTGAAGGACAGAAGGCAGTGAAGGACTATTTAAATGAATCCTGATGGCTGTGAGTTTTCTTTCAGAAGCATTCTCTCCTGATATTTTGCCCACATCCTCATCCTGTGAGGTCTGTTGGAAACTAGGCAAGTGGGGTTTATTTATCTGTGGAATGTCCAAGGTGGGAGAAAGAACCCTTGTCTGTTTGAGACAAGTGTGAATGTTGCCATTGGCCAGCTTGATCAACATTGAATAGTCTTGCATTGTCAAAGCCTGGCTGCTTCCTGCCTAGGGGATCCTTTGTTGGGAGGTGTTAACTGGCCCTGATTGTGTCCTGTCTGCAGTTCTCCTGGGTTTTTTTGTGTTCCTCTTTATTTACTGTCCTGATTTTGTTCATTTTCATGGCTTTCTCCTTTCTGTTGGAATTGCCCACATGCTTGTGGATTTCAATGGCTTCTCTATGTAGTATGACATGATGGTTGTGAGAGTGGTCCAGCATTTCTGTGTTCTCAAATAATACACTGTGTCCAGGTTGGTTCATCAAGTGCTCTGCTATGGCTGACTTCAGACAGAAAACAATCAGGGCCAGCTAACACTTCCTAACAAAGAATTCCCCCAGGCAGGAAGCAGCCAGGCTTTGAAGCTGCCAAGCTATTCAATGATAATCAAACTGGCCAATTGCAACATTCACACTTGCCTCAAATAGACAAGAGTTCTTTCTCCCACCCTGGACATTATTCCACAGATATATAAATCCCACTTGCCTAGTTTCCAACAGAGCTCACAACCTCTGAGGATGCCTGTCATAGATGTGAGTGAAACGTCAGGAGAAAATGCTTCTGGAACATGGCTGTACAGCCCGGAAAACTCACAGCAACCCAATGATTTCAGCCATGAAAGCTTCAACTACACATTAAATGAATATACATAGTAATTTAAATTTAAGGCAAGCAGCCTACCCAAAACATGTGAGATGAGAGTGTCACCCAAATCAGAATTTGAATGGTTGCTAAGTATATCTGTGATTTACATGGCGAAGAATGGAGAAAACCAGACCTTCCCTACAGGAGAAAGATAATAAGAGATATTTGCATTCATTTTCAAAGCAATGCATGCATTGTATTTGCAAAGCATTCTTTTCATCTTTGATGATTTATTCCTTTACAATGACTTTTAGGGGGTGGGGGTGCAGGCGCAAGATTCCTGAAATGTGTTTTGTGCATTTTCTTGAAAGGTGTGAGGACCAGCGACACGGTTATCCTAAAAAGAGGAGGAAGAATTGCATAAGAGAGGAAAGGAGGAGGAAAAGAAGAATAGAGGCAAGAGGGCAAACAAAGGAGTCACAAATGAAGCGTATTTACAGTTCAGTAGCATATCTGTAGATGTGGGGAATTTTTGATGTGATGAATGAGTACTTTTCACCCAAAGCCTGCACAGAATCCCCCCCCCCAATGCACTTACCGTATTTTCTGGCATATAAGACTACTTTTTAACCCAAGAAAATCTTCTCAAAAGTCAGGGGTCATCTTATATGCAGGAGTAGCCTTATATGTGGGAGTTGTCTTATATGCTGGGAATCGTCTTATAGAGCAACTGAAACTTCCAATCCAGATTGGAGAATCTGTGGTTCCCACATATGGTGGGGGGAGCTCAAAAATGCAGTGGCCGCGTCCCTGCCATATGCAGTGACTGTATGAAAGCATTAAGGGCAACGCTGTACAATTAGGGTAGAAGAAAATCCCTTCATCAGGATTGGTGTACTTAATGCAGTCCTGATGGTGAGGTGAAGGGGCGCCTCAACAGGAAGGTGTAAGTGAAGAGCGGAGCAAGCTGCAGGCATCCGGGGTGTCCGGGGCATAGAAAAAAGAGATAGAATGGCTCTGGGCCCAGAAAAACACACCTCTTTTACCCCGCCCTTGTATCCTCTTACCGTACCCCCTCCCCTGCCTCTCAGATCTTGCTCCTGAAGACTGCAGTGAAGCGGTGCAGGTGCGCATGTGCGAGATCTGAGAGGCAGAGAAGGAGGTACATTAATAGGAAAATTACCATATCGAAATCAAATTTGATGCTTTTTAAATTTTTATTCATTGGAAGAGGGGTAGTCTTATACGGCGAGTATATACCAAACTCTGTTTTAACTGGAAAAGTTGGGGGTCGCCTTATATGCCCAGTCATCTTATATGCCGGAAAATATGGTACTTACTTAGGCAATCCCTTGTTGGCTTAGTATGATGGCCTTCCAAGTGTAGTGCCTTGGCAGTGGTGATGTGTAGGTGATTATAGAGTCCTATTCTTGACCCACCTGTTCTTCCACAGTGAGTACATTGGTTTCCAGGTGGAAGGCTTGGCTTGATGCACCTTCCTCTTGGCACATTTCTCCCTTTCACCCTCCATTAGTGCCTCTTCGAATTCTACAGCATTGCTGGTCACAGTTGACCTCCTGTTAGAGCTCCCAAGCACCAGAGCCTCCCAGTTCTTGATGTCTATGCCACAGTTTTAAAGGTTGGCTTTAAGCCCATCTTTAAATCTCTTTTCCTGTCCACCATTTTCCATTATTGAGTTCGGAATAGAGTAACTGCTTTGGGAGATGGTGATCGGGCATTCGGACAACGTGGCATTCGGTCCGGCAGAGTTGATCGCAGAGGAGCATTGCTTCAATGCTGGTGGTCTTTGCTTCTTCCAGCACGCTGACATTTGTCCATCTGTCTTCCCAAGAGATTTACAGGATTTTTCGGAAGCAACGCTGATGGAATTGTTCCAGGAGTTGAATGTGAAGTCTGTGGACAGTCCATGTTTCGCAGGCATACAGCAGGGTTGGGAGGACAATAGATTTATAAACAAGCACCTTGGTCTCCCTATGGATGTCCCCAGGTGCATGAAAAAAGCAGAAAACACTCCTACCCAGTATCGACAATATGACTATTTTCACCAACAATATTTGTAAGCCCTTAATTTTCAGTGGGCTGTAAAAATGGGGAAACCCACTTGTTTTTCTTCTGAAATACAGCCTAGTATCCATTGGTGGTCTCCCATCAAAGTACTAACCAGGGCTAACCCAGCTTAGCATCCAAGATCAAATGAAATCTGGTGCCTTAGTATAAATCACTAATGTCTTTTTTTCTAGTACTTCGCTTGGTCAGTCTTCCTCACTAGGATTGTCTATTCGGAATAACAGTAATTACTCCCAAATTGGCAGCTACACATACATATTAGTCAGGTACCAATTTAGAAGTAATTACTGTAATTTAATGATTAGAATATGGAAACCAGTGTCCTTTCCACATCTCTCTCGCTCTTTTAGTGGCCACCTGAGTGCTGAAGCTTTGGAGTCTTGGCAAAAGACCTAAGTGTTGATGCCTGGCCTCCTGCTTCCGGATTGCCCAGCCCTGTATTCAAATCCTCCAGAATACATAAGAGAACGCTTCTCAGGTCCTGGATCAGATTATGCACACTTTGCCCTAGCTTCCAGTTTTGGATCAACAGTTTTTCTGCTCTGCTATTTCCGATTTCCTTGCATGCACCGGTGCAATAATACAAGGCAAATAAATAGATGACTTGTTTTATGATTGCATGACTGGACTTGTGAGATGAATTTGTCTGATAAACACCAAGACTTAAGCTGTAGTCTTTCTCACACTTTATCAGGGATAGAGACAAGGTTAGATTAGGGTATTTGGACACTGTATAATTCTAACATCATATACGCTCCAACTGTCTCAATTTAGTAGGAACAGAAAAATTACTCCTCTTTCCCATCTGCATGGAAAATGTCCCTGTTTCTTTCTCTTCTTCCCATGTTTCCTCTTGGTCCTCAGTTTATTTCACTAGCTGCAAACAGAGATCAATGTGCAAAGCTAGTTAGCACTCAAGCCCCTTCTACACTGCCATATAAAACCCAGCATTATCTGCTTTGAACTGGATTATATGGCAGTGTAGACACATATAATCCAGTTCAAAGCAGATTATGTGGGTTATCTGCTTTGGTAATTTGGATTATATAACAATGTAGAAGGGGCCTTAGTTAACTCAGCAGCAGGAACGAAAGCATCACACTGGCAAGGAAGATCCACATAGTTAAAGCAATGTTACTCCCCGTAGTAACCTATGGATGTGAGAGCTGGACCATAAGGAAGGCTGAGCGAAGGACTGTGGTGTTGGAGGAAAATTCTGGGAGTGCCTTGGACAGCAAGAAAATCAAACCTGTCCAAACTCCTGGAAATAATTCCTGGCTGCTCAGTGGAGGGAAGGATATTAAAGGCAAAGACACATAATGAGAAGACAGGAAAGCTTGGAGGAGATAATGATGCTGAGGAAAATGGAAAATGGGCCAACCAAGGACAAGCTCAATGATGGTATTATTGAAGTGACTGGTTTGACCTTGAAGAAGCTGGGGGTGGCCACCGCCGACAGGGAGCTCTGGCGTGGGCTGGCCCAAGAGGTCATGAAGTCAGAAGTGACTGAATGAATAAAGAATAACAAATCATTTCCATGGTAAAACCCCTTTTTCAATATATAAATATGTTAGAGGAAGTGATAGGGAGGAGGGAGTAAGCTTTTTTTCTGCTGCCCTGGAGACCAGGACAATGGCTTCAAACTACAAGAAAGGAGATTCATCTGAACATTAGGAAGAACTTCCTGACTGTGAGAGCTGTTCAGCAGTGGAACTCTCTGCCCCAGAATGTAATGGAGGCTCCTCCTTTGGAGACTTTTAAGCAGTGGCTGGATGGCCATCTGTTGGGTGATTTTTTATTAAAATATATCTTTATTGATTTCTTTCACAAGATAAAAAACAGTAGTAAAGATCCGAAAAGAAGTACACAGATATTAGAAAGTCTAAGAAAAGAGCTAAACAATCTTCTGAACCAGTGGCTGGTTGGCCATCTGTTGGGTGATTTGAATGTGATTTTCCTGCTTCTTGGCAGGGGGTTGGACTGGATTGACCACGAGGTCTCTTCCAACGGAATGATTCTGTGAATAATGGTTTGAAACTGCATTAAATGTTCATTGTAGATGGGGCCAGAATCTTGCTCTTCCCATAGGCTCTGGCAAAAGCAAACTACTGCAACATTTTCCAGTTTGTATTTTTTTTCTCTCACTATTAACTTTTGCCATCTTGATCACATCCTTGGCTGCATGCATCTCAGTTTTCATCTGTGAAATGAAAGAGGGTTTGAAACCAGTATCCCAGTTTGTGTTCATGTGAGATCTCTCCTTTCAAATCCAAATGAGGGACTGCTTCTGGGCATCTGCCTAGCACCACCGGGCAGAACTATCCCAGTTTCTGAAAATCCAGGGCACAAACCTGACTTGTGGGATACCCTTCAATGATTTCATTAAGCATGACTCATTCAGCATTGATGACAGCAAATAATTCAAATAATAAACATCATGTCTAGGAAACATGAGAATATTTCTCTGATGAAAAATAGAGCTTGAACAGAAATGTTTGGAGAAATCCAAGAAACATCTGCACCTCCCCTTTCATGTTTAGAGAAGATTTACTCATCTCTTTTTTCTTAAACCCCTTTGGAAATGCATAGAACTATAATAGGTTTTATTTTGAAGAGAAAGCCATCCTTGCTGTGATGTGCCTTGAGCCATGGTGAGAGGCGGGTAAGACCTCGTGGGCCATCCAGTCCAACCCCCTGCCAAGAAGCAGGAGAATCACATTAAAAGCACCCCGACAGTAAATCTTGTCAAAGGCCTTACTGAAATCCAGATACGCTCCATCCACATCATTCCCTGCATCTACACAACTTGTAACTATCGAAAAAGAAGCAAAATCATCATCATCATCCTTGGTAACCATTCCAAAACAATCATCATCATCATCATCCTTGGTAACCATTCCAAAACCATCATCATCATCCTTGGTAACCATTCCAAAACCATCATCATCATCATCATCATCATCCTTGGTAACCATTCCAAAACATACAGATCTATAGTTTTCAAGCCAATCCTCTCCCCATGATATCCAGGTTGCCTCCCAATTTGCGGTTTTGACATTTGTTGATTTGATTATTCGGACATTTGATTAAAATCTTCTCTCTCAGGAATCTCCAGTTTGATTCTGCAGTCAGTTTTTGTGGTCAGTTTCCAGTTGCTTGTGTACATGCAACAGAGGTAGAAAGCTGGTAGGAATAACAAAATACCATAATAATTGGGAACATTGCTCCAAGTAGGAGTAAATATTGCAAGAGTTGATTTACAAGACTACAATATAAGAGAGTTAATGTCTAGTTCATATTTACATACATCAAATAACATCATATTATTGGACTTATTCGACTTATTGTATTTTATTGTGTTTTAATGTGTTTTATGCTGTTTTTATTCTGTTTTTAACCTTGAATTTGGTGTAAGTCGCCTTGAGCCTCTCGGGAGTGGCGACTCACAAATTTGAATAAATAAATAAATATTACAGTATTGTGGCACCCCACGGCTGCTTTTATATCTGTATTTTGTATTTGGTTGCTCTTTACCTGTATGGGCCTTTGTTTTGCCTTTCTTCCATGTGGGCACTTAGGGGCGGAGTTGTGCCTTGGCTCCAAACCTGATGTCACTGCCCTTGACTCCTCCTCTTCCAGAGGTCACCTGAGAGGCTGGACTTCCTCTCTGGGCTCATTCCAGAGATCACATGGACATAGCAAGGTGAAATCTAAGCCATGCTGGGACAAAGCAACTTAGTTCACTGCTACAAAGCCAACTTATGCTTTCAGCCATAATTTACAGGAACAATGGAAGGTCAGCCTTCACACATAGCCTGTAGATTTTGGGGATCCAGAGAACTTCGCGAGTCAAAGGAACCATTGAAGGCAGCAGGAACCTGTAATCCAAGAGAGAAACCATCACTCTGCAAACAAAGAGGCAAGTGATTGTAATCCTTTTTCAAGGACTTCCCTTTTGCAACCAACTAAGCATTTTGGGCCACCAGCATTTTTACTGGTTGTTAGTCAATAAATCTTGATTGGTTCACTATTTTTGAATCTAGCACTCATTCTTATAGATATCCCGGGTCTCCCTGCATGTGGGACAGCTTGTCTCTACCTTCAGGGCCATAGCTTGCAATGTCCATTCTTTTAAAGCCCATTTTCTAGGCCCTGAAGGCAGAAGAAGTATGATTCCTGTCCCTCTAGACCAGTACCAGTGGTCTGACCTACCTGCATCCAACAAAATATGACCCATTCAAGGATTATTTTGGTCTTCTGGATGATGCTATGGTATGCTTCCATTGGAAGTTACCATAGAATCTCATTTGAGAACTAAGGACACCTCTTGGTCCTTTAATGTGGATCTTCCAGTTAAAGTTATTCATTTCAATAGGGTTTGCTCTTATCCATGGTTTTCTGTTTCCACAGTAAGTTCAAGAATGTATCCTCCACGGATGATACTGTTCTGGTGTTTGTGTATGATGGGCGATAATCCATGATTGAGCAGGGAAAACATTGGGGAAAACACAGCTTTGAAAGCATCTGCTTGTAAAATATTTGTATTTACACTGGTCTTTGTGAACAACAGCAATATTGAAACACTGGCAGGATTTAGGATAAATACCAAAGTTACAGAAGAGTCAGCAAACTTCATGAGGCTGTGGGATGTTCAAAAGAGAAAAAGAAACAAACAAAAGGCAAGGCTGCTTTAGGCTGGATGTGATGGTAAACAAAAGCTGCCAAAATCAAATGTGTTTGTGTGTTTAGGATATAAAACCATTCATGTGGACATAATTTTAAAATGAAAATGTGGTTTTCTTCTATGATTCAAGACACTGAAACACACCATGGAAAGGAATGTATTTAAAGTAATTAGTTACAGCCGAAGCTATTAGATGCAAAATTGTATTGCTGGAAACAAATGTGTTTAGAGTAATTAATTAGTGCCAAAGTTACTAGGTGCAAATTAGTTTGAAAGGAATTTATTTGAAGTAATTAATCTTAGTCAACATTTCTAAGGGGAAATTATGGTCAGAGTTAAGGATAACTCTTGTTTTCAAAGTAACTAGTTACTTTTAGTTTTCCTTTTAAAGTTACATAGTGCTGACTTCTAGCATAAAACACAGCAAAGTGTAGTGGCAGCCACCCAGCACGTAATGGGAAGGCCCCTTCCGGGACTAAAATCAGTTCCACTCAAAAACAAGTGGGAGCCAATCCTAGCTCCTTGCCTGCTTTTGTGAGTATGTGGCACTCCCTGCCTCCTTGCTTTAGAAAGAGAGTGTGTGTTTGTGTGGTATGCAGGCCCAGAAAGCACACATGCTTGCCTACAGCCAAGCACCTCCTCTAGAATAAGAATAAGAACTTGCCTGTTGCCTCCTTGCCTTTGAAAGAGAGTGCATGTGTGGCGTGCAGGCCCAGAAAGTGCGGGCACCTGCCTATAGCCAAGTGCCTCCTCTAGAGTAAGAATGAGAACTTGCCTGTTGCCTCCTTGCCTTGGAAAGAGAGTACATGTGTGGTGTACAGGCCCAAAAAGCACACACACCTGCCTGCAACCCAACACCTCTCCTCTTGAGTAGAAACAGGTAAGAAGGCTCTGTAAAGCACATGCCTGCTTGCAGCTCAGTGCCTCACCTCTAGATGCCTAAAATGATAGGAAGGGGAGCCCGGGAAGCACCCCCGCATCATAATGGGCTGATAAAAATTGATTTTTAGTACCCCAGAGCAAGAACAGATATTTGCCCTTTCCCTCGTTTTCAGTAGGCTCCGAAAAAAATGATTGGGGCCTCCACCAAAAGCTGGGACAGGAAATGGGTCAAGGTTTACTGAAAACACAACTGAAAACACAACTCTAGTAACTAAGGGAATCAATAGCTAATAGTCAAAATCAGACAAAGCTCCAAAAATATCACTAATGGGAACATAAACAGAAGGGTGCTTTTGGATGCATATCTACTGTAGAATTAATGCCTTTGACACCATTTTAACTGCCAAGCATCAATGTTATGGAAGTCTGGGGGGTGTAGTTTGTTGAGGCCCTAGCATTCTGTTGCATAGAAGGTTAAATATCTTCTCAAACTACAAATCCCAGGATGGCATGGCAGTTGAAGTGATGTCCAAGTGCCTTAATTCTACAGTATATTAACGCACCACGAACTGACACGAATCAACTTATTTAATCTGTGAAATACTAGAAACCCAAACATCATGATGCAGAATTTGCAATTTCCCCCCCAAAAGCTTAATGGAAAATTCTCCAAACACTTCCATTCCTCACTGAAAACAAGACCCATTCAGAAGGGAAGAAATTCAGGTCTGTATGAAACATCAGGCAACTCTTATCTATACATACCTGCTGTCACTTTACAGTAATATGCATTGTCTGTTCCAATGGGCCAATCTGTTCCATTCGCCCTGGATCCCCAGTTCAAAGGGAATACGTAGAGAACAAACACAAAGCAGCTCTTTCTGCTGTTTCATTATGCTTCCTTTCTGATGATTTACCGCTGAAACAACCACTGCCAGTGCATCTACCCCAGGGGTTCACACTTCCCAGCGGTAATTGGTGTTAAACATGATTTACTTAACATCAGACCATCCAGCAGTACTTCCCATCGTCCCAGGAGAGCAGACATGAAAGGGAAGGTGCAGATGTTTCTTGGATTTGGACTTCTAAACAGGATCCGAGTCAGAAAAGACTGGCTACAGGCAACATTGCTCCTTATATCTTGTACAAAACACAGACTAGCCAGGTCCAGCATTAATCTTAAAGAGGAAAACAGGTGCATTTAGAGGTGAAATCAGGATGTAGACAGGACTGTGGTGGAACGTTTTGTGGAGCAATGGCTATGTCCCTATCTACACTGACCATTTAATGTAACTGAGCATACCGTGAAAATGTGCTGCAGCATGCTTTAAACCCATTAATCTGATATAAAGTCAGGTGAAAGTCTGAAATGAAACCCTTAATGCACATTAGCATGCTCCAATGTAAATCACGTCTCCATCTACACTGACTGTTTAAAGCAGTTCAAAGTTACCTTCAAACTGATGTAACCAAACAGCAAACTTCTATAAAAGTGCACAAAAGAAAGCTCTTAATGCGCATCAGTGCTGTCATTTGTGTAGTCATCCGGGCCACAAACCAGTTCCAGGATTTCTTATGTAATACATCTACACAGCTAAACCACTTTCTTCAAGACCAGTTTGAAACTACATTAAGTGATCATTGTAGATGAGGCTCATGTTGCATAGCTTCACATAATGAAAATCATTGTGTGGATATCCAAAGCACTCCACTGATGTGGACATGTTCATTCTGGCGAGGTGAAATTGGGGAAAATGCTATCTCTGCTGTGGCTCAGCAAGCGGCAGGGGATTTTTCAGAAGATGAGGGATTTGATTGGTTTCAAATTGAAGAGTCTGCTAGTGGTCGGAGAAAATTGCAGGCTGAGAAGGCCATTGTTTGGGATTCCTGTGCTCATTCCCAGGCAACAGAAAGTGAAGATTTCAGTTCCCTGGTGAAACAGCCTTTGACTGATGGGGAGTTTTCCTGAGAAGCCAGATTAGGCATGAGAATGGAGGGAGTGAAAAATAGACCAATTGGACGTTCTGAGAGAATCCGTGTACATGCTTTTCTTAAAAAAAACTTTTGTACTTAAGTACTAGTGGACTCTGGTGTGGTGCTGGGTGAAAAGGTGTCTCAAGGCTAGAGTGCAACAATCTCCATGACTGTCAAGTGTTTTGAGGGCAGCATCTGTGGTTTTTGTAATCCCCATTCAGGCTTCAAACTGGACCCAGGGTTTACAATCTAGTAATCCGCACAGTGAAACCACTTATTTTTATGCCGGTTTAAAGCTGACTTAAGTGGTTAGTGTAGATGTGCTATTTGACAACATTTCCAACAAGAGTCCAAAAATGCACATGTCTTTCTCTCCATGAATAGTGTCATCCATTTTGAGCAGGTTTTGACACCACCAGGACCAAGTTTTTGAAAGGCTAATGGGTCTTGCTCACTCAAGTCCATGCCATCCCATCCCCAAATTCCAACAAGGAAATAGTAATACATCATTGGGGATCAAAAGGGAAAAAGTATTCCAGGGCTGGAGTGCAGAGAAGCCTCTCTCCCATATCCCAATACAGCGAATTGGCCTCACTGGTGGGCAATAGAGCTGGTACTCCTTCAGCAAATCTTCATCTATGGAGAGTCATATATCTTTACTCTCACGTTTTACTCCTGGCTTACAGAATGCAGACTAAAGGTCTTTAAAAGCCCAAGTCCCTTTCAACTGCAGAAGTGGCAAAAAGGCAGCATGTGTATTTCTGTTTCATGAACCGACTTTCTTTTGAAGCGAGTTCATGCTAATGGTGTACTTTGCGGTATACAAACTGTCTCAAGGACAGAGATGGGTTTGCTTCTACCTGATGTCAGAGCAGTCCCATTTGATCCTGGGGAGAAACAGAGACAATGGAAGGTTGAAAAGACAGGCAAATCAGGGTGGCAAAGGCATTGCAGGAGCAACTGAAGAGGTGCCAAGCAATGCCCAGCTTCTGGGAACAGGTACATTAAAATGGGAAAGAGCAAATAAGGAGATTGCTGTAGAAGCCACTTCCCTTTGATCTCACCTTGAACCACTGTTTATTCCTAACCCGCCTGCTGACGATAAGCAAGAGAGCATTTGACCTTCTAGTGAATAATACTTAAATAATATAAATCTCTCCCACAGTGCACTTCTTTGTTCCCTTCAGTCCCAGAAGGGAATTCATTCAGGCAACTTTGCCCTGTTGCACACAAGAGTACTGGACCCAAAATCCGAATGGGGCTTTGTTCTTTGGAAAGCTTTGATTTTTAAAAAAGTGCCCACGGAAATAGTCCAATATCAGGGATCTATAGCAGGCGTGGGCAAAATATGGCCCTCCAGGTGCTTTGGACTTCAGCTCCCACAGTTGAAGTCCAAAACACCCGGAGAACCAAAGTTTGCCCATGGCTGATCTATAGGAAGGACTTGCTTTAGAAAAGAGAATAACTTGGGTTGGGCAGTTTTTTTTAATATGATTCCCAGGTTTCAGAATCCCTTTCTTTTTTGTAATGGGGCGCTTGGTCCCTCATTCTAATAGGAACGTAGGTTTGAAGCAGAGATAAATACTCTCCAGTGTTTCACAGATGAAAATCTGTTGACTTCTGCTCAACTTGTGGTCTCCTAAGGGTGTGTCTACATTGTAGAAATAATGCTGTTTGACCCCACTTTAACAACCAGAACCCAACATTATGGAATCATGGGAGTTGTACTTTTACAAGGTCTTTAGCCTTCTCTACCAAAGAGTGCTGGTGCCACACCAAACTACACATCCCAGGATTCTTTTGCATTGAGCCATGGCTGTTAAAGTGGTGTCAAACTGCATTCAAAACTCTTGGATCTCATTTGCATGTACTGTTGCCAAGCCAAGTGCCACCCATTTATATCTGTGTATTCTGTTATTTCTGCCCAAGATACTTGGGAATTGCTTGTGAATTTAACCCTTCCATCATATTCTAATTCCTCCTCTCTCTCCCATTTTCTTTCTTCTACTTCCCTCCTTTTTTCCTTATCATGGATATGAAGTAGTTATATCTCTGGCTGTTTTAAACAGATGACTGCCTACCTGAAAAGATACATGGGCTTTGGACACCTGGATGGTCATTTTAGTTCTTATATCCTTTGTTACAGTTGTGGGCAAACATGACATGGCTATTATAAAGGAAGGATGACTTTTAATTAGGGCAGGGTGGAACTTTACTAATCTATCCCACCCACTACAAACCAATTATAACATAACAGGTGATTTAAAACCCCGACGCAGCTCACCAAATATAATGGAAGGTGTGATTGTTTAAATAGAATTCAATAGCTGCACTGATCTGGACTGAGCTACTGGCCGGAAAACCTTTTAAAAACCACTGGCCACTTGAGGCAACTTAGGCAAGAATGCTCTGGATTTGCATTCAGGCCTATGCACTGCGGTGATACAGAAGAGATTTCTTCTTCAAAAGATACGCTGCCACCATTTGACTCTTGATTGCTCCAGGGAACTGATTTAAGAATTCTTTAACAGAGGAACACGTGAGGCAGGTGTGTTGAGCAATAACACAATTAAGTTTATTTAAGAGAACTCACACAATAGGTATTAAGCTTAATGGTTCAGAGATTCTGGCATGAAAGCCTATGGTTACTTTAAGCAGTTTAAATCTTTGTTACAAAACACCACTCCTTTCTCCCTTCTAAGAGTTTACTGACAGGATTTCCTCTCTGCCTAGCAAATCTTATTTCCACCACAGATAGTCCCTTCCTGGATCTATCTTTCCATTCTTCTACCCACTATCTCCCTGATAGTTGTAGAATCTTCTACACTAGCTGAAAACGTTAGCTACCTGATCTATTTCCAGGCTACTTCTCTCTAACAATAACTCCCACAACCGCTCTCTTACACTCCCAAACACCATCCAACTCAATCTCCTTCTCCTTTTGACAAAGTCCCTCACCAAAGGCTCCTAAATAAGCTCTTCAGCCATGGAATCAGAGGACAGGTCTTGTCCTGGATTGGAACCTGGCTAAACTGTAGGAAACAAAGGGTGCTAATAAACGGACATTTCTCTGGGTGGAAAGAGGTGAGAAGTGGCGTACCCCAAGGTTCAGTTTTGGGTCCGTTACTTTTTAATTTATTCATTAATGATCTGGATGTAGGAGTGAATTCTGAGGTAGCAAAGTTTGCAGACGACACTAAATTGTTCAGGGTAGTTAAAAATAAAACTGATTGTAAAGAGCTCCAGAAAGATCTCTCGAAATTGAGTGAATGGGCAACAAAGTGGCAAATGCATTTTAACCTAAACAAGTGTAAAGTCATGCACATCGGGGCAAAGAACCCCAACTACACCTACCAATTGATGGGGTCAAAGCTTTCGAGACAAACCAGGAAAGGGATCTTGGGGTTTTGGTGGACAGCTCAATGAAGATGTCAACCCAGTGCGCAGCAGCAGTGAAAAAGCAAATTCTATGCTAGGCATGATCAGAAAGGGAATCGAAAATAGGTCAGCAAATGTTGTATTACCTCTCTACAAATCGATGGTAAGGCCACATTTGGAGTACTGTGTACAATTCTGGTCTCCGCACCTTAAGAAGGATATAACGGAACTGGAAAAGGTACAGAAAAAGGGCAACAAGAATGATCCAAGGGATGGAGCGGCTCCCTTATGAAACCAGGTTGCAACGCCTTGGTCTTTTCAGCCTTGAAAGACGGCGTTTAAGAGGTGACTTGATCGAAGTGTATAAAATCATGCATGGGATAGAAAAGGTGAACAAAGAAAAATTATTTTCTTTGTCACAAAACACTAGGACTAGAGGGCACTCCCTGAAGCTCCAAGGTAGGAAAATTAGGACTAATAAAGGGAAATATTTCTTCACCCAGAGGGTCATTGGGTTATGGAACTCACTTCCAGAAGAGGTTGTGACAGCTGTCAGCCTGAACAGCTTCAAGGCAGGATTAGACAGATTCATGGATACCAAGTGTATCGGTAGTTACTGAAAAGGACATTCAAGTGCCACCTCGGAGTTGGTTGAGGTAGGCAGGATTTCCCTGGGTACTGGTTGTGGGGGGTCAGGAGCAGGTCAGGGTTTTGCCCTCCCTTCTGCTCGAGATCCCCGTGTACAACTGGTGGGCTACTGTGTGATACAGAATGCTGGACTAGATGGGCTGAGGTCCGATTCAGCATGGCTCTTCTTATGTTCTTTAACACTCCGACTCAATCTGAGCTCTCAGGATTTAAAACACCTCCTTTCAAGTCATTTTTTCTTTTCCTAAGTTAGGCTCCGCCCCTTCTCTACCAACCAATCCTAAGTCCTCTCATTTCCCTCCAGGTTTACTCTTGGACACGTCCCTTTTTGGAAATGAGCTCCAAGATGGATGCCCCCTTGGCACCTATCTAAAATGGCTGCCAATTCTTGGGCCTACTATTCCTAGGCTTTTCCTAGCCTACCAGGTAGTGAAATCACTACAGCTATCCACCTAGAAAAGATGTCAAACTTGTGGCCCCCTAGATATTTGGGTCCCCAACTCCCAGAAGCCCCAGTCAGCTTGTTCAATGGCAAGGCGTTCTGGGAGCTGAAGTCCAAAACACCTGGAGAGCCACAAGTTTGTCCACACTGATCATTGCAACACTGACATCTTGACACTCAAGTTTCTCCTTTATTCTGTTGGAACTGTACTGAGAACACAGCTTAAAGAGAAAAGGGCAGTATTGCCAAGCTGTGGGCAGCTGTTGCTAAGCTTGCCAATGCTCCAAGACACCAAAACATGTGGTAGACAATTTTAACTTCCTAGCAACGTCTACCCACTACCTAGCAACACTTCTCTTGACTCTCTGCCTGACATAATTTGTGTCTCTAGACAAATAATAAAAGAGGACTGAGATCTCACTGCTTCTGGGCTTCTTGTTGCTCTTCCATGATAGGTCCTTGAAAGGTTGGGTGGATCAATGCTGTCAAAGGTGAAGACTTCCCAGTGGGACTACACCCTGGTTTTGCCCAGAGCCTGGGGCGCAGGAAGAGGTTCACTGGGAGGGTATGGAAAGCCATGGGCATTGTGTATAACGGTGGAGGCAAAGCTTTCAGACCCTGCATGCTGAAGGGACAATGGGAGCTTTGAAAGCCCTTATGAGTCACCGCAGAGGCCTCCGCCTCATTCATTATCCCCAGCCGAAAGGGAGAGGAGACTCCAGCTTGGGTTACATGACTGACAGGAGGCCAATGTGGAGATGTGTCCCCTGAGACTCATTCAGCCCATTCCAGGGCCAGGCATTGTTTCAGCTATGCAGGTTCTTTTGTGGGAGAGGAGGAGGCAATGTAAGAAACATGGGGGTGGGATTAGTTGGGAGGAGAGCTCTTCTGCATCCAGCTTGGAAATGTTATTTTTGGGGGGAATCCTGATGGCATTGCTTGCTGGGGGATTTTGGGACATAAGGTCCAAGAAAGCAACTTTTCCAAGCTTTTGTCCTTTAGCAAGGAGGCACTGTAGTTCACCCTCGACATTTGTGAACTTAGCTTTTATGGATTTTATTATTTTCAGAGTTGATCAGAATTCTCTTTCAAGGAATTGCTATATTCTCCGCTATGAGTTTATGGTCATCTTGCACCTGATGTTGACCGCAGTGTCACTAGAGGAGGCATGGGCAAAATTTGGCCCTCTATGTGTTTTGGACTTCAACTCCCAGAAATCCCAACTAGTTTACCGGCTATTAGGAATTGTGAGAGTTGAAGTTCAAAACACGTGGAGAATTGAAGTTTGTCCATGCCTGCACTAGAAACACACCTCTCTAGGCATCTCTATATCCTCTGCTGCAGCATTTCTCAACCTGGGAGTTGGGACCCTTGAGGGGGTCATGAGGGGGGTGTCAGAGGGATCACCAAAGACCATCAAAAACACAGCATTTTATGTTGGTCATGGGGGTTCTGTTTGGGAAGTTTGACCCAATTCTATCGTTGGTGGATTTAATTGTAGGTAAACTATAAATCCCAGCAACTACAACTCCCAAATGTCAAGGTATATTTCTGCAAACTCCACCAGGATTCAAATTTGGGCATATTGAGTAATTGTGCCAAGGTTGATCCAGATCCATTGTTGTTTGAGTCCACAGTGCTTTCTGGATATAGGTGGACTACAACCCCAAAACTCAGGGTCAATGCCCACCAAACCCTCCCAGTATTTTCTATTGATCATAGGAGTTCTGTATTCCAAGCTTGGCCCAATTCTATTATTAGTGGGGTTCAGAATGCTCTTTAATTGTAGGTGAACTATAAATACCAGCAACTACAACTCCCAAATGTTAAGGTCTATTTTCCCCAAACTCCACCAGGGTTCACATTTGGGCATATTGAGTATTCGTGCCAAGTTTTGTCCAGATCATCATTGTTTGAACTACAACTGCAAAACTCAAGGTCAATGCCCACCAAACCCTTCCAGTAGTTCTGTGTGCCAAGTTTCATCATTGGTGGAGTTCAGAATGCTTTTGATTGTAGGTTAATTATAAATCCCATCAACCACAACTACCAAATGACAAAATGAAACCCCGACCCCAGCCCCACCAGTATTCAATTTGGGATGTATCGGGTATTTGTGACAAATTTGGTCCAGTGAATGTAAATACATCATGCATATCAGATATTTATATTATGATTCATAACAGTAAATTACAGTTATCTGGTAGCAACAAAACTGATTTTATGGGTGGGGGTGAGGGGTCACCACAACATGAGGAACTGTATTAAGGGGTCATGGCATTTGGAATATTAAGAATCACTGCTCTACTGTGATTCTATTGTCAGCGCAACTTAGAGTTATATTAGAGGAGCTAAAATTCCTAGAGAAATGCTCTCTAAATTTAAAATAAACACATTTTTTAAAATTTGCATTTTCCCCACTTTTGCAGGGGTTCTGTGTCCCTAACCCCCACAAAAGTGGAGCACTGACTATATTTGATTAGGACACCTGAGATGTGTGCTGTTGATTTAGGGAAAAGTAATAAGCTGACTGCAGAGGCGCCATGGTGCATTAATTTGAACATTGGACTACTACTCTGGCTATTAAGATGTTATTAAAATTGATGCTGAAGTAGGACGCTTCTGAAAAAAAAGAAAAAAGTCATTATCTTCCTTTCTTTTTGGGGGGCTGGCCATTCATTATAAATATAACATAAAATATGTCATCCCAGGCTACAAAAAAAGCGAAAGGATAAGTGAATATCTACTGTCTGCAGAAATTTGTCCTTTTTGAGATGGTGCAACAAGAATTGGTATTTCATGCATGATAATATTGTTGTGCATAACAATAAAATTATGTATGTTCATGTTCCGCCATACTCTATGAGTGTGAAAGTTGAACACACAAAATTTGGCAGGGAATGTAAGAGAACTTTAAGGGGATCCACTTCTATTTTTAAAATGGTTTATTTAACAGTGTAACAATTTGGACATTGGGTTATGACTCTGGAGAGCAGGGTTTGATTCTCGACTTGACTGTGGAAATCCACTGGGAAGCCTTGGGTGAATCACACATTCTCAGTTCCACAAAACCACATGGCACCATTAGTTGGAAATAACTTGAAGACACTCTAGCTTGCATTACTAGCTTTAGTCACTAGGTGGCAGGTGGCCATGACTTTTTAAAGAAATGCTGCTGCAGTTATGCTGGAGAGAAAGTGCTGCCTGTAAAATGGAAAGACAGAGAATGAGTAGAAGGAAACAAGAGAGTGGTAAGGTGGAGGAAGAGAAGAAATGGTGATAAAACAAGGTGAAGAAAAAAGAGGAAGAGCTAAAGGAAAGGTAATTTCTGAAATCTTCAAACAGTTTAGAACACTGTTTCGCAGCCTTCCTAATGCCACAACCCTCTCATACAGTTCCTCGTGTTCTGGTGAACCCAACCATAAAATTATTTTCGTTACTACTTCATATCTGTAATTTTGCTACGGTTATGAATCATAATGTAAATATCTGATATGCTGGATGCTTTTTCATTCACTGGACTACATTTGGCACAAATACTTGACACGCCGCAAATACCCAACACAGCATTCTGAACTCCACCAAAGATGGAATTGAACCAAACTTGGCACACAGAACTCCCATGAGCAACAGAAAATACTGGAAGGGCTTGGTGGGCATCGACCCTGAGTTTTGGAGTTGTAGTTCACCTACTGTACATCCAGAGAGCACTGTAGATTCAAACAATGATGGATCTGGACCAAACTTGGCATGACTACTGATTATGCCCAAATGTGAACACTGGTTGAGTTTGGGGAAAATAGGGAGTTGCAATTGCTAGGATTTATAGTTCATCTATAACCCCACCAATGACAGAATTGGGCCAAACTTCTCACACAGAACCCCCAATGCCTTGAAGGGGCTGCCGGCACTATCCTCCTTCCACCCACACATGCACACCACGCTGCTGTGCACCGAGCATGCCTGCTCTCCTCTTCTTGCTTGGAATCTCAGAATCAGCCCTCCCCTTTGCTGAGAGGCTGGCCAAGAGGCCGACCAATCACTGCGGAGGAGGGTTTTTGGTGGGAGGATTCGCTGTCTGTTTCCAAAAAGGAAGAGGACAAGTGGAGAGATCTTCAGCCTTCTCGTCTAAAGGGGTTCCTAAGACCATCAGAAATGTATGTTTTCTAATGGTCTTTGGAGACCCCTCTGAAACTCCCTTGTGACCCCCCCCCCCCCAGGGGTCCCGACCCTCAGGTTGAGAAACACTGGGAGAGAGAGGGAGGGTCTCTGCTTTGTAAGGGAAGAGAGAAAGGCTGAGTAAGTATGGGGTGTAGTGGGAGCAGCAAGAAAAAAAAGGCAGAGACAAAGAGAAAGATGAAAGAGGAGAAGTGTGGGCTGGGATAGGTCGTTTCCATCCTTGGCCGAACTAAAATATTCTGCTAGCCGGTGTATATATTGCCATTATTGTATCTGCTATTTATTTTCATTTCTTTAAGCAGAGAATCAGCTTCCTGCACTGCTGCAGTTCAGTGGATTAATAATTTTAGTGAAGATCTTACAATGATGACCTTCAAGATTTTTCTGTGAGGCAGTAAGAGCCAATTTAGATCCTATCGGAAACAGCATACAATACGATTATTTTTGTCCCTATGTGCAGGGCTTGCTTTGCACTCCAAAACAGAATTCATCATAAAATATGTGTGCTTTCCTTTTATAGGGTCCTCTTGATATCTCTTTCATCTTAAGAATGTATGATGACATGATCCTGTAGATGTTGTTGGATTCCACCTCCAATTGTCCAAACAAGTGGCATGATGCAGGGGTTGATGGGACTTGACTTCAATGCCCTTTTGCAGCCCACAGGTTCTGTATCTTTGATATTTGGCCTCAAAGGCAGTGAGAAAATAAAGCCTGTGGAAGTCTGTATTGACCCTTTGGGAAGTTTTTAGATTTTTCCTTGCTGACGGAGATAGAATAGTTATGGCTGAGAGTGCCTTTTACCGTATTTAGCTTAAATGTCATCTATACCTTTCTTCATAGGTGCCTTTAAAATAACTGACTCTGCATAGGTGTGGTGAAAACTCATTGCATATTTTGTAATTTTTTAAAAAAGAAAAACAATTCCCAACCATCTTGGGCAGAAACAATGAAATGCCTCGGGAATAATACATGCATAGAGGATCTAGGAGTCTTAGGGTGTCCGTACACTGTAGAATTAATGCAGTCTAACACTACTTTAGCCATGGCTCAATGCTATGGAATCCTGAGAGCTGTTGTTTGAAAATATCTTTAGCCTTCTCTGCCAAAAATTGCTGATATCTTACCAAACTATAACTCCCAACTTTTCATAGTACTGAGCCATAGGAATTAAAGAGATACCACACTGCATTCATTCTACATGCTATAAGTTGCTTCTGGTGTGAGAGAATCAGCCATCTACAAAGATGTTGCCCAGGGAATACCTGGATGTGTTACAATCCTGTGGGAAGGATCATTGCTACTCTGCTGTTGAATCCACATGTCCAGTATGGAATACATCTCACCATGTTAAAACAGTGGGCATGGCTCTTAATGAAACATGCCGCAGTATCACAGGATGTCTATGCCCCACACCACTGGAAAAACTATACTGTTTAGCTGGTATTGCACCACCTGACATCCGCTGGGAAGTAGCAGCCAATAATGAAAGAACCAAGGCACTGATATATCTGGCCCATCCTCTGTTCGGATATCAGCCAGTATGCCAGTGCTTTAAATCAAGAAATAGCTTTCTAAGATCTACAGAGATACTCACAAGAACATCTCAGCAAGTGAGAGTCCAAAAGTGGCAGGCTAAAACTCGGAATCTCAAGCCATGGCTGATACCAAATGAGAGACTCCCTCCTGGGCACACAGAAGACTGGGCAACTTGGAAGGTGCTGAACAGACTTCCCTCTGGCACCACGAGATGCAGAGCCAACCTTACGAAATGGGGCCACAAACTGGAGTCCACAACATGTGAGTGTGGAGAAGAGCAAACCACAAACTACCTACTACAATGCAGTCACATGCACAATGGAGAACGTTCTTACAGCAACACCAGAGGCACTCCAGTACTGGTCAAAGGAAATTTAGTATAATGCCAAGTTTTCAACTTTGTTTCTGTTTTTAAATACATTACTGTACCCTCAATTTGCTTTTGACATGATAAATAAATATTCATTCTACGGAGTAGATAAACCTGATGCAGTGTAGATGTAAATTTTCATAAATTTTTACAAGGAAGAGCAAGTAATTTTCCCATTTTCCTTTGCCCTGTAAGAAATACAAAATGTTCAGAAATGATTTGTCAGTTGGGAACTATTCTTTGCAAAATCAAAATAGCACTTTCAGTGTCTGGAGCTGAAAACATTTTCTGTTCAGAAAAATGCACTTTCTGCACAGACATGTTCCATGCAGGAGATGCCATTTGCTCTCCATGAAGGAACCATGTGCTTTTCTTACACAAACCACAAAAGCAAAGTTTTGTTCCATCTCAGATTCTGAAGAAACCCATGTTCTGAATGGTTTTTAATCTTCTTTCCACCGCTAGGCTGGATCAGTTCACTCCAAAAGGGGCCATTTTCCAGGTGGCACCTAAGGTAACCTGGTGCCTTTCCTCCGGCGCTGGCCGTGTGCTACTCCTGCCCAGCTCCACGCCTGCCTTGTTCCCATGTTCCCATGGCTGCGCAATCTGTGCTTGGGGGCCTGTTGACTTTTCCAAAGCTTTTACTTTGTTTGAACTCTCCGATGGATGCAGAGAAGGGGGAATTTAAAGAGAGCTTTTGTTTGCTCCCAGTGTTGACTCACTCCGTGACTCACATCTGGTCCACTCAGAACAGGTGCCCTAGCTTTGGAGGTTGCCAGGGCTGTGTTTGCCCAGGTACTTCGGGAAGAACTGGCTTTATTTGCCTGGACCAAGAAGGCACCAAGGTGCCATCTGCTGCTGGGAGCAATGCATGGTCAAGTGGCAGGGCTAGAAAAGGACCAAAAGCCAGCCATTCCTCCCAAGCCCTGGCTGGCTTCTTCTTTGTAGTGAAGTAGCTCTCAAGTCAAGGGATGGATTGCAGTTGATGTAGTACCAGGGCAATACACCTAGCTTAGTTTCGGGGGACCATGCCAGGTAGGTCTCTTTCTCCATAGGAACCAAAAACAAATAGCTGGTAAAGAGAGTGAAAACCAAAATGTAGGGAAAATGACACAGTGGACTAAAGAACCCCCCTGCTTGCTGTGTAGTCATGCTGATAGGGAATTTTTAGGAACAAACATCTAAAAATGCAACTATTCATTGGTTTGTTTATTTTGTTCATTGTGTACCCTCCCATTTTCCTGGCATGGGATTCAATGCAGTGTACAACATTTTACAATAGAAGTGTAGTGAAAACCTTTTTTTTTCATGTCAGGAGAGACTTGAGAAACTGCAAGTCGCTTCTGGTGTGAGAGAATTGGCCGTCTGCAAAAACATTGCCCAAGGGATGCCTGGATGTTTTACCATCCTTTGGGAGGCTTCTCTCATGTCCCCACATGAGAAGCTGGAACTGAAAGACGGGAGCTCACTCCGGTCCCCAGTTTCAAACCATTGATCAATAAATCCCCGTTTTACTAATTTTCTTTCCAGTCTCTGCTCAGAGTCCTATCAGGGCATATGGCTTGAACTAGAGATGACCCTTGGGATCCCCTCTAGCTCTCTGACTCTTGCTAGAATGCTGATAGGACAATCAGATATAAACCATACTGAATGAAGTGTATTGGCTATCAATATACTATTGTTTTGAATTCAAGGTGCTGGTGATAACTTTTTGAGTCCTAAACAACTTGGTCCTGAAGGAACACCTCTCCCCCTATATGTCTACCATTGGTGTGAGATCTGGTTGAAGGATCCTCTTCTCTTTCCTATTTATTTGGGCAATATATTATCTAGTTTGTTTGGGCAATATATTATTTTTGTGAAGATTCCCTCTCCAGGGGACACATGGATTGCCCAAAATATTATCCCCCCCCCCCAAACCTCCCCCCTCCTCAAAAGTGGATGGCTTGTCCATTTTTAGCTTTAAAAAGCTAGGTAATAAAAAAGACACTTGTTTGAGGTTGGAAACTGCAACCTATTTAAAAGCTTTAAGCAGAAGCAATTTATTGTAGAGATTTAAAAATAGCCAAGGGTAGCAAAATGCCTCACAGGAGGATCACAACCAGGCCCACACATTGCCTATCCCTTTACATCAGAAAGTGAACTTTTATTCATTTTTGACTAATACTCCCAGAGGCCATTGACCATCCCAGCTGCCCCAGTCCAAAAGAAAAAGTAGGAGGACATTTCCAAGCGGTGTCTTGTGGTCATTCTGTGAAACAGATCTTGTGCTGGTTTCTCCTGCCCAATTCCACATGCAATGCCCTCAGCAAGCCAAAGGGAAACCAGGTGGGGAGGCTAGCACTGATAGTTCTGCAGCTTCGACTTTCAGCTTATGCCGTATCTCTCACCTGTCTGCTGGAGAGAGGTGCTGTTTCCTTGGTATCTCTCAAGTCTTTGTTTGCTGATGTTGCTCTGTTCCCCAAGGGCTGGTGAACGGAACAGCAGAGACAGGTAATTGCTCCCTGGGGAAGAAGGCAGTTCTCTCTGGAGATGGTTGCATAAGCTCAAGGTGGGGGTGAATCTTATTGCAAACCACAGGAGAGGTTGTGCTTTTACGGAAGACAGAGAGTCCAAGACAGAATGGATAGGCACAAAATAGGTGAATGCAATGGGTTCAGGGGCTAATTCATTGCCCATGGGACTCTAGAGGGGTATCCTGAACTTCCACTAATGTCCCCCTTCTCTGAAGCAAAGAAATCCAAAAGTAGCCAGAGTTTCATCTCTGTGGTTTGAAAATGGTCGACTAATTAAATTCTCAGAGTTAGTGGTCCCCCTGCAATCTATTGGGAAAATGACTTGCATCCAGTCTTGGAAGCTTCCAGTTCCCAGTTCAAAAAGGGAGGCCTGGAATATGGCCAGAGGAAGGTGGCCAAATTGTTAAAAGGTCTGAAAACAATCCCAATGAGGAGCGATTTAGGAAGCTGAGTAGTAGGGTTGTGCGGGGAACCATTTTCCTTTGTTTCACCCATTCTTTTGTTACTTTTGTTACCTTCAGGAGCATGTAACAGGAAGGCCCCTCCCGATACAGAAATCTGCTTGACATGAAAGCAAGTGAGAGCCAATCCTGGCTCCTCGTCTGCTTTTCATGATGCTTCATGCCTCCGTGCCTTGGAAAGTGTGTGTGTGTGGCATGCAGACCCAGAAAGCACGCATGCCTTCCGGTAGCCAAGTGCCTCCTCTAGAGTAAGAAACAGGTAAGAAGCATCCTTAAAGCATGTGCCTGCCTGCAGTCGTGTGCCTCCCCTGGAGTAAGAGAACTTGCCTCCTTACCTTGGAAAGAGTGTGTGTGTGGCACACAGGCCCAGAAAGTGTGTGCGCCTTTCTGCAGCCAAGTGCCTGTCCTCTAGAGTAGAAATAGGTAAGAAGCCTCCTTAAAGTATGTGCCTGTCTGCAGCTGAGTGCCTCTCCTCTAGAGTAAACAGCTTTAATGCTTACAATGATGGGAAGGAGAGCCTGGGAAGCCCTCCCCCATGGGCTGATACATAGAAAACAGATCTTTCCGCACCCAAGAGCGAAAACAGATATCTGCCCTCTCAGTTTCAGGAGGCTCCCAAAAACCGAGAGTTGGTACACAAAATGGGTTAAAATTTACCTAAAATGTACAACCGTACTGAGTAGGTTTAGCCTGGAGAAGAGATGAAGAGGAGACATAATGGCTATGTTTAAATATGTGCATGGATGTTACATTAAAGATGGTGCTAGCTTGTTTTCTACTGCTCTAGATGATATCAGAGGTGACCCCCCCCCCCGGACTCTGAAAAAGATAGTTCAAAACCAAGGCATTCATAGTTTTACCAAGAACACCAGGCTGGAATGATCCCATAATCCCCTATCTCTTTCCCATGTGGGAACCTAAAGCTCTTCCCATGGCCCCATGGCCCTACATGACAATTCCCCTGTAACCCACACTTATGAACTTTCTTGAACTTTTATGGGACTTTTGCCTACTTTTGAAGGACTTCCATTAACTTTTTGGGGACTTTTTTCTTTCCAACCTCATGGAGTCTCCTCATGATTTATGAATGCCAGTGGACTCTGGTGGGTGGGATGGGCTGTTATGAGATGATGTGGTTCCTATTTCCCTCCTATATGAATGTATTTCCTATATGTTTTCCCCTTCCATGTGTTCCTATATAAAATATGAAATGCCACCTTTTTGTGACCCCAGCATGCCAAGGCTCAGGAATCTCCTGGGCTAGTAATCCCTAAACAAAGAAAAGGACTTAACAAAGAACACTTGCATGGACAATAACAAAGGATGTTTCCTCAAACCTCGGAGTTGGCTCATTTTGGGGAAAATGTCCCTTGGGCACACGCTTTCAGACATCGGAGCATGCCCATCTGGAAGACGTGCCCCATGGTGATTTTGTCATTCCTCACAAAGGGGACATCCTGCCTTCGGAAAGCTTTGGATGTCCCATCTGCCTCACCCTTTGTTTTCATTCCCCTTGGCCGAAACCAATGGCAAGATACCATCAATAGATGGTTTAAGGGCTAGGATTAAGGACTACTGGGGTTTGGCATTTGCGCCAAACCAAAAATGTTTATTTCTTCCACTTGGGACAATAGAAGAGATAGCTTGAGGACCCATGGGGTAATCGCCGGCACTTGGACAAATATTTGATCACTTAATCCACTCATAATTTCCTCCTGGTTCATTGTTTCCCACTTAGACCACCTCCTTCGCTCTCATTGGACGAGAGTCCAAAGCAGCACTGGCTTCCTGATTGGCTGAGGTACGACAAAGCCGATCGTGCCTCCCAGCCAGCTGATGACTCCAAGCAATCAGCTTGAAGCTGGCAAAGGGGCGGGAGGCGGGAAGTATGAACTTTGTCAGCTCTGTTTCTCTATAAGAATGTAATGTTTTGCATTGCACAGTATGTCAGCTTTGGGTAAATGATTGCGACTTGACAGCCGCTCTAGCTGGAATGAAATCAACAACTCGGTGGCGTTTCTTCAACTTGGTGAGATCTTTATTTGGGTAATTCAGGGAAAATTGGATTGGCTGCTTACTATCTCCCCGGGGCTATATCGGATCCTCTTTGGTGGGTCTGCCTGGTCTGCCTTCACGGCAGGAGCAATGGATTCAAACATAAAGGAGCAATGGATTCAAACTGCAAGAAAAGAGATTCCACCTAAACACTGGGAAAAAATTCATGAAGCTATTTACCCATGGAATATGCTGCTGCCCTGGAGTGTGGTGGACTCTCTTTCTATAGAGGTTTCAAAACAAAGACTGGATGGCCCTCTGTCTGCAGGGCTTTGATTGTTTATTCTTCCATATCAGAATGGAGTTAGACTGGATGGTCTTTTGCCTCTCTTTCAATTCTAAGATTCCGTGAGTGTGTAAAGGGTTGAGGGCAGCAAAAATAGCCTTGAGGAGCCACGTGAAGCCCCCCAGGCGTCATGTTGCCCCCTCTTTCTCAGCCTGGAGAGAAAAGAAATCTGAAGTGTATTTCCTCATAGGACTGAACTAGTTGAGTTCTACTGTCAGGCAGAGTGAGATAATTGCCACAGGGAGCTCATTTTAGGTATCGTGAAAAGTGGACACTTTTATATTTATATTTATTCCATGTATTATCTTGGTAGAATGGGGTACATATACAGTCTAGAATTAATGTAGTTTGACACCACCTTAATTGCCATGGCTCAATGCTGTGGAATCTGAGTTTTAAAAAAAGTTTTACCAGGTGTTTAGCCTTCCTTCTTTGCTCGAGAGACTTGGTGCCTTACTAAACTACAAATCTAAAGATTCAATAGCATTGAGCCATGGAAGTTCAAGTGATGTCAAACTGCATTCATTCTACAGTGGAGATGCACCCTTGCTTTGGACTAGAGGATAAATCTAATCCATACATCTTCCCTAGAATCATAGAATCATAGAGTTGGAAGAAACTTTGTGGGCCATCCAGTCCAACCCCTTTCTGCCAAGAAGCAGGACAATTGTGTTCAAAGGACCCCTATTGCGCCCCCACGGGGCTGGTTTTATATCTGTATTGTGTACCTGGTTTGGCCTTTACCTGCAAGGCCTTTGTTGCATTGTTACGCCATGTGGACATTTGTGGGAGGAGTTGTGTTTTGGCTCCAAACTTGATGTCACCGCCCTTAACTCCTCCTTTTCCAGAGTTTACCTGGGAGGCTGGACTTCCTCTCTGGCCTCATTCCAGCAAAGAGCACATAGACGAAGCAGGCGGAAATCTGGAGCCATCGCTCAGACAAAGCACCTTCGTTATGTATAGCCTACTCCCAACACTCTAAAACCAAGATTACAGTAATAGGAAGGCCAGCCCTTCACCCAAAGACTGTAATCTCTGGGGACCCGAGGACTTCATGTGCCAGAGGACCATTTGAGGAGCAACAAAGGAACCTGGAACCAAAGAAAGGCACTTTCACTCTGCATAAGGCAAGTGGACGCAATCCCTTTTTAAAAGGACTTTCCTAGCAACCAACAACAAGCTTTTTGGGCCACCAGCATTTTTACTGGTTGTTATTCAATAAACCTTTTTGAGTTCACCCTTTTTGAGTCCTGAACTCGTTACTTAGAGAACCTCCAGGTGTCTTGTACATGGGAAGGCTAGAACGCGACCCCCAGGGCCTATAGAGTTCGTCCATCCATTCAAAGCCCCCTTTCTGGCCCTGGTGGGACGCCACAAACCCCAACAGATGGCCACCCAGCCTCTGTTTAAAAGCCTCTGTAGAAGGAACCTCCACCACACTCCGGGCCAGAGAGTTCCACTGCTGAACAGCTCTCACAGTTAGGAAGATCTTCCTTATGTTCAGGAGGAATCTCCTTTTCTCTGTTCCACGTGCAAGGACCTTTCCAGACAGGCCATTATCCCAGGAGCATCCGCGTTTTAAAAATGCAGATGTTTCTGGGGGTCCATCTACACTCACCCCAGAAAGTGCGTGCTTCCTGGGGTGGTTGTCCAGATGGTCTACTGGGACTTCCCACAGTTTTTTGTTCTAATTTAGCCCGGACAACTGTGGGAATACTGTCTGGATTGCAGTATTCTACAGTCCAGACACCATAAGTAGTGGGCTTATCCTGTGCCTTCCAAGAATTAATTCACCACAAAACAGGGTTTTCCTGGTTTGTGGTGAATTAATTCCAGTTTGACCAGAACATTGTCTGGGCAGCCACCTTTTTATTACGGAAGTTTCTGCAATAAAGGGTGCTGTCTAGATCTGCCACTAGTCTCCAGGGCAGCAGAAAACAAGCCTGTTCCCTCCTCCCTATGTCTTCCTCTCACATACAGTCAAATCTCACTTATCTGATATAAATGGGCTGGCAGAATGTCAGATAAACAAAAATGTTGGATAATACGGAGTCACCTACTGTTACGTATCCAACATGGTGCTAGACACCTAGAATACTAACAACAGGGACTCAAAGGGTTAAGGCAATGCAATGCCTCAGGGCTAGAGCAACCCAGCAGGAAGTGCCCGGACATGGAAAAGGAGTGTGGAATCACAGAGGGAAGGAGGGAGGGCACTTCCGCTTCAGGTCCTGCCTCTTTTCCCCCTTTCCTCCTGCCTACTCCTCCTCCTTGTCTTGCTTTTTTCATTTATTGGGAATGGAAAGAGAGTTGGGGAGCGCTCCTTTGATTGAAGGGGAAATGCTGGAAGAAAACAGGGTGTTGGATAAGAGCGTCAGGTAAGGCTGAATGTCGGATAAGCGAAGGTCGGATAAACAAGACTCTGCTGTATTTATACATGGCTCTCATGTCTCCTCTCAGCTTTCTCTTCTGTAAGCTAAACATGCCCACATTGCCCAGATCTTTAAGCAATTCCTCTTTGATGTGGGACCTCCCGAGATATCCACGGTACCAAACTTTTGCCTCAAAATAGGTTCTGCATTTTAAAAAGCATCATTAAATTTCCAAACTCAAACCTAGAGTAGATTCACCACTTTGTTGACATGGAAACTGTCACAGGGCAGCAACTTTACCCTTCTCATGAGAAGGAGCAAAGAATAGCTATGTTGTGCTTGTCACTTTTTAAATGTTTGGAGCACGCCAACTAAGTATCCTTCGCCTCCGATGAAGTTTCTTTTTTTATGCAAAGTATTTCAAAAGCTCAGATCTGCTGCATTTCAGACTTAAGCACCCTCCGCCGTACAGCCGTGGGGATGAATCACATTGTATAAGTGATCGATGACAAGACACCCCTCTCTCTCCCTCGCCTTCTCCCCATTTTCTTTCTCTTCTTCTTGTTTCTCGTGTCTCAGACAGCATCTGTAATTTGCCATTAGAACAGCAATGCATCACCCACCCTGCTCAATTGCATTACATAAAAACAAAAACACAATTCTCAACTGTCGCAGGTAATAAGTGTCTAGAGTGACACGTTTTCTATTGAGACCCTGCAATTTTTCTCTATAGCAAGAGTGATCCTAGCCTGGTAACTACGGTTTATATTGTTCCATTCCTATTGTTCTCTCTCTTTCTCCCTCCCTCTCTCCCTGCCTCGCTCCTTCTCTACAGTTTGTTATTCTTATATAATTGCTGCTGTGGTGTTACAGTGTCCCATTGATTGTTGTAGGGCTGCCACATTTTGACATATCTATTATGTCAATATTCTCATTTAAGGCCAGGAGGCGAGCATTCCCCCATCTCGGTTTATCGCCTCCTCAATTGTGTTATGAGCACTCCTCACCATTCAGGGGCCAAATTCATTTGCCTGTCATTATGTGCTGCATTTAATCTCAGAGACTGCTTACCCTTTGCCCCAGGCCCATCTACAAACTACAGCAGCAATACATCCCATGTCGCTGTGCTCTCTACATGTGGATCTACTCAGAGACTTAGCCCAAACTTTAAAGGTGGCCTGTCCTAACGACCTTGGCATGCACTTAAATGCAATCGGCACTGAAAAAATCACCATCTGCCAGCTGCAGAAGGCCACCTTGCTGGGATCTGCACGCATTATTCGCCGATACCATCACACAGTCCTAGACTCTTGGGAAATGTCCAATGTGTGAGCCAATACAACAGCTAGCAGAGTGTCTGCTGTAGACTCATCTTGTTGTGTTTCTAATAATAATAATAATAATAATTCTTTACTGGGGTTGTGGAAACAGTTACTGTGTATTTCTTGTTGCACAATGGGACAATAAGTAGGCATATCGGCAAGTACATAGTGACTACACAAGGTCACTATTCACTAGAAAGGCGCTATAGCACAACTGTGTCATTACATGAGCATTGATGTACACAGAGCCAACACAATGAAGAATATCAGGCTCCTGTGGTGAGGGAGAGGTTAAACACAGGCTGTACAGAGGGACATGAATGGAGTGGAAGAAGCCCCAGCCTCATGCCTGTTTTGAAGTTTAAAAAATTAAATGGAAAGCTTTGGGAGATCCGGTCACAGGTTTCCCACATAATTGATAAAGCATGTGGCGTCGTCATGTTTGGATTGCAGACTCTTCTTGGTCTTTGCTCTGCTTCATTAAATGGGCAGCAGGGAAATGCTACTTGCAATGGTGATTCATTATGTCTCTTCAGGATATGGCTTGCCTGGGGGATGCAAAGGGAGATGGAAGTGATGGGTGATAAGTACATCCCACAGTCTGCTGAATTTGGATCTCCAGGCAAGAAGGACCGAGACCTCCGAGGTGGATATCCTGGACGCATGCATGCATGCATGCATGGATGGGGACTTCTTAATTCATTGGCGTTTATATCTCCGCTAATGTCCCAGTGCAGTTCTTGGCTTTCAAAACTACACCAGATGATATTTTTTAAAACACATGTTTCAAGAGAACATGCACCCAAACAAATGTGAATTTATGCATAGATTTTTTTTAAAAAAAAGAAAAAGCAGATTAATGTGGAAACAGGATGGAAAGGATTTATGATATGCATATATGACAGTAAAACAGACAGGAAATTAACTGGTTTGACCGTCCTTAGAAATCCCCTCTTCATTGCTATGTGCCTCTTTGACTCAACTTGGGAAAGTTACTTATGGAAAGTAATTACTTGGAGGTTTTTAAACAGAGAGTGGATGGCCATCTATCAGAAGTGCCTTGTCCATGTTTTCCTGCATGACAGAATGGGCCTGGACTGGATGGCCCTTGGGTCTCGTCTGATTCTATGATTAAAGCTCCCCAAATCCCCCAAACAGCATGTCCAGTGGACACTCTGGCTAGGCGATTCTGGGAGCCATAGGCCAACAGAGTTACAACAGATATAACTCCAACTTACATCTGAATAGCCCATTGTTTTTGTTGTTGATGAGGCTGAAATTCTCTACTGACCTTGTGCAAACACTCCTGTGAAATGTACCTTATTACTGTTGCAGCAGCTCCAAATACAGCCATTTACTAGACAAGCCAGCCCAGTCCTGTTGCGTATTCCTGTTCTGTCATGCAGGAGTACACAACCCAAGTAGTCCTGACAGATGGCCATCTAGTCTCAGTTTTAAAACCTCTAGAGAAGGAGATTTCACCATGTTCACCGACAGCAGAACAGCCTCTTACTAAAAGGAATTCTTTTTCTAATGGAATCTCTTAGGTGTAATATCTCTTTCTTGTAGTTTTAATAAATTGCTCCATGACTTTGTCTCCAGAGAAGCTGAAAACAAGCTGATTCCCTTCTGAAGATGACAATATTTCAGGCATGTCGCTTCTCAACATTCCCTTCTCCCAGTTAAACATACTGATCTCCCTAAGCCATTCTTCATAGGGCTTTGCCTCCAGATCGTTGATCACTTTGGTTGCCCTCCTCTGCGCATGTTTCAACTTGTGAATATCTTCTTTTAATTATGTTGTCCAAAACTGGACACAGGCTTATTCCAGGCGAGGTCTGAGCAAAGTGGAATAAAGTGGAAAGATGACTTCCCTGATCTAGACCAGTGGTTCTCAACCTTTTTTTGACCAGGGACCACTCTCCAGCATTAATACCAAAAGGGTTGCAAATGAGTTATTGGTCAACTTTAGATTCAGTTTGGTTATTTGGGGTGCTAATTCAGAAAATTGCATTGGATAGACCACATCAGTTCTACATAGTTTCTGATACAGAACATATGCCATCCAGTTGTCACCATCTGCTTGCCCACAGAAAACCATTTAATAAGATTCGGCACTATAGCAGGGTTTTGCGAGAGCAGTCACTCTTGTTGCAATGGTATAGTAATGGTGAGGCCGTGCTTTATATTTTAGTTCTTGTGGGCCATGGTGGTCAATGGACCACATGTTGGGAACTGCTGATCTAGACATTATACTCCTAATGATGAAGCCTAGAATTGTATTGGCTTTTTTAGCTGCCACATCACACTGTTGATTCATATTCAGCTGTTGCTTAACACCATGAGTACGACTGGTTACTTGAGGCTCAAGCAAGCGCATTCACCTCCTTTGACTTGATGCATTCTTCTTTTTGCACTCATCAGGGTGGGAATAGAAGAGCCCTGCAGACGCTATTGGACTTGAACTCCCAGCAGCCCTATCTAATGCTAAGGGATACTGAGAAGTACAGTTCAGCAACATATGGAGAGCCAGAAAATTCCTATCCCTTTTGTAAATGCAGCCTTGCAGATACATAAGAACCCATAGCAAACAAAGAAGTTACTTCATATAAGTTGGAATCCCATTGGTGTCTTATGCTGAGCAATTTCCCTAACATGAGAATGTTGGACATTTTTGCCCTATTATTATTAATATTATTATTATTGTTGTTACCCTGATTTATCTCTCCCAAAGGGGACTCAAAGCAACTTGACATAAAAGCATTAGTATACTAATATGCAAACATTAAAACAAAATTAAACACAAACAGCACTAAAAAGTCACAGCTAGCATCCCTAGTGCAATATCTGCATACAGATGAAGGATGAAGCTGCTCATGATGTGCTGTTGTACATCCAGATGTGCATTTGAGTCTCCTAGCTGCTTTGAGTCTCCTTTGGGAAAACGAAAGCAGGATATAAATAATCATAAATGTAATAATAGTAATTGTGGCTGCTGTGCATTTGTCTCCTCCAGCTGAACTACAAGAAAGGAGATTCCATCTGAACATTAGGAAGAACTTTCTGACTGTGAGAGCTGTTCAGCCGTGGAACTCTCTGCCCCGGAGTGTGGTGGAGGCTTCTTTTTTGGAAGCTTTTAAACAGAGGCTGGATAGCCGTTTGTCAGGGGTGCTTTGAATGCAATGTTCCTGCTTCTTGGCAGGGGGTTGGACTGGATGGCCCATGAGGTCTCTTCCAACTCTATGATTGTATTATTCTAACTTGGAAGGTGAGCAGTCAGTTGTGCAATTAATTCTGCATTCAGTTGCACCATTCAAATTGCAGAACTTTGCACCGGGATTATGGCGCAGCTGGCTGGGAGTTAGCTGCATTAAAATCACTACTGACAGAAAGGTCATGAGTTCGAAGCCAGCCCGGGTTGGAGTGAGCTCATGACCAAAATTGTGTAGCTTGTCGACCTTTGCAGCCTGAAGGACAGTTGCATCTGTCAAGTAGGAAATTTAGGTACCACTTTGTGGGGAAGCTAATTTAACTGATTTATGAGGCCATAAAAATCTCCAGAAAGTATGCAAAGAATGAGGAAGCGACGGCTTCCCTGGTGGCCAGAAGCTGGAATGTTAAATAGCCTCTGAGTGTCTGTCTATATATGTTGGGTGTCTATGGCATTGAATGTTTGCCATGTATATGTGCATTGTAATCCGGCCTGAGTCCCCTGCGGGGTGAGAAGGGCGAAATATAAATACCGTAAATAAATAAAATAAATGCAACACAAGGGTCACATAGTGCAATCTGCATGAAAACCCTGGTAAGTGATTTATTCAGTCCCAGTGTAGAATTTTGACCATAATGTCCTTCCGAAACCATATATAACAAAGCAGTGATACCTAAGTGGCGGAGGATCATCCAATGGATAGTTTTAGCAAAACATTAGGTTCCTTTTCCTTGCAACTCTACAGCTCAGGTAGGGATGGTTTTTAGCAAAACATGAGATTCATTTTTCTTGCCAGTAACATTCTGAGGTTCTCACATCTATTCCAGGCTCAACCGGATCACCTGGGAAATAGGCTGTTGGTAGCCAGTCGAGGCAGGCAGTGATTTTTCTAAAGAAATGTTAATATGTAGGGCAGCCTTAGAAGGGAGCTTGGTATTAAGACATCAGTGAATTGTCTGTCATCGGCCTGTCAACTAACAAGGTTCATAAGAAGGAGGAGGAAGGAAGTTGGATGGGCGATGGGGAATTTGTGCCAAGCCATTTTCTGCCTGGCAGTAAAGCAGGAAGGAAGATTGAATCCAGAGGTGGGGAACTTCAGGTCCTGGGGCTGAATTGGGTCCTTGTTGGATCCTACTTTGGCCCCTTTAGGCTTTGCCCTTATTGAAAGTAGGGGAATCTTTGTGTAATATGATTTTTAATTATATAAAATGTAATTATATTTAATTATATTTAATTCTTAATCTGGAAACCCATTTTTCTTATCTGAAATGAATGCATACTAAAGCATAACACATAATCACTTTGGAGGGCCTTGGGTAAATCTACGCTGGAGATCTAATGCCATTTGACACCACGTTAACTCCCAATGCTATGAAATCATGGGATTTGCAGTTTTTCAAGTCCAGAGAAGGCTAGTGCCTTACAAAAAAAAAACCCCTGCTGTGGTTGCATACAATTGAGCACTGACAGTTAGAGTGATGTCAAACTGCATTAGTTCTACAGTGAATACCACTTCAATTACCTGGTTCAAAACTATGGGAGGCAAAGTAGTCCAACAGGATCTTTGAGCAGCTTTGCTTTGCCTGCTAAAATAGATCTCCAGAGCAGCCCTGGCGCATAATGGATGTTGAAAATTTTGAGTAAGATCTTGTGCGATGAAACTAATGTGTACATGTTATGATGACAGCCCATGCCTTTTCCTGGCAAGCTTTTAATTTCTAAGAAGGAAAAGAAAGGGGAAGAACACTGGGGCTGATATCTGCCTCCAAGCTATGTTTTTGGCTTTGGAAACTGTTCTTTACAATACAATCTGTTCACAGAAGGTACATCTTGTTGAATGCAGCGATATTCTTAGATAAATCTCCCTTTCTATGCAGTTATATATGCAACCTTAATCTTGCCTATATTTAGGAGCTGCGAATTATCTCTGCCTCTAAGCCAGAGCTTGAAAGCCACCCCGAGTCCCCATTGGGGAGATGGTGGCGGGGTACAAATAAAGTTTATTATTATTATTAAAAACAAACAAACGACTCATAATTCCAAGGCATCTGCTGAATAGTTCATTGTTTTTGTATTTACATTTTAAACAGTAAATATTTGCTTTCTTATTATTCAAAAGTATCTAAAATGGAATACACTTTAATTACTTAATTTTTAAAATCGGAAATGGAAAGCTAGAGGTTATTTGTTTGCAGTACAAATACAGTACACCTTCCACTTTTGGAGGGATTGGGGTGAATGACCTTCATGGAAGTGGAAAAACAATGAATTTTAGAAAAAAAATATTTTTAACTGTTGGGTTTCACCCATGGACTGCACAAGTTTCCGGTGTCATCAAGTTTTCAGTCCTCAATGAGTAGCTAGGCTCAGGCCCAGATTAAATGATTGTGGTGCCCTAGGCCACACTCTGGAGCGCGCCCCTGCCTTGGGGGCGTGGCCACTTGTGGGGGGGAGCCACTTGCGGGGGCCCTCCTTCCTCCTCACTGAAGGAGGGGCGGCGCCGACGACGGGAGGGAGGAGGGGCGGCGAGGGCTTCTCTCCGCCTCCTTCTTCCTCACACCGCATCGGCACTGCCCCTCCGTCCTTCAGTGAAGGAAAGAGGGGCGGCGCCGACGACAGGAGGGAGGAGGGAGTGGCGAGGGCTTCTCTCCGCCTCTTCCTCCCTCACGCCGCGTCGGCACTGCCCCTCTGTCCTTCAGTGAAGGAAAGGGGCGGCGCCGATGACGGGAGGGGGGAGGGGGCGGCGGGAAGCCGTGTCAGAGGCAACCTAGGGCCTATGGCACTCCGCACACAGGCGCACGAACGCCAGAAGAAGATCGAACATATTCTTTAACAAAAAGGACCGTATTTGTCGCACCATAAGACGCACTTTTTTTCCTCCCAAAGTGGGAGGAAAAATCAGCCGCGGCGTATGGTGCGAATATGCAGGCGGGGGGCGCTGGAGCAGAGGGAGGGAGGCGGCGATATCTCACCCTGTCGCCGCCTCTCCTCTTCTCTGGTCCGTTGCGGCGGCGGAGGGACGCTGTTCGCTCGCCATCTGCCTCCTTTTGCTTCCCCCACCTTTGCTTCCCTCAAGGAAAGGCGGAGGAAGCAAAAGGAGGCGGAGGAGGAGCGAACCGCGTCGCGTCACAGCTGACGCGACGCGGTTCGCTCTCCCGCCTCCTTTTGCTTCCCCGCCCTCAAAAAGGGCGGAGGGAAGCAAAGGAGGCGGAGGAGGAGCAAACTGCGTCGCGTCACAGCTGACGCGACGCGGTTTGCTCTCCCTTCGCCTCCTTTTGCTTCCCCGCCCTCAAGAAAGAGGCGGAGGGAAGCAAAGGAGGCGGAGGAGGAGCAAACCGCGTCGCGTCACAGCTGACGCGACGCGGTTTGCTCTCCCTTCGCCTCCTTTTGCTTCCCCGCCCTCAAGGAAAGGGCGGAGGGAAGCAAAAGGAGGCGGAGGGAGCAAACCGCGTCGCGTCACAGCTGGCGCTACGCGGGTTCGCTCTCCCTTCGCCTCCTTTTGCTTCCCCCGCCCTCAAGGAAAGGGTGGAGGGAAGCAAAAGGAGGCGGAGGAGGAGCGAACCGCTCGCGTCACAGCTGACGCGACGCGGTTTGCTCTCCCTTCGCCTCCTTTTGCTTCCCCCGCCCTCAAGGAAAGGGCGGAGGGAAGCAAAGAGGCGGAGGAGGAGCAAACCGCGTCGCGTCACAGCTGACGTGGCGCGGTTTGCTCCCTTCGCCTCCTTTTGCTTCCCCGCCCTCAAGGAAAGGGCGGAGGAAGCAAAGGAGGCGGAGGGAAGAGCAAACCGCGTCGCGTCACAGCTGACGCGACGCGGTTTGCTCTCCTTCGCCTCCTTTTTGCTTCCCCGCCCTCAAGGAAAGGGCGGAGGAAGCAAAGGAGGCGGAGGAGGAGCGAACCGCTCGCATCACAGCTGGCCTTAGCGCGGTTCGCTCTCCCTCCGCCTCCTTTTGCTTCCCGCCCTCAAGGAAAGGGTGGGGAAGGAAAAGGAGGCAGAGGGCAGCGAACCAGCGAGCCCTCTGAAGACGCACCGGATGATAAGACTAACCTAGATTTTAGAGGGGAGCGAAAATATTTTTTTCCTATTTTCCTCCTCTAAAATCTATCTTATCATCCGGTGCGTCTTATTACGGTACTTTTTATTTTGGGGGTCCGGACCTGCTGCCCCCCCCCCCATAAGGCAAGGCTAGGCCATGGCCTAGGGTGGCCTTATGTGTAATCCGGGCCTGGCTAGGCTAGAGACAGGGCTAAGCTGAGGGATTCCTTCCCCCACATTCCTATGCATGTTTCCCTAAAGTAGTGGTTCTCAACCTGTGCGTCCCCAAGTGATTTGGCCTGCAACTCCCAGGAAGCCCAGACAGTTTACCAGCTGTTACCATTTCTAGGAGTTGAAGGCCAAAACATCAGGGGACCCACAGGTTGAGAGCTACTTACTGTGCAATCCTGGTAGTTGTAGCTTTACAGCTGTGGTTCTCAACCTTCCTAATACTGCGATCCCTTAATGTTATTCCTCATAACATTATTTTTGTTGCTACTTCATAACTGTAATTTTGCTACTGTTATGAATCATAATATAAATACACCCAAATTTGAATATTTGTGGGGTTGGGGGGGGGGTGTGATTTTATCATTTGGGAGTTGTAGTTGCTGGGATTTAAAGTTAACCTACAATCAAAGAGCAATGGAATTGAACCAAACTTGGCACACAGAACTACCATGGCCAACAGAAAAGACTGGAGGGTTTGGTGGGCATTGACCTTGAGGTTTGGAATTGTATTTCACCTACAACCAGAGAGCATTGTGGACTCAAACAATGTTGAATCTGGACCAAACTTGGGATGAATATTCAATATGCCCAAATATGAACACTGGTGGAGTTTGGAAAAATAAACCTTGACATTTTGGAGTGGTAGTAGCTGGGATTTATAGTTCACCTACAATCAAATAGCATTCTGAATCCCATCAATGATAGAATTGGGCCAAGTTTCCCATACAGAACCCCCATGACCAACAGAAAATACTGCCCCTTTTCACGATTCCATAGCATTGAACCATAGCCATTAAAGTGTGTTAACCACTCCTTTGCTTCTCTGCACTGCTCCCAAATGCTTTATGTTGGCAATAACTGATCATTTTGCCAGTGGGAGGCACCAACAGTACCTAGCCACTGAGCTTTAGAAATCTACTTTTAGGGATTACAGCTTCCAGAAGCTCTCAGCCAGCATGGAATATCCCCCAGAAAGTTGCTTTTCCAAGCTCTGAAGTGGACAACAAATCCTTTCAGCTGTTCTGCGGCAGCTTCCTACCTTCTTATCTTCATCCTCCCTGGGACCAGCTTGGCACTCATTCATACCCATAAAGTGCTGGGTATTTCATGGGACAGATGCCAGGGTTCCTGCAGTAGACAAACAGAAGGAGTGCTGCTGCCAACTGCACTGCTAACTCCCCAACGCTCTGACGCTCCCCCTGTCCCACTATAAGGTCCCCAAGAAGCCACCTCGCTAATCCCCTCCCGATAACCCCAAAGTTCAGCTAATCCTCCTCATTACTTCTCCCCCTAATCCATGGTGAAGTATGACTTGTTGATGGCCATTTTAACAGCTCTGCTCTCTCATCAACTGGCCGGCTTGGCCCTCCTCTGGGACTCAAAGGCTTTACTGAGCGATTTCTTCAGAAAGAGGATGAAGCAGCGGCAGGTTCAGGCAGGTCCCAAAAGAGGGAATGTGGGCCTTTTGGGAAGAACAAAGCCAACTATTGTCCAAATATATGAGGAATTAGAGATGTGAGGACCCACATTTTTGTTGTCTTCTTGCATGCCAGCAGCCTCAGAAAGCACATGGACACTAAGGGATGGTGTCCTCTTCCAGCTTTGTTCTACTTTCCCTTCATCTCTAAGGGGAGGAGAGCATGTCTCCTAATCCCTAGTTTCTTTGGGTGTATACCCTCTGACATTTCAAAATCAAGATGTGTGCACCCAAGCAACCTCACAATGTGAGCAGGATGGCAAGTAAGTTATTATTGAGGAAGGACATACAAACTGGGAGAACTATAGCAGTTGGCTCGCCCAAGTCTCCTGAAGGACAAGATTTCATCCCCTTTGCTCTTCTTCCTCACTGCTGAATTAATTAAGCTGCAAGCTATTTTTTGTTACTTTAAATTCAGTTTGCACCAATGGAAATGAGCTTTGTACATGCAATCCTAGAGAAAGATGCCAATTTCCTTCCAGGGTCCCCAGTTTATGCAGTGGACCACTTATACATTTAAATATGTGTATTTTAAAGCAGGGAGGTCCCATAAGCCACTTATGATTGGTGACTACTGGTGCCAAAAAGCCCATAAACCATAGAATCTTGAGAGTTTGAAGAGACCACAAGGGCTATCCAGTCCAATCCAGCCATGCCATATAGGGGGGGGGGGGATTTATCTGCCTTTGATGTTGGCCCAGGTATTTCCACAGGTAGACATTTCTTCATGTTCATGGTGGCTACATACCTTTCAGCATTTCGCAGATGCAACCTGGGATGCATGTGCAAAGTTCTGCCTGTGCTGCATTTCAAAGGGGCCCTTCTCTTGGAAAGCCTCTTATAAATAGTAGGAATGTTGCTCTTTCGCCCTTTTCGCACAGTGTTTTTTTTCTTTTGTTTAACCCAAGAAGCAGGCATGTAGCCGGGGGGCTAAGGGGGCTTCAGCCCCCCGAAATTCTCAGGGTGGTCTGCGAAAAGGCCTTACTGGTACATTATTTAAACTGTTATGCTTATTCATATCATGATCTGATCACCATGCTCATTATATCCCACATTAATGGGGTTATTGGGATAACAATGCAAAAGGTTTGCTAGGGTAGACCCTCTTCCACCCAGTCTCAGCCCCGAACCAAACTCAGCCCCCGAATCAAAATCCTGGCTACGGCCCTGCCAAGAAGTAATTTTGAGTTACAAAGCATAGGATGTTCTGTTCCAAAGCTAGTAGAAATTACAAGAGTTTGCGTTTGCCTGAGGGCACTTCCAGACATGGGCAAAACCTATGCCAAAGCAGGTGTAACCCCCCATGGCATGCTTTTTTGAACCCACACCCACCAAAAAACCTGAGCCTTCCCAGTTGAGTGTACCCATGCCATCCCGGTAACTTCCAGGATGTCACCCAACCCTCCCCCAAAGCCCATAAAAGAAGATGGAATTTTGCTCTTGCCCATCCCCGGCCTCCTGGCATCTCATTTCCATGCACCAGGAGGCCTGCCAAAGGGGTATCATGGTGGCCCATTAAGTATTTTTTAACTTTTAGGGTTTTGGGGGGTGGGGGATGGGGGTTGGAGCTGCAAGAAGTGAGACGGAAAGTGGGGTATGACCCCCAAGTAGTCGCGGGATGGCCCAGTAGTCAGTCCTCACAGGACCATACCCCATTAGATCCGGGCCTTTCAGGAAGGCCTGAGATTAATGAGGTATCAAATTAATTCAGGACAAAGCAGGTTTTATCTGCTTTGCCCCAAATCAATTCGCTTTTACCTGAGACATTATTTGGATACCTCAGATAAAAACCCGACAGGGAAAAACAGTGGGCTACACCGTGATAAACACGTAGGAGCAAATAGGGTAACAATGAAATAAAGCAGGCTTAACAAAATAGAAATATTTCATTGGCAATAGCAATAGCAAAAAGCATAGGATCAATCAGTGTATGTAACATACATATAATAAGCTTATAATAGCATTAGTAAAGTATACAATGATACACAGAACACATAGTTGTAAATACACATCCTTCCACTAGAGTGGAGCCGCTACTCACAAATACAGCAAAGATAAATCAGGCGAATGCCTATGAATATCCCAAGGGTATCTTGGTCAAGCGAAGAGTAGGGGAGGGAGGCTGGCTCACCCAGGCGATAGGGTGGGGTGATGATCGAGTGGAAGGCGGGAGAAATGGTAGGAAGCCCAAAGCGGGAGAGTGGTATGGAGCGATCCCGCAGTTGGCGCTAACAAGCGCTTGTGGACAGCACCAAGCTGCGCCTAATGGCGTGTCAGTGCGACTTGCTGGATGCAGTTGCTGGTGCGCTGGCAAATCCCGCCGGCATTTGCCAGCGCACCAGCAACTGCATCCAGCAAGTCGCAATTCGACACGCCATTAGGCGCAGCTTGGTGCTGTACACAAGCGCTTGTTAGCGCCAACTGCGGGATCGCTCCATACCACTCTCCCGAGTTGGGCTTCCTACCATTTCTCCCGCCTTCCACTCGATCATCACCCCACCCTATCGCCTGTGTGAGCCAGCCTCCATCCCCTACTCTTCGCTTGACCAAGATACCCCTTGGGACATTCATAGGCATTCGCCTGATTTATCTTTGCTGTATTTGTGAGTAGCGGCTCCACACTAGTGGAAGGATGTGTATTTACAACTATGTGTTCTGTGTATCATTGTATACTTTACTAATGCTATTATAAGCTTATTATATGTATGTTACATACGCTGATTGATCCTATGCTTTTTGCTATTGCTATTGCCAATGAAATATTTCTATTTTGTTAAGCCTGCTTTATTTCATTGTTACCCTAAAAACCCGACAGGCCCCACATTTTGGGGCCTGTCTGGAAAGACTCTGAGTCTGCGGTAAAACTCTGTTCCTTTGTTTTGTCTTCCAGCTCCTCAGTTTATCGAGGACTATAGGATATCCTCCTAGGTGTGGCACAAAGCAAGGATGAGACCTGGAACTGTCCAGTAGTGCTTTCAGTCCAATGTACTAATTAATGGTTGTGGTTGAGAGAGAGTGCATTTCAAGCATCAGTATCTTATAGGACTTTAGATCTACAAAGAAAAACATGAATGATACCTATTGCATATGTGGCAGGGCTCAGACTGCATTGTAAAAGGTGGTATGGGGTTTGCTCTTCTCCACACTTGCATGTTGTGGACTCCACTTTGTGGCCCCATTTCTTAAGATTGTCTCTGCATCTTGCAGTGCTAGAATGTGGTCTGTTTAGCACCTTCCAAGTCACCCAGTCTTTTATGTGCCCAGGAGGGAGTCTCTCATCCAGTATCAGCTGTGACTTGAGGTTCCGGGTTTTAGCCTGCCACTTTTGGACTCTTGCTTGCTGAGGTGTTCTTGTGAATAATAATAATAATAATAAATTTATATTTCGCCTTTCTCACCGCAAAGGGGACTCAGGATGGATCACAAGTACACATACACAGCAAACATTCAATTCCGTTTGTATAGACAGTACACAGACAGAACAGAAGATGTTGTTTCGATACCATGGACAGTTGGGCTCGAGTCCACAGGGGGTGCTGTTGCTCCATCCTCTATGACGAGGAGTCAAGACTTCCTCATTCCAGCATTTTCTGATCTTCTTTTTCTTTATGGCGTTATAAAACACCTGTTTTCAAACTGCTTGGGTCAACATTGAGCAGTGCTGACGGTCGGCTGCTCACGCCGACCCAGGGCTTCAAACTTGCAATCTTTTGGTTGATAGATCTTATAGTTGCTGATTATTTACCAGCTGTGCTAAACCTCTCTGTAGATCTTAGAAAACTATTTCTTGATTTAAGATGTTGGCTTGTTCACTGATATCCAAGCAGGGGATGGGCCGAAGATGCCACTGCCTTGGTACGTTCATTATTGGCTGCTACTACCCGGAGGATGTCAGGTGGTGCAATACTGGCTAAACAGTATAATTTCTCCAGTGGGTGTAGACATCCTGTGATAATGCGGCATGTCTCATTAAGAGCCACATCCACTATTTTAACGTAGTGAGATGTGTTCCACACTGGGCATGCGTACTCAGCAGCAGAGTAGCAAAGCACAAGGGCAGATGTCTTAACTGTGTATGGTTGTGATCCCCAGGTTGTGGCAGATCCCCAGCTGTCATATGATATTGTTTCTAGCACCCACTTTTTGCTTGACATTCAAGTGGAGTTAATCAGGCTACTTACAACAGAGCAGCTCAATTTGTAATTCTTACTTTGTGCCAAAAGGACAGGCTACTCAGTGTGCAGCAACAGAGATGAACCAAGGTCAAACAGGGAAAGCAGAAGGAAGAGACAGAAAGTGGGACATTTCAGAAGCAGCTGTAAAAGTGGGAAGATAGAGGATTAATCAGGATTGTGTCTGCTAAATCCGGACAGTTGGAGGACACAAGATTGGCTGGGGTTTGCATTCCATCCTTCCTCCAGTTCCGTTTCTCCTTGAAGAATGTTTGACATTATTTCCAGAGATGAGGCATACACAATTTGTGGCTGTGTTAAGTTCTTCCAGATCCCCCTCATCCCTTTTCCTGTCCTCCTCCCCGGCTCTGTATTACTGATGCCGATGTCTGCGTTGATAAAACATGGCCAACCCCACCCTTCTCCCAGCAAAGCAGCACACATTATGTTTACTTGAACGCATCAAGACTTTTCCTCTCTATGGCGTTTTACCCATCTACTCATGTTAACCTCCTAGACACGGGTAAAACGTCTCGCAAGACTCTCGCTATAACTGTATATTATCTACTGTCAAAAAAGCTCTTTTGCAGATTTTTTAAAAAAATCCAATATGCATAGATGCATGAATAAAACATCAAAGAAGACGAATGCTGACACAATTCCGCCTAGCACCTCGTGGCTGAAACCAGCAGCATGCTTTGTACAAAATTTAAACCATTAAAATAAATAATACCAATGTACAATTCCTAAATGCACTCGAAGCAGATAATTCAGGAGCAGAACCAATTCAGTCCCACTCCCAAATTACCTGGGATGGCATTCCACACTGGAGCTATGAAAGATACATTTTTGCTTGTGGATTGGACTACGCAACCAAATGTGCAAACCAATGCACATACATGTGTTCAAGTGCAAAGCCACCATTTTAAACCCTAGCTAGATGTTTTAGCTTTACAAAACATCCAACTTCTTCCACATGTTTAAGACCTCAACAGAATTCTTGTTTTCCATAGCGATCATAAGGAAGTTGGGTTGCTGTAAGTTTTTCGGGCTGTATGGCCATGTTCCAGAAGCATTCTCTCCTGACATTTCGCCTGCATCTATGGACCTCACAACCTCTGAAGATGCCTGCCATAGATGCATACGAAACGTCAGAAGAGAATGCTTCTGGAACATGGCCATACAGCCCGAAAAACTTACAGCAAACCAGTGATTCCGGCCATGAAAGCCTTCAACAATACATATGTTATTTTCAGACTCGGTGTGCGTGACTTATGGCAACCTCATGAATTTCATAATGCTTTTTTCTTTAGGCAAGGGATTTTAGAGGTATTTATGCCCATTCCTTCCTTTGAAATACACTATATAGCACTTGGTTTCATTAGCGGTCTCCCATCCAAATACTAACCAGGGTTGACCCTGCTTAGCTTTCTATAACTCCTAAAATCAATAAAGAATTATATTGGTTATAGAATTCTGGGAGTTGTAGTTGTTTTTTTTTTATTTAAAAAAAGGAACTTACCCAAGTTTGGGTTGCTGTGAGTATTCTGGCCTGTGTGGCCATGTTGCAGAAGCATTCCTATGGCAGGCATTCTCAGAGGTTGTGAGGTCTGTTGGAAACTAGGAAAGTGGAGTTTATATATCTGTGGAGTGTCCAGGGTGGGATACGAACTCTTGTCTGCTTGAGGCAGGTGTGAATATTGCAATTGGCATTTAATGGCCCTGCAGTTTCAAGATCTGGTTGTTTCCTGCCTAGGGGAATCCTTAGTTGGGAGGTGTTAGCTGGCCCTGATTGTTTCCTGTCTGGAATTCCCCTGTTTTGGAGTGTTGTTCTTTATTTACTGTTTTGATTTTAGACTTTTTAAATAATGGTAGCCAAATTTTCATGGTTTTCTCATTTCTGTTGAAATTGTCGACATGCTTGTGGATTTCAATGGCTTCTCTGGATGGTCTGACATTTATTTATTTATTTATTCCACCCTTTTCAGCCCAAAGGTGACTCAGGGTGGCATACAGACTGGCAACAATTAGATGCCGATCACACATAAATACACCGTTTAAAACAGGTTAAATCACATAATAAAATTCATATATAAACAATTCAAAACTATAAAAATCAATGACTTCCAGGTTTAAATCAATGTCCATTTGCATCGCTAAGCCGTTCCATATTCACTGACATGGTAGTTGTTAGAGTGGTCCAGCACAGGCCCGGATCACCCATAAGGCCACACTAGGCCATGGCCTAGGGGCGCAGCCGGGGGAGGGCACCACATCCGGACACCTAAAAAATTTAATTTAATTTTCTTTTTAAAAGTCGATCTTCGGGCGCTTCTGCGCCTGCGCACCATCCACGCCCGCCCCGTGCCCCTCCTTTGCTGCACTCCTCCTTCGCTCCTTTCCCAAGTTGCCAGGGACGAGGCTTCCTTTCCTCCTCCTCCTCGCGATGCGCCCGGCTTCCTTGACTCAAGGAAGCCAGGCGCGTTGCGAGGAAGAGGGGGAAGGAAGGGAAGGCTCACCCCCCGGGGGTGGGGCTTCCCTTCCTCCTTCTCCACGACGCTCCCGGCTTTCTTGACTCAAGGAAGCCGGGTGCACTGTGTGGCGAGGAGGAGGGGGAAGGCCCCCGGGGGAAGGCTCACCCCAAGTAAGCCGGGGCACTGTGTGGTGAGGAGGAGGGGGAAGGAAGGGGGCTCACCTTGCCTTCCTCTTCCTCTGCGAGTGTGACGCACGCAGCTTCCTTGAGTCAAGGAAGCTGGGCACGTCGCGAGGAGGAGGGGGAAGGAAGGGAAGGCTCGCCCCCGGGAGCGAGGCTTTCCTTCCTCCTTCTCCTCCGCGACGCGCCTGGCTTCCTTGACTCAAGGAAGCCGGGCGCACTGTGTGGTGAGGAGGAGGGGGAAGGAAGGGAAGGCTCCCCCCCAGGGGTGGGGCTTCCCTTCCTCCTCCTCCGCGACGTGCCCAACTTCCTTGACTCAATGAAGTGGGGCGCGTGCATGGTGAGGAGGAGGGGGAAGGAAGGGAAGGCTCGGCCCTGGCTAGTAGTCTTGACAACTCGGCGTGTCCTTAGAAGGAGGGAGGGAGGAGGAGTGCAGCCCGAGTGACGTCACTCCCCCCGGGGGCGGTGCCCGAGCGACATCACTCCCTCCGGGGGCGGGGCCCGAGTGGCGATGCGCGAAATGGGGCATAATTCCAAAGTGTGGCCTAGGGCGCAAAAACGTCTTAATCCGGGCCTGAGTCCACCATTTCTGTGTTCTCAAATAATATGCTTGATGAACCAACCTGGACACAGCATATTATTCTTCTGGAGCATGGCCATACAGCCCAGAAAACTCACAGCAGCCCAGTGATTCCGGCCATGAAAGCCTTCAACAATACTTTTCCCAAGTTTGTTCCAAAACAGCAAATAAATTAGTGTGAGAAAGGAATTAGAAACATCCCTAATTTAAGCTGCAAAATTGCAACCAGGCTTGGTCACTTTAAACTAAAGCAAATAACCATAATAATAATAATGACAAATGGGCCTCGGACACCAGCTCTGAGCTTGCCCCGCCTTTATGAGCTGCCAGTGAAGATACCCGGCTGCATCATTCCCGCTTCTCTTTAACCTTTCCGTGCACTTGAGATCCTTACTGACTTCAGTGAAACAAATGTAAAACCCTTTCCTGTGACTTGTGCCATCTTTTCTCCTACAAAAGACTCAATTGTTTCAAACTCCTCCCCACCTCCTCTCCTTGGGATGGCCTTTCTGGGTCCCTGTGTGTTTGATTATCATTTGAACATTCAGCGCAAAGGGCACGGAGTTCAGCGATATCCTAATTACGTGGAAAGTATGGGGAGTCTTAGGGCCAAACAAGACGAGAAGCCATGCATGCAATTAACAAATATGGAAAAGCAAATAAAACACATCTAAACTGAGGCCTTGGAGGGAAGGGGGCAGTTTTAACCCCTTGTTTGCCGTTCCTTGTACATTTTAATTGGATTTTAAAATATGTCAAAGAGAAGAGGAAAAGGGAAGGGGGAGAACATAGGGTATGAACACAGGCAAGGCATATATACATTAGTACGAGCTGACCATATTTCCCAGAATATATTTTCTAGGCATTGGTGTATCTAAAATATATGTTTACCATGGCTACATGTACACTGTAGAATTAATGCAGTGTGACACCACTTGGACTGCATGGATCAATGTTATTGAATCATAGGAGTTGTAGTTTTACAAGGTCTTTAGCCCTCTCTGCCAGAGTCCTTGTGCCTCCCCGAACTACAGATCCTATTATTCCATAGCACTGTGCCATGGCAGTTCTAGTGATGTCAGATTGCATTCACAGAATTTCGGAGGACCATCTTTCAGGAATAATGTAGTTGTGTATTCCTGCATCATAGGGGTTGGACTAGATGCTCCTTGTGGGGCCTTATGTTTCTAATAATCTCTTATGGGAAATTCCATGAACTATTGGAAATAAGTGCACCAGTAGCACAGTGGGTTAAGCCCTTGTGCTGGCAGGACTGAAGATTGACAGGGCGACGAGACCGGAAGGGCAAAGATGGCGGCAGGTTGGGCAGCTTGAGAGCTCCTCAAGCTGTCAACCGGACTCACCGATCAGGGGGCGAATTGAGCCCCCTCCTCTGGCTGCGCGGTGCAGCCAAGAGGAAGCGAAGCCGGGGGACCCCACCGCTGGCTCCAGGAGTCGCCCCCTCCTCAAGAGGGGAGACTGAGAGGGCCCGGTGCCATCCCAAGCCGGCGAGCAGAACGGGGGACGAGAAGCGGGCATTGGTCCGCAGCCACTGCCAGCCCAGCCCGCACCAACAGGAGTCGAGAGAAAAGATCTTCACCTAACGTGAGTGGAAGAAAGCCCAGATCGCCCGAGGAGAACCGGGAACTCGCCAATCACCGGACAACCCCCCCTCTTCCCTCCCCCCCCACGGGACGCCATAGGGATCCGAGAACCGGGGAAGAGCAGGGGCCAGGGAAGGGGGAAGAGGGGAGAAGAAGGGAGGAAGAGAAGCCCTCGGAGCACGGGGAAGGAACGCGCAAGCAAAGAAGGAGGAAAGGAGAACCGCGACCCAAGATGGCAGCGAAACAACAAAAGACAACCTGAGGAGGACGGCGGCCATACTTGGGTGGGCTTTCTTCCCGACGCAGGAAAAAAGGGCGTGAAAGCGACCGGAAGGGAGGAAAACAACCCACCCGGACACTAAAAAGAGCCGGACCAAAGGCTGGAAGTGCAGCGGAGGCAAAAGAAGGACGGACCCAACACCTGGAAGAGCCAGTAAGCAAAACAGAGGCATCACGGAGGAGAGAAACTACCAGTGACAGGGAGAGGAGAAGATCAGGAGGAGGCGGAAAACAAGGGAGGCCAGGACTCAGGGGGCAAGAGAGAGGGGCAGAAAAACGAAGAGGGAGAGGGAAGAAGAAGGGAACAACTCCACCCCAAAGATCTCTCACAGTTGACCCCTCCCCACCCCACCCAAACAAAGTGGGTCACACAACCCCCTCCCCGAGCCACCATAAAAACAAGGACATAATATAGAAGGGATATCCAAGACAGCACACCACTACCGCCCCCAGCTAAGTCACGCAGAGACAGGGACAGGCTAAAGGCGGTGGCAAGACAAGGAAAACAGCGAGGGAAAGGGGAACACAAGGGGGGCTGGGGACCAGAAGAACGAGAAGGGAGTCGGAGGACAAAAAACCAACAGCTTGAACTACGCTGGGGGATCCATTATCCCCCTCCTCCCCCAGAACAGACGCAGCAGACTGCCTGAAACCGACAATCACCACCAGTAAAACAACGGGGCTGGTGCCTTACAGTGAAGCCACGGGAATTAACCATAGAAGGGGTGACGCCAAACAAGAATGGCGACTCCAAAGATATTTAAAGACGCCAAGGGCGTCCAAAAGAGACAGGCCGCCAGTGACGAGACAACGTTGAAAGACGTCCTAAAGGAACTCCAAAAGCTCTCGGAAAAGCAGGAGCAAACCCAGAGAAAGGTGGACGCGGCATCGGCAAGACAGGAAGCTCAATACAAATCAATGCAGGACCAGCTGTCAGACATCAAATCCGACCTGACAAAAGAGCTTGCGAACATGAAGGAAGAAATCAGTTTGATCAAACGGGACAAAGCCAAGAACACGGAGGTGCAGTCCAAGATGCAAAAAAGAATAGAGGACCTGGAGGCGAGAAACGTGAAGCTAGCACTGGTGCAGGAAAAGCTGGAACAGAGCACCCTGGAGTCTAGGCTCCGTTTTAGGAACCTGACGGAATCGCCACAGGAGGACATCCAATCCATCATCAACAAACTCTCTGCCACCAGAATAGGTATGGAGGAGGGAGAGCTGCACCAGGAAATCGACACGGCCTATAGAGTGTCCACCTCCTATGCGAGGCGGAACAATGTCCCTAGAGATGTGGTGGTCCAGTTCTGCAAGAAAAAGACCAGGGACGCAGTTCTTCTGAAGAACAAGGAGTCGCCAACCACATATAAAGGCCACAAGGTAATCGTACTGAGGGAATTCACAGCAACCTCCATCAGCAAAAGGAAAAACTACCTCTTTCTCACGGAGGAACTGAAAAATAGACGGATCAGATTCAGATGGGAGAAAACAGAGGGAATAATGGTTACATACAGGGACCAAAAACACTGGTTGACCTCAGTGGCTAAGGCTCAGGAGTTCCACAGAAAACTCCTAAAGGACCTCGGCCAAAGGGCATCCTCCCAACCAAACCAGGGTGAGCAGACAAAAAGAAGACGCCTCTACTCCCCAAACGATGAGATGAACAGACCTAACCGGGAATCACGAGAACTGGATACTGATGCTAGGACACTCCCCAAGGATAAAAACGATGGCGAAGCGGCCCACACAGAAGATATGCAGGATGTTTGAGCCCCATCTACAGTTGTCCTGCTTCAGCAACAACATTAATGGCCTGAACTCACCATCAAAAAGGAAAAAAGGATACAACCTGCTGAGAAAGAACAAGCATGACATTGTGGCACTACAAGAAGTTCACATCAAAAGAGCCCACGAACAACACCTGACAAGCAAAGGCATGGGAAACCTATTCTGCTCCCTAGCCAACGAAAAGAAAAGAGGGGTAGCAACTTACGTCAACGAAAAACTACCAGCCAAGCTGGCGTTTGCAGACCAGGAAGGGAGGATAGTGGGGGTGCTGATCGAGATTGGAGGGTCCGGCCTGCTAATATGTAATATATACGCTCCAAATGGACCCAAAACCAGCTTTGTCCAGACCCTCTCAAATCTCATTGATGAGCAAGAATATGATAATCTAGTCATACTGGGCGACTTCAATGGGGTAGTCAACCCCCACCTAGACAAATCCCAGGCAGGCAAGGAGAGCAAGGGGAAGACACACGACCCTCATGGCGCCCTCCAAAAATCCTTTCTGCACCTCAAAACGAACCTCTCTCTACAAGCCGCCTGGCGGCTGCACAACCTAGGAGAAGAGGACTATACGTACTACTCACATAGACACCACAGTTGGTCCAGGATAGATATGGTGTGGCCGTCAAATTCCTTAATCACAAGAATCTCACAGATCAAGATCCAACCAAGAGATCTGTCAGACCACTGCCCGATCACAATGACGCTGAACCAGAAACCGAGAATCAGGCACTGGAGACTGAACGATAACCTATTAAAGAAAGAGGAGGACATCCAAAAGTACAAAGGTCTGATCTCTGAATACTTCAGGAACAACGACATCCCGGAAACGAGGCCGGAGGTGGTGTGGGACGCTTGCAAGGCGGTGCTCAGGGGGCACTTCATACAACACAGTGCAGGCAGAAACAGAGCGAAGCGCAAGACACTCCATGATCTTCAATGCAAAATCGCCCAGGAGGAGAAAAACCTGAAGGAGCAGCCAAAGAACAGGGAAACGATAGCAGCACTGGCCTCTCTGATGAAGCAAAAGCATCAGTTGGACCTAGAGTAGCTTGCCAAAGACCTAAAATTCCTCAAACAACACCACTTCCAGAACGCCAACAAACCTGGCAGGTGGCTGGCAAGAAGGCTCAAAAAGAAGAAGCAAATGGGCTACATAACCAAACTCAGATCTGGAGAAAGATTAGTACTGGGGGAGAAAGAAATTAAAAAGGAGTTCCAAACCTTTTACTCCAACCTCTACATCGGAGGAAATGCCAAAAAAGAAGACATTGAACAGTACCTAGAGGGGCAAGGTCTGGATAGGATCTCGAAACAGCAGAGAGACACCTTGAACAAGGAGATCTTAGAGACCGAGATTGAAGCGGCCATCAGGAAACTCGATGTAAACAAGGCACCAGGACCAGACGGCCTAACAGCCAGGTTTTATAAAACCCTACAACCTGAAATCATCTCCTTCTTGAAGAAGATTTATAACAGGGTACTCAACAAGGGGGGAGTTTCAGACTCCTGGAGGGACGCAAATATAATCCTGATCCACAAAGAGGGAACGGAGGAGACTAGCACGGCCAACTACAGGCCCATCTCGCTCCTCAACATAGACTACAAGATTTTAGCCACCATCTTGGCAGAAAGAATGAAAGCCTGGCTCAGTGTCTGGATCCCGCCGGACCAGAACGGCTTCCTCCCAGGCAGGCAGACTAAAGACAATGTCAGGACTGTCATCGACCTGATCCAGTACTACGAGGCTCACCCACAACGAGAAATTGCCTTCCTGTCCTTGGATGCAGAGAAGGCCTTTGACAACCTAAACTGGGACTTCTTTCAGCTGCTCATGTCAAAGATGGACCTAGGTCCGAAATTCCAAAGAGCCATAGGATCAATATACAAGGACCAAAAAGCAAGGGTCTGGGTTAATGGCCAACCAACAGAGGAAATAGCAATACGAAAAGGCACAAGACAAGGGTGCCCCCTCTCCCCATTGATCTTCATCCTTTCCATAGAGGTTCTCCTGAGAGCTCTTAGATCCAACAACAGTCTAAAAAGCCCAAAAATTGGGAAACATTCAATAAGGGTCAAAGCGTTTGCGGACGACATAATCTGCTTCGTCGAATGGCCATTAGATAACATCCAGGGTTGGATAGCAGAAATAGAAAAATTCGGCGTTCTGGCAGGACTGAAAATTAACAAGGGGAAAACGAAGATCCTGACAAAGAACATGACCAAAACCCGCCAGGTAAAGCTTGAAGAGATATCAGGCATGCTCGTCACCCAATCGATCAAGTACCTAGGTATAAACATATCAGCACAGAACTGTCACTTACAAAGAAACAACTAGGAGAACTGGTATAAAATGTTCTTCAGGTGGTACATGACACCTCAAAAGCTCGGCCTGATGTATGCAACCACCCAGAACAAGTGCTGGAAATGTGGTAGCCAGACAGGAACATTCTACCACATGTGGTGGTCCTGCCAAGAAGCCTCGAAGTTCTGGAAGGATGTACACATACGCATCCAAAAGATTCTAAGGACCACATTGGAGAGAACACCAGAGGCCTGCCTACTGGGAATGGTGGAACAAGAAAGAACTGCTGGATTAGAACTCGGAGCGGCTATTTCTATATCTCTCCACAGCCGCGAGAATTACGTATGCAACAAAGTAGAAGTCCGCGGAAGTACCCCTGACCGAAGACTGGGAAAGTAAAGTCCAAGATATAATGAACATGGACAAGCTGTCCTACTACATGAGCGTGTCAGTGGGAAAAGGGGTATGAAAAACGGACTGGACGCCCTTCATGGACTACCTGAGGACACGGGGAACCAGTCAAACACCCCCCTCCAAAACAAACGAAAGATGACGAGACAAGTATTAAGCAAGTAAACAGAAAACACCACGAACTCTCGCTAAATGAGGGGGTCACGTCCCGTCCCCCAACTCTCCACTAGCCTCTCCCCCTCCACATGAAGAACTGTTCACGAGGAGATACATAGAGACTATGGGTGCACCCCCTCTGCCCCTCCCCCATCCCCCTCTTGTCCACCCCCTCTCCATGACTGGTCCGTCCCCCCCTCCCTCTCACAATCTTACCTCCTCCCTCCCATGACTCTACCCGACCCGCCCCCCTCTCTTTTACCTTCTTCTTTCCTACTGTCCTATACCCCAGATTGTTCTCCCACTTTCGACTGTTATTACCAAAACTCCAATAAATCTTGTTTTAAAAAAAAGATTGACAGGGCAGGTTCAAATCCAGGGAGAGCTGGGATGAGCTCCCTCTGTCAGCTCCAGCTCCCCATGTGAAGACATGAGAGAAGCCTCCCACAAGGATGGTAAAACATCAAAACATCCGGGTGTCCCATGGGCAACATCCTTGCAGAGGGCCAATTCTCTCACATCAGAAGCAACTGGCAGTTTCTCAAGTTGCTCCTAACACACACACACACAATTTGAAAAGGCTAAAATGATGTCACATCCATTTGGCAAATGTGAATCTCCTTGAACATGTGGAGACCACCTTTTGAAAACCACTAGTCAAGGAAAGCATGACCTTGTTAGAAGTCAACTCTTTAAACAAGTGATATTTGTAAGCATTCATGTAATGGCACACAGGTAACTCAGCAGTTAAACTGAAGAACCATATCTTTAAACTTCCAAGGATAAAGACATGACACTACAAAAATTGGGTTAGCAGAGGATGGTTGTTTCTTTGAAGCTGAATTTGCAGTTGAAGTTGCCCAAAATATATACACTCCCTTAAAACCTCTTGTTTAAAATATGTACTCAAGAGACAAAAACAAAGTAGTCTTCTTAGTTTAACCTATCACGTTTACTAACAAACTTCTTGTATACATTCAGCATACTTATCCATAGTCCAATGTCTTTAAGCATATAGATATAGTCCAGGCATGTAGCCAGGGGGGCTAAGGGGGCTTCAGCCCCCCCCCCGAAATTCTCAGGGTGGTCTGCGAAAAGGCCTTACTGGTACATTATTTAAACTGTTATGTTTATTCATAACATGATCTGATCACCATGCTCATTATATCCCACATTAATGGGGTTATTGGGATAACAATACAAAAGGTTTGCTAGGGTAGACCCCCTTCCACCCAGTCTCAGCCCCCCCGAACCAAACTCAGCCCCGAATCAATATCCTGGCTACGGCCCTGATATAGTCCAAACTGTATAACTGCACTCACTGAAGTCTGAAAGTCATATTTCTCGACTGAAGTCCAAACAGCAACATGCATCCACCTTCAGTGAGGTGCGATGCAAACTATATAACACAATGGAGTCATGTGTCTGAAGCACCTCCCACACCAAAGAGATACAGTCAAACTGGCCCACCAAACTATACATACAATATGGGTTAACAATTATACATATTTATAAACAGTTAGTGGAGGCTTGGAAGGTTGCTATTTCTAACATCTCTGATTCTAGCAGAGATGACAGCAAGACACAAGGTCAACGAGACAAAGGAAAAGTGAAATCTAATCATTTCCCCAATACTTCGTTCCTACAGTGAATTAGGTCTTCCAAGCATGTGCCATGCCCAACCATTTACTGGGTAACCAACCAGTATATTTCTGGCTGACCTACTTCACTGGGTTGTTATGAAGATCAAACACGGTCAGAAGGAAGAAAGCCACATTCCGTTTTCATCATCTTGGAGGAAAGGCAGGATATGAATGCAATTAATAAATAAGAAATAAAATCTGTTTTTGTTCCCGAAATGTCATTGGATCACAGGGTACAAACAGAAGCCCTTATATCAATGGCAGGGTGGGGGGCAGGGGAAGGAGGGTGAATCCAGAAATCAAAACACATGCTTAATCTATAGAGCAAGTTCCAGGGTGAGCCACAATATTGAAACCAGATTCCCAGAGTGCTGGTTAAGATTAAGTCTTGAATTAATATTTCCTGATGGGGACCAGAGGCCATTCTTTCTGGGGTTTGCCTGGGATGAAGATGAGGCTGTTTGTCACACATTCACAGCTCTTCTGACATTTCAGGGATCTATCATCAGGTTGGATGGCCATGTGTCCTTTGCTATTGTGTGCTTTTGTTTCCAATTTATGATGAACTTATCATAGGATTTTCTTGGCTGATGGGAGTCATGTTCAGGCTGGCAGAATATATTCATTTGGTCAATAAGTTTTGACTTTTTTCCTAAACATAAGCAAGATCCAGGTGTAATCCTCCTCTACTACCTCTTCTTCTATTCAGTAACTAGCTGTACCCGCCACGCATTGCTGTGGCCAACTGTCCCTCCCTCTTTCTCTCCTCCTTTCTTTCTCTCATTCCTTCCTATTTTTTCTTTTCCTTCCTTCCTTCCTTCCTTCCTTCCTTCCTTCCTTCCTTCCTTCCTTCCTTCCTTCCTTCCTTCCTTCCTTCCTTCCTTCCTTCTCTTCCACTTTCCTTCCTTCCCTTCCCTTCCCTTTCCATTCCTCTTCCTTCCTTCTCTACCTATTCTTGGACTGCAACTTCCAGCAGTCCTCCTGATTGATCTATCTATCTATCTATCTATCTATCTATCTCTATCTTATCTATCTATCTTCTCTATCTGGAGGATTGCTGGGAGTTGCAGTCCAAGAATAGGAAATTGGAAATATGTATGGATTGGGATGCTCTCAAAGAAATCCAAAGAGAAGAAAGCTTGCAGCTTGGAAGCAATGCATTTGGATCCTCCTCCTCTCTTAAAGGGCCTGGTCTAGGGGATGCTGGGAGTTGTAGTCCGGAAGAGAGTGTGGCTATGCTACTGTGTGTTTTGTTTGCCAGGGGGAGTTGGTTTTGCACATGCGCTGCAGCATCTTTTTGCTTTTTTGACCCTTTAAGTCCCTTCTGCTGTGTTTTTCAGTGTTTTTATGAGTGATGGTCACTCGTTGGCCTGGAATTTGGTGTCAATTTGTCCAGTGGTTTTCGAGTTATGCTAATCTCACAAACTAACATTACATTTTTATTTATACAGATTTGTCGTAATATTATCCCAGCCGGATGCCTGAGAAACCTGCTTTGGCTTCTTCCTGTCGAATCCTGGGATGTGTTATTTGTTGAGATCCTTTGGATGCATCTTCACCGTAGAATGAATGCAGTTTGACACCACTTTGGCTCAATTTCTTGGAATCATGGGAGTTGTAGTTTTTCAAGTTCTTTAGCCTTCCCTGTCAAAGACTACTGGTACCTCTGCAAACTACAACTCCCATGATTCATAGCATTAGTCAGGAGAGAGTATGCTGCTTGAGGACTGTATTGGGCCCACCTGTGCATTAGAACGAAGCAAAATTGGTAATCTCTTCCCAAGTCTACTGCCGCCTCCTTCGCTGTTTCATGCCTTTGCTTCTTTTGTGTAGGTTTCCTTAATTGAATCCATATTTCCACAAAGCCTGGGAGGACCCAGGCACCCCAAGCTAGGCTACAGAATGGGAATTTTGATATTAGATTTTCCATGAAAGGCGATCTACTTGGGTTGATGCACAGGTCACCCTTTTCTGTCCCCTTGGCAATCCATTAAGTGCTCCCTTTGACCTCGGTTGTCATTAGCAGCCCTGAAGAAATGGAGACAGATGGGGACAACCATGGTTGGAATCGGACATGTAATGGCTGAGCCCAATCATCTCTTCTCTCCCTCCTTTCCCTCTAACGCAGTTCCTATGAGGCTGCCCTTTCAGGAGTGCATTGAGCATCCATTGCATCCACAGGCCATTGAATAAGGGCAAATGGGGGCACCCCCTTTCCCCCTTGCTAGAAAGGGATGGGGTGGGGGGAAAACAGCAGATAAGGAATTGGGGAGAAAGCCAACGTGAGGATTAGGGCCGGAGGAGTTACTGGGGCTCGGCTTTGCCTTAATGGCTTTGAAAGACAAACAGATTAGAGAGATAGAGGCATATAGGAGGGGATCAGCTAAATTGGAACCATAGCTCCGCCATAGATAGGGAGATGTCGGAGTGGGATGGTGGTGGTGGAGATCCATGTTCCTGTTTGAAAGCTGACATTTGAGCCCCAAGATCAGATCACATTCACAGGGGAAAACTACATTGCCAAGATGTAAAACTGTTTTCACCTGATCAGAAGCAGGTTGACACCCAAATGTCAGCTGAGTTTAACCGGAGCAGGTAAAGGAGGCTCCATTTTGCAACAATGCAATGTCCCTCAACAAAGAGGAGCCTGTAAAATTTGAGAACCACAAGGCAGTTCAACAGACCCAATTGTCTGCAGCAGCTAGTAACTTCTGTGGTAGTCAGGAAAGTTAATCTGCTTTGGATTTTAGTCTGAACTTGAAATAAGCTGTCCAAGATGCCTGCCCCATTTTGGGGTTAGGGTTCATCAACTTGGATAGAGCCTAGACTAAAATCTAAAGTTAAAATTTGTGCGCCAGCTGTGTCCGTACCTTGAAAAGCCTGATCTGACCACTGTGGTCCACCCTCTGGTTACATCCTGAATAGACGACCACAACGCGCTCTACGTGGGGTTGCCTTTGAAGACTGTTCATAAACTTCAACTAGTCCAATGAGCAGTAGCCAAGTTACTAACTGGAGCAACATACAGGGGGCACACCACCAACTTGTTGTGCCAGCTCCACTGGCTGACAGTCCACTTCCGAGCACAATTCAAAGTGCTGATCTTGGCCTATAAAGCCCTATACGGTTCTGGCCCAGCTTACCTGTCCGAACGTATCTCCCTCTGTGTCCCGCCTCGTAGCTTAAGATCATCCGGGGAGGCCCTGCTCTCGGTCCCGCCGGCCTCACAAGTGTGCTTGGCAGGGATGAGTGACAGGGCCTTCTCAGTGGTGGCCCCACGGCTGTGGAACTCACTCCACAAGGAGATCAGGTTGGCTTCTTCCCTCCTTTCTTTTAGGAAGAAGGTTAAATCATGGCTCTGGGACCGGACCTTTGGACAGCAAGCATGACAGCACCATGGATGTTGTACTGGACTGAAATGGCTATATGGTTGATGACAATGTTTTTAATGTGTTTTTAACTTAATGTTTTATTTACTGTTTTAAACTGTTGCCATTTGTGTTTATATTTGTGTTATACTGAGGCTTCAAATTGTGGCCGGTTTGTAAACCACCCTGAGTCCCCCCTCGGGAGTTGAGAAGGGCAGGATAGAAATATTGGAAATAAATAAATAAAGTGAATTAACATCTCATTATTCCTGTTAGGTGCAGGTTGAGCGTCCCTTATCCAAATGCTTGTGACCACTTTGATTTTTTAAAAGATTTTCGAGAGAAAGAAAGCAGAGTATAAACAAATGTAATAATAATAATAATAATAATAATAGGCCTCAGTGGCACAAAAGGCTGTGGTGGTGCAATGGGTTAAACCCTTTTGCTGTTGAACTGCCGATCTGAAAGTTGGCAGTTCTAATCACAGGACCGGGTGAGCTCCCACTGTTAGCCCTAGCTCCTGTCAACCTAGCAGTTTGAAAACATGCAAATGTGAGTAGATAAATAGATACCGCTTTGGTGAGAAAAGCATAAGCTGCTCCAAGCAGTCATGCCAGTCACACAACCAGCAATTGACAACGCAGGCTCCTCGGCTGGGAAATGGAAAAACAGCACCTCCATCAGAGCCAGAGATGAGCACCGCCTCCAAAGCTGGAAATAATTTGTGTTTGTGTGTCTCATTGTACTGTAACAAGGCATTGAATGTTTGCCAGTATCTGTTTACACTGTAATCCACTCTAAGTTCTCATGGGGAGAAGGGCGGAATATTAACAAAGTGTTATTATAGAGGAGAAGTCATCATCTTAGAACTGGGGTCCAAGTCTAAGCATTAAATTCATTTGTTTCATATGTCCCTTACACACATATAATTTTATACACAATTGTTTTTAAAAAAGAAATTTGCACCAGGAATGTGGTGCAGCTGGCTGGGAGTCAGCTGCATAAGATCTCTACTGACCAGAAGGTCATGAGTTCGAGGCCTGTCTGGATCGGGGTGAGCGCTCGACCATTTGTGTAGCTCGTTGTCGACCTTTGCAACCCAAAAGACAGTTGCATCTGTCAAGTAGGAAATTTAAGTACCACGTTGTGGGGAGCCTAATTTAACTAATTTACGAGGCCATAAATCTCCAGAATGTGTGTAAAAGGAATGAAGGAATGCAACAGCTCCCCCTGGTGGCCAGAATCTGGAATGTTAAATATAGCCTCTGAGTGTCTTGTCTTACATGTTTGTATGTCAAAGGGCATTGAATGTTTGCACTGTATATGTGCATTGTGATGCGCCCTGAGTCCCCTGCGGGGTCAGAAGGGCGGAATATAAATGATGTAAATAAATAAATAAATAAATAAATATCAGAAAGCAAAAGTGCCAATATTTCAGCCACCTATGTGGACAATGTAGAATTCTGAAGTATTTTGAATTTCGGAATTCAAGTTGTAGAATGCTCAACCTGTAAAATGGGGTGGCAGTAGTGTTGGCTATGAACAAAAACCCTAACATCCCTACTAGTTCATTGCATGAGGGAACCAACCCAAAAGAGTAGGGAAAACTTGTAGTTTCAAGATTAAACTGCATTCCCCAGTTTTAGACTTTAATACTGCTTTTACTCCCATGAATCGTTCCTATGACATCCTGGAATCTATAGTTTGATGCAGTAGTTATTAATATTCTCTACAGCACTCAATTGAACTATAGCATAAGAACTCACCGGCAAGAAGTTCTAAATACCACATGAAACTACAAATCCTAACATTCCACCGGATGGAGCCATGGCAGCTGAAATGGCATCAAAGTGCTAAACTTGAGTGTGAAGGAGACAGAGGTCTCTTTATCTGATGTCACCAAAAGCAAGAGATAGCTGGGAGAATGGAAAAATAGAATGAAAGCTTTGAAGGCATTCAAATGAGAACTGAGCATGCAATATGATAAAACTGGACCTGAAATAGCAATAGGGGAGTACAAAAAACATTTACAAACAGGGCGTTTGATGTTCGCAGCTGCCTTCAAGCCAGTTTGTACTTATGGCAACCCTATGAATGAGTGACTTCTAAGTCACCCTATCCTCAACAGCCCTCCTCGGGCCTTGCAGGGTCAGGGCTATGGCTTTTTTAGTTGACTCTACCCAACTGCAATGTAGTCTATTTTTCCTATTCACCTCCACTGTACCAAACGTTTTCATCTTTCCTAGTGAGACAGGTCTTCCCATGATTTGGCCAAAGTATGACAGCCTCAGTTTTGTCATTTTGACTTCTAGGGAGGGTTCAGTCCTGATTAGTTCACAACATTAGCAGGCTGTTGGGGAATCTGAGCTGTTAGGCTCAAAAATAACCCTCAATTTGGGTGATTCCTCCATAAATATAGCAGAGTATCAGAAGCAAACTTCATAACCAGCAGAAACTTACGTGTGGCGAGCTAGAATAAGCTTTCCCTCCATAAGATGGCACAGGATTGCAGAGTCAGAACTTTAGGTTCAAAAGTATTTATTGAAGTAAAATAAATACAGTCTTGACAGAAAAGGTACTGGAGCTAACTAGATTGCTAAGTCTCACCTTCTAAGAAGGTAAAAGGGTCAAAATATCAACAAAGTTCATGCAGCTACATTTTGCCTAGAGAGAGTGGCAAAAAGCATCTTCACTGAAAGGAGGGGAAAGGGCAGAGAGACACTGGCCAAGCCCAGGACTATAAAAATACATTTTAGAAAGGAAGATACCTCACAGACATTCCACTGCTACATCTTCAAAGGGGGAGGAGATAGTGACAAGGAGGAAGAGTAAAGCCAAAGCCCTTTTCTGGGAAACATGCAGAGGAATGTGGTGGGGGAGGAATCTCTCGGCTAATCCAGTCTGTAGTCTAGCTACTCATTGAGGGCTGGAGACTTGATAACACAAGATACTTGTGCAGTCCAGGGATGAAACCCAACGCAGGCCATGGTATCTGCAGAACTTATCTCCAGCACTATATCTAAAATGAATTGTTCATCCTATCAGCTTTCTTCACTGTCCAGGTTTCAAATCTACACATAGAAATGGGGAATAGGATGGCATGAACCATCCTAACTTGAGTAATTCAGTGATATATCTTTACACATCAAGATCTTGTCTAGCTCTTCCAGGGCTTCCTTTCCAGGCTCTAGCCTTCTTCTGAATGTTTAGTTTTATTCAAATAAACATGATTTGGTGGGATAGTGGGTTTCAGAATAGCCTTAGCTGGCTTTATGTGTCCCATGGGCTAGCCCAGGCCTGGGCAAACTTGGGCCTTTCAGGTTTTTTGGACTTCAACTCCCACAATTCCTCACAGCCTCAGGCCCCATCCTTTGGAATGTTTTGCCTCTGCTCTTAGCATCAACCACCTGAGATGGCCACCTCACCCTCATATCCTCCAACTGTCCCGATATGGCAGGAGTAATCCTCTACCATCCTACTTTTTCAGATTCGTTTAAACCGCCAAGGCTTCTCTGACCTCCTCACACTTTCCTTTTTCGTCCCCTGTTTGACTCAGTTATTGCGATACAAGTTCAATGTACAAAAGTTTGCATTCAATTTACTTATCAGGGAAGCAGAAACTTGCTCTTCCTTGTAGACTCAGGCATAAGCAAACTTGGTGCATAGTAATTATTCATACCATCTTAACCACTCTCTGATGTTGCTTTCCAGAAGCCCCACCAGGGTGACCAATGTTCAGAGGTTCAGGGAGTTTACATGCATGCAAGTCCTGGTGTTGATTATGAGACTGTACATAAGCTTTTCTAAATAAAGAAGATTAGAAATGTTTTTTAAACCCCCAAACCAAGCATTAACTAGAAATCTAAGCAGTTCAGAATAAGCCTTTCTGGAATTTCCCTTTTTTTTTTTGGCAACTTGAAAACATCCTGAAAATGTACTGAAGACCAAAACATGAGACAGAGTTGCCCGACTGAAAACTGCAGACTGTGTAAAAGAGAAAGCTTTGGCAGGCTTTGCTTGTTATCTGAGCAGCACCTGCCGAAATTTCTTCTCCTACACAACCATTAAAAGTATGGCAGCAGTCTCCAGTATTTAATCTGGCCATGTTAAGCCCATTTCTAGCCACAACTTGATTAATTTTTGACCACAGCAGCCTTTTGCAACCTGGTGCTTCCTAGATATTTGCCACTTCAGTTCCCATCAGCACCAGTAAGCATAACCAATGGTCAAGGATGCTGGGTGTTATAGTACCAAACTTCTAGAAGGCACCAGGTGGGGTAAGGCTAGTTAGCAATGCTTCAAACTGCACTGAAGGAGTCCAGTGAAGGTCCACAAGAGTGGGTCTGAGCCACTTGTCAACGCCGTGGGGAGGCAAGAGGGCAGAGGTCAAGCCTGCTCTATTCTTTTTCCAGAGCTAAAATTAGGAAATGCATCTCCTTCCATGACCACCCACCCCAACTTGTCAGGATGTCACTGGCGCCGTGTGGGCCTCAGGTCCCTTGTGGGAACGTTTTTCTTCAACTCCGTTTGCCTCCTGGAGACCGTCTCCCAGCTTTCTCTTTCCACCCCAGACAAGCAGCAAATGCAGAGACCTGATAACATGTCAGCACCAAAGAGAAGCGTCCAGTGACACCTCCAGCTGCTGAGGAGCCTTTGTCCATCGGCTGAAGCAGCCAAGGCCCTGGAATCTGCCGGGTGACAAGGAGGCAGGAACACCCCAGAAAGCGTTGATGGCCAAAGGAGTCGCGGCCGATAAGCGTCCGGTCCAGGAAGGGATACCGGGAAGTATTAGCTCATGCTTGAGATGCAGAGACAGGCTGAGAGTCTGTCCTTCTTTCCTTGTCCCCAATGCTGGTTGTTTAGGTTAGGTTGGTCAGGGACAAACCGAGTAGCCTAATAAGGGGCTCTTTCATGCAACACAATTATAGCACCATGGTTCCACTTTAACCACCAAGACAACATCCAGTGACAACATCCAATGAAATCCTAGGATCTTGGGGTTTACATACTTCAGAGCATTTAGATTCTATTATTTATTTATTTACAGTATATTTATATACCGCCTTTCTCACCCCTGGGGGTGAGAAAGGCCCTAAGGTGTCTTTAAATAACCTAAACTTCAGAGTATTTTTTTTTCATGTCAGGAGCGACTTGAGAAACTGCGAGTAGCTTCTGGTGTGGAGAATTGGCCATCTGCAAGGATGTTGCCCAAGGGATGCTAGGATGTTTTACCATCCTGTGAGAAGCTTCTTTCATGTCTCTGCATGAGAAGCTGGAGCTGACAGACATGAGTTCACCCTGCTCCCTGGATTCGAACCACCAACCTTTCGGTCAACAGTCTTGCCAGCACAATGGTTTAACCCATTGCACCTCCGGGGGCTCCTTCAGAGTATTTAATAGCACTTGATACTGTGTGAGCTTGAAAGCTAAGTAGCAACAGTTCTGTGTAATACTTGGGTGGGAGACCACCAATGAACCCCAGGGACTGTAGGCTTTATTTCTGAGGAAGGAGCTGGCAAAGACACCCTAGGGCAGGGGTGCCCACACTTTTTCAGCATGCAAGCTACTTATAATCAAACCAAGTCAGAAAGATCTACCTACCTCCTCAAGGCAGGAGGGGGCGGGGGCGGGGCTTGGCACAGCCTGGCTCTACCCCCCCGGCTTCATTTTACCAGCAGCTTCTCCAGGCTTGAGGAGGGTAGGGCCAAGGCAGCCTTGTGCTAGGTATGCCTCCACTGGCTTGGCACTGCCATCCTCAAGTCTGGAGAAGCTGCTGGGAGTGCCGAAGCTGGGGAGGGGGCGGGGCTTGGTGCGACCTGGCTCCGCCCCTTCTGGCTTTGGCACTCCCAGCAGCTTCTCCAGACTTGAGGATGGCAGTGCCAAGCCAGTGGTGGCATAGCTAGCACAAGGCTGCCTTGGCCCTACCCTCCTCAAGCCTGGAGAAGCTGCTGGACGTGCTGAAGCTGGGGGAGGGGGCGGGGCTTGCTGCGGCCTGGCTCCTCCCCTTCTGAGAAGCACCCCGTCTGTCTGGGATTGACCTCCTTCAGTCCCGGGATCGACTGGTCAATCGTGATCGACTTCCTGGGCAGCCCTGCCCTAGGGTATTCCATTCCTAAGAAAACTATTTGACATAAGTCATCACAAGTCAACAGAAAACTTGAAGGCATGTTCATCCAGAGGGCTGTGGGGCCCATTCACACTCCACAATTGTAGTGATATAATTTCACTTTAATGGCCAAGGGATCCTGGGGTTTGTAGGTTGGGAGGTACCAGAGCAACTTTCATGAGGTACCAGGTGGAACCACGACCAATGTTCTTCAAAGACACAAAGTGATATCTGTGTTTTCACATGATTGGTTTGTAGTTTCACACTGAGTAGGGAACCAGCATGGCATAATGGTTGAATATTGGACTTTGTCCTGGAGAACAGAATTTGAACCCTGCTTGAATCCAATGTCACCCAATGGGCCAAGCACACACTCTCACTTTCCATGCCTTTCAAAGCCTCAGAAAACCCTGCATTAGGATTTGCCACAAGCCAGAAACAGCAAAGAAACAACTGAGTTTATCCATGAGCAGATATTCAAATCTTAGTATCACTATCCCTGTTTTGTTCTTTGGGCTTTACAGTAGGCTTTCATCCGTTTTCAGGCGGCTGGGATGGAATCCCTCTTGCATGCATATTTAAGCAGTGAGGTCCCAAGGGGAGTGGGTCAATGGGGTATCTGTGGTTTTGTGGTGGGGAAGGAGAGAAAGCTTAGCCTGGGGAATAATCCTGGTTGCAATTCATGGGGATTAGCTCTCAATCTCCTTCTCTTTCTCTTGCCGCCTATGTTCTGTCCCCAACCACCACTTTGGTTTCCCCCTCCCACTTTCCACGCCTCTCAAAGCCAATTCACTTCTGCTCTTTTCAAGCTCTCTGAAACAAAACGGCTCAATTAGCCGGGGCATCTGCAATGGAGCGGCTGGTCTCCTGTCGCCTCTGCCTCTTAATGCTTTCATTTCACGGTGCCAATGGGGGAGGAGGACGCCAAGGGAGGGGGTGCACCCAGGGAATGGAGCATTTCAGCAGCATTGGTTTTGCTCTGCCAATGGGAGTTTACTCTCCATCTCGCCATCTGCTTGGCGACCCAAATATGCCAGATCTGTGCCTTTGCTTCCTAGGAGAGCACCTCCCAGCTGGCATGGGGAGGGTGGCCAGTGGTGGCTGGTAACAGTCATCTCAGTGGGATGGTTAATCCATAATCAAAACTTAAAAGGAGCTACCAAAGTGCTGAACTATATCTCCCAAATAGGCCCGGCACCTTCTAAAATTCTGATTACAACCCATAGCATTAGCACTGTTCCACTGACTTCAGAGTCACTGGCCACATGCAGGTATGGCCCCAATTCAAACTTTGCCATCCCTCTTTTTTGGCTAACGCAATTTCTCTTGCTTCCTCCAACTTTCCCCATTATACCTGGCTTATCTCTGTTGCTGAAAACTGAATTGATTCCAGCATTGACCCATATATGAGATTTTTTAGGGTCACTTTTCTGAGTATATTATATTTTTGCATTCTAATCCATTCTTGTTAACATTATTTTAACGTGGGATCAATTTTATCCTGGACGCCATCATTGAATTTTTCATTTTCTTATGCCTTTGCCTCTGTAGTTGAAGCATAAAGTTGGATTACATCTATATTGATGTGCTTTCCCTGAAGTCCTATTGGCATGAGTAGGTCAGGCTTTGCATTATATCCCTTGACTATCTGGTTCCATCTCTCTTCTCTACTAATGCCACCCCATTTCTTCTTATCTTTCATTTTCCCCAAAAATCTGTGTAATTATTTAACTCAAATGTCCTATTATTGTCATTTTAGCTTGCTCGCCATTTCATAGAATCATAGAATCCTAGAGTTGGAAGAGACTTTGTGGACCATCCAGTCCAACTCCCTACCAAGAAGCAGAAAAATCGCATTCAAAGCACCCCCAACAGATGGCCCTCCAGCTCTGTTTAAAAGCCTCCAAAGAAGGAGCCTCCACCACATTCCAGGCCAGAGAGTTCCACTGCTAAACAGCTCTCACTGTTAGGAAGTTCTTCCTCAAGTTCAGATGGAATCTCGACTTCCGGGTGGAGGCAAGATGGCGGCTGCAGTGGGCGTCTGAAGCTCAGGAGGGACTTCAGATGACCTGAACCCTTTTCCAAGGGTGGGGGAAGCAAAAAACCCCGACGGACTGGTGGGATTAAGACCAGTCTTAGAAAGCAATCCTCCTATAGTCGGGGCACCAGCAAGTGCACCTCAGGGCACAGACCGGGTCACAGACTTCAGGTAGGGGCTATCAGGAGAGGGGTGCGAGACGCTAAGCATCCTCAAGCTGACCACCTTCATTTTAACAGAAGAGAAGAAGAAAGCTCAAAGAGAGGAAACTAAGATAAACGGAACAGAACCAGGAGATATAAAGGGCACCATTTGATAAAGGTGGCAGAGGAAGAAGATCTGGAGGAGACCAGTCCCTGAAAGAGAATTGATAAAGATGCTGGCGAACAGGTCCAACACATTACCACATCAACAGCAAAGGAAAGGGTTGTCCACTGTTGGTTGCAAACTTAATCCAGCTTATACTGGGAAGGATAAATGGACTAAAGGATAAGAACAGACCGGTGACGGGACACATTCCAGCTTGTCAAGACCTCCCTTCAATTGCGGTTTGCAGAATTGGACACAGTATTCCAGATGTGGTGTGACCAAGGCAAAATAGAGGGGTAGCATGACTTCCCTGTATCTAGACACTATTTATTTATTTACCTCATTTATACCCTGCCCATATCAGCCCGAAGGTGACTCAGGGCGGCTATTTGACTCAGGGCAGCTATTTAGACTCCTATCTAAACAGAGGTTGGATGGCCATCTGTCGGGGGTGCTTTGAATGAGATTTTCTTGCTTCTTGGCAGGGGGTTGGACTGGATGGTCCATGAGGTAACTTCCAACTCTAGGAATCTATGATTTATGCTGGCCAAAATCCCCTTGGCCTTTTTAGCTCCCGCACAGGGCCGTAGCCAGGATTTTGATTTGGGGGGGGGGGGTGAGACTGGGTGGAAGAGGGTCTACCCTAGCAAACCTTTTGTATTGTTATCCCAATAGCCCAATGAATGTGGGTTATAATGAGCATGGTGATCAGATCATGATATGAATAAACATAACAGTTTAAATAATGTACCAATAAGGCCTTCTTGCGGACCACCCTGAGAATTGGGGGGGGGGGCTGAAGCCCCCTAAGCCCCCGGCTACATGCCTGCTCCCGCATGATGATATTTTTGGCTCATGTTCACCTTCCTGTCCACGAGGACTCCAGGATCTTTTTCACACATACTGCTGTCGAGCCAGGCATCATCCCCCATTCTGTATCTTTGCATTTCATTTTTTTCTGCCTAAGTAGAGTGTCTTCTATTCGTCCCTGTTGAACTTCATTGTGTTGGTTTTGGCCAATCATCTCTCTAATCTGTTAAGATTGTTCTGAATTCTGCTCCTGTCTTCTGGAATATTGGCTCTCCCTCCGAATTTGGTGTTGTCTGCAAACTTGATGATCCTGCCTTCTAACTCTTCAATTAAGTCATTAATAAAGATGTTGAAGAAAACCAGGCCCAGGATGGAACCCTGATGATGGAACTCCACTCGTCACTTCTTTTCAGGATGAAATTTCTTGTTTTACTATGTCTAGTCTCCCTTATTCATGTTTCACATGCCCCTATAATATGTGTTGCGCAGCTTGTGGCTTACTTTTCACCTCTGAACATGTCTAGTGTTAAACGTCCTTTCAGCTTGAGTCCACTTGCATCATGAGCCAACGTGCTACTTGTATTTGTTCTCTGCTCTTCCCCAAGAGCTCACTGAGTGCTTCCTGACATGGGAGTTTCATATTCTGGCACTATCTCACCTTTTCTTTAGGATTGTGTCATCATAGTAAAGGGAATTCAAATGAGGTTTACTGTGCTTTCTAATAGTGTTAGCTATGGTGCCCTTCTGTTTTGGAGAGATCCTTTGCAGGATCACCACCACATTACTGTTGCTGCCCTCTCCATTGGCGCCCCCTTGTTGTGAGGGAGAGTCTTGCGTTCCCTAATGAAGTTGTGAGCTATACTGGCGGTGGCAAAATAGCCACCAGTAGGGTCTCCCATGCCAGGCAGGCCACAACTAAAGGGTCTGACAAAGAGCGTCAAAGGGCAGGATGGGCTCTCTAGCCTTTTGGCAACCATCCTAAGAGAAGGAAAACTCTGATTTCAAACCTGGGCTGATGGTGCTTGTCTAACCCTGTAAGGTCAACCATCTAGAGAAGGAAACTCAAATCAAGCCTATGACCTGAGGACCTCATGGCCACCGTCCAAGCTTGCTAGGCCCCGGCAGACTAACCTTTGGTTTAAAGGGTGAGGCCAGTTCTGTGCACGCTGCGCCCCACCAGAAAGGTCCATCGCACAGGCTCGAAGGACACATCCAACTTCCGAAAAAGCCCTGTTAGTCATCAACACACTTGTTGTTGTAATTGAGCCTTCGGCTACTACTAGTAGTATTGGGGAAGATGCTGGGTCAATAGCATCAAGCAATAGTATGGAATGGGGTGAGGCTCTGTGTGATCAAGACTCTGCAGCTGGGAGGAAAATGGCTGCTAGTGATTCTAGCCTGGAAGGGCTGGAACAGAGAAAAAGGATCCGGCAGATACTTAGAGCTCCTTCTGATCCAGAAACTTTGGAAGGTTTTCCTGGGGAAGAAGAAATGTGGTCAGAGCAAAGTGATATGGATCTAGAATCAACATTGGTTCAGGAAGTAAGGGATGTGTGTAATGAAGAGTCTAATTCTGATACATTCCTCAGCTTTGACTGTGACTTAGACTGGCCTTCTGAGGCTTCAGAAACAGATTGGGACACTTTAAGCTTCCAACAGCATTGGCAAGATTGGAGGTCTGCACAGAGCAGAATAGCTGTAGGAGATGCAGCAGCTGGTGCTCATGATCAAAGAGGGTCTTCAGACTACAGTGATGTATAAGAAATGGTTTTTTGGGGCAGCATTTGCAGCAGTCAAAGAGTTGATGTCTGGTTCTTGTCTCTGGCATTCCTGTGATCCTGATATCATGTGCCTTGTTCCTGTTTCCAGTTACTCTTGCCTGCCGTGTATTCCTGTGGCGGGGCTTGGTCTCCGCTGAGTCTACCTCCTGATTACCTTGGATCATCTCCTCCTTTCATCCGTCATTCTCCTGCCCTGGACCTTTGGATTGGATTTATGACTACGCTTCTGGATTTTCCCTTCGGACTTCACAGACGGACGTCTGGTGTTTGTTTTGGGCTTTTTGCTGCTTCGTTTTGTGGGGTTTTTTCCTGGGATTTTTGAGGGTTTTTGAGCTGAGTTGGCTACTTTTTTGTTAGTCCTTTTTTCCATTTATTGTTCAATAAACCTTTTGTTATCCCCTTTTACTTCTGGGCTTGGCTTCTCTGGTCTCCGTGCTACGACACTTGTAGAAAACATGGGATGAGTCCTTCCTGAATCTTCATTTGTGAAGAAAAGCCAAGACTGTTGATGCCCAGTATATATTGACATTTAGTCTGGCTCCTCAGCAACAGCCTGTCTGATATGGGAAGCCCTACCAGTAGCATGGCTTAGTCTCCTATTACTATGGAAAGGTATTAGGCATGGTTTCGAACCCAAAAATAGGGAATCGAAAATCTAATGGGGGGGGGGGGTTGATTAGTAATAGAAGGACTTACAAAAAAAATTCCAAAAATTTCTAAAATGTTACGCAATTACTAATGAAATTTGTTAGTAGTTCTAAAGTAGGCAAAGCAGGGAAACAGGACTGACACTGTTTTAAGCACAGGCAAATCAAGGGGCAACATTTCCCTTGGTTTCCTTGCAGGGAGATATAATGCATTAATATATTATTATTAATATTATTAAATAAAATAGTTGCCAATGCCCACCTCTGGTGCAGGCCTTGCTAATCTGTAGAGTTCTCCTCACTCCAGCTTTTTCCCATTCAGTTTTACCATAGCAGTCTAGGACCTCCATTTGAACTCTATGGCTTTTCTTGATTCTGAACTCTTCCTTCTCCTCTCCGTGCTCTTTTCACTCCTGCTGCCCTTCTCTCAGCAGTTCTTATGTCCTTCTACTCTGTGCTTCTATCTAAACCCCCTTCCTGGGTGTTTAAATCACTTTTTTCGTCAGTCCTCCAGCCCCTCTAGGAGTCCCGATCTGGATCTCTCTATGGTTTCCGGCTCCTTTTTCACTTCCTGGAGGAGGCCTTTCACTCTAATTAGGCTCCAAGCATGGAAAGGCCCCGATTTGACTGTGAGTTATGTCTGCAAAGCTATTTTGGAAGGGGAAATTTTCCTGTTGGGTGGGCATCCGAAATAGTTACTAATCTAACGAAAATTTGGGCCCAGGGGGTGCGAAAAAGAAAGTCCACTTCCGGGATTGCGGCAGCGATGCGTATAAACTTGAAAGTCCCATACATACGAATCCATTCCGATTTTTTTTCATTTTCATAACTTTTTTCTCATGCCTAAAAGGTATATTATTGGTGTTCCCCATTCATGATGGAAGATGGCAGGGCTTTTGTACTCTTCCAGGCACAGATGAGAGGCTATCCCATGTTCGTTTCCATTATCATCTCATGGATTAATTCCTTCCAGAATATTATTCCATCAATTTACCAGTTTAACTAAATGTCTAAAATCAATTCTGGAATGGTTATATGCACCACGGCTGCCCGTTCTCCCTTCTTTCCTCCTCCCCTTGAGACATTGACAGATTGCGGATGTTCACTGGTGCATATATCAAATCACTGTTGGGTGGAATCTTGATTCGATCAAATTGGGATTTCTTTCCCCCTTGCAATGTAATTGATGAGCTACGCACTAGTGCGCATTGGTGACTATGGGGGTGGGGGGGGGGGGAGAAGAAACAAAGTGAAAACAAAGGTACCTGTATAACAATTCAAAGACATTCTGGAAATGAAAAGAGCAATGGAAGAACGATGGGTTACTGAATTATCATTGGGCTTGCTTCAAATACAAGATCAAATAATTCAAAACTCCAACATGAGAAGTGAAATTTGTTAGAAGAATTTAATGAGCTGACTGTGATGTAACTTTGCTGTCCCATTTCTTATTCTTATTTTGCCATATGTTGCTTCCCCACTACTTCATTCTTGCTCATTAAGGAGAACAGAGACTGTATCTAAGGCATCAGAAGAAGGCTAGGACTCGGAAGGGCAGCTAAGAAGGAACTAGACAAGATCCTCAAGTGTAAAGAGATATGATGGAAGACTAAGGTTGGGATGGTCCTATTACCATCCTCTTTCCCATTTCTACATCTGGTTGTGAAAGCTAGATGTGTTGTTAAAGGCTTTCATGGCCAGAATCACTGGGTTGCTGTGAGCTTTCCGGGCTGCATGGTCATGTACCAGAAGCATTCTCTCCTGACGTTTTGGCCACATCTATGGCAGGTGTCACCAGAAGTCTGCTGGAAACTAAGCAAGGGAGGTTTTTATACCTGTGGACTGTCGGGGGGGGGGGAAGAGTGTTATTCAAAAGTTATTGAGTTTTTAAACATTTAGATATTGGCAGCACTGTAAAATATTTATATTTATTTATTTATTTAAGCAGTTAGATCTTGCCCTGTGCCACACAGTCCAAGTGCAATGAATAATACATTTGATTTAATCAATTGTATAAAATAGTTGGAGTTATTAAAATAGATTTAAGGGATATTAACCACAATAATATGTCCAACTGTCTTGATTTCAGAGGAGAAGAGTAATTATTTTTCTCTTGTTTCTACTTTTTCAGCTGCCTTTAAAATGTACCGAGGTGTGGTGGAGACTCCTTCTATGGAGGCTTTTAAACAGAGACTGGATGGCCATCTGTTGTGGGTGCTTTGAACGTAATTTTCCTGCTTCTTGGCAGAGGGTTAGACTGGATGGCCCACAAGGTCTCTTCCAACTCTATGATTCTATGATTCGATGACTTTACTTTTTTGAATTACAATTTCTAAAATCCCAAAGCCAACATGATCAATCTCTTTGATGGGTTATTCTAAGTTTTTTGGTCATGTATAGTCATGTTCTAGAAGCATGCTCTCCTGTCATTTCACCTGCATCTATGGAAGGCAACCTCAGAGGTTGTGAGGTCTGTTGGAAACTAGGAAAATGGGGTTTATATATCTGTGGGATAATGTCCAGGGTGGGAGAAAGAACTCTTGTCTGTTGGAGCTAGGTGTGACTGTTTCAATTGGCCACCTTGATTAGCATTTAATGACCTATCATCATGAATTCTTACTGCCTGGGGGAATCCTTTGTTGAGAGGTCTTTGATGACTGAGGATTCTGGGAGTTGCACCACGCTGTGGATTTGAATGGTGTGAGAAATCATATTAGGAAAGGACTGCCTTCCTATCTTTTCCATCCAGGAATCGAGATCTCCATTTCACTTTCTTTGGGTACATCCTCCTCATTGCAAAAGTAATTAAGGTTGATGCCACTTTAACTACCATGGCTCAATGCTATGGAATCCGGGGAGGTGTAGTTTGTTAAGGCAGCAGCACCTTTTGTCAGAGAAGGCTAAAAAGTTTCTCACGACTACAATTCCTATGAGCCATATCAGTTAAATTCGTTTCAAGTCGCATGAATTCTGTAGTGTAGATGCACCCTCTGTTTGTGTGCATGTACCTCCATCCCCCTTTGTTTTGGGGCTGATGTGAAGGAAAGGCCCTCCTCTGGTGTTTTCCCCACACCAAACACCACCTCTGCTTTCATCTCCTGCTGGGTTAAACCTCCAAGCTTAGTCAGTGACAGTTTAACAATCAATTATGCTGAGTAGCAATTAGTGAAGGCGCTGACGAGAAACCCTGTTAATTAAGAATCGATTGGCTCCTGAGGAGTGTCCTTGTGGGAAATTGGCTCTCCCTGCTGAGGAGTCCATGGGAGGGCTATTTCCGAGGAATGCGGTCCTGAGGCTTCAACTAAGACTGCCCAGCATGGAGCATCCCGCTCGTCTTCTCTGTATGCAAATTGCCAGGTGGAAACAGGCTGGAAACTTTAGCAAGGGCTGTCAGAGAGCCCTTTCGTTTTACGCCAACATTGAGAGAGTTCAAGATTTTCTACAACTTGGTTCAATTCACTATTCGGAATGGAGTCTGCAGTCAAGAAATCCAAAGATGACGTGAGGTGTATCTACACTGTGGAACTGAAACAGTCAGAGAACACTTTAACTCCCCTGGCTTAGGTAAAGGTAAAGGTTTTCCCCTGACATGTCCGACTCTGGGGGTTGGTGCTCATCTCCATTTCTAAGCCAAAGAGCCGGCGTTGACTGTAGAGACCTCCAAGGTCATGTGGCTGGCATGACTGCATGGAGTGCTGTTACCTTCCCATCAGAGTGGTACCTGTTGATCTACTCACATTTGCATGTTTTTGAACTGCTAGGTTGGCAGAAGCTGGAGCTAACAGCGGAAGCTCATGCTGCTCCCCGGATTTGAACCTGCGGCCTTTCAGTCAACAAGCTCAGCAGCTCAGCACCTCCGGGGGCTCCTGAGAGCTGTAATTTTACAAGATCTTTAGCCTTCTCTGTCAAAGAGTGCTGCCGACTCATAAAAATGCAAATTCTAGTATTCCATAGCATTGTTGGCATGGGCAAACTTTTGTCCTCCAGATGTTTTGGACTTCACCTCCTACAATTCCTAACAGCCAGTATATAATTGAATACTTGTCCATTGGCCAAGTTGGCCACTTTGAGGACCAACATTTGAGTGAATGCTGGAGTATTTTATTTGTGTCATCAAGTTTCTTGACCTCAATGAGCAGCTAGACTAGAGATAGGATTAGAACGAGGGATTCCTTCTCTCACATTCTAATGTATGCATGCTTTCCCACACCAAAGACCATATGCTGTGTCCCACACCAAACACCACATATATATGCTTTGGCTTCACTCTTTCCCCCTTGCCATTATCTCCTCCCCCTTTGAAGATGTAGCAATAGAATATCTGTGAGGCAACTTCCCTTTTTAAAAGGTATTTTTATTGCCCTGGGCTTGGCCATATGGCTATTCACCATTTTCTTCTCTTCTACCTTTTCTTCCTTCAAGTGAGGCACATCTCTCTTTAGGCAAAATATAGCAGCATGGATTTTTGACTTTTTATCCTTTTAACTTTCTTAGAAAATGAGACTTAGTAAGCTAGTGAGCTCCAAGACCTTTTCTATCAAGAATCTATTTCTTTTACTTCAAGAAATTCTTTTGAACCTAAAGTTCTGTCTGTGCAATCCTGTGGCAGCCTATGAAGGGAAAGCTTATCCTTGTTCGCCACACATACGTTGCTTCTGGTTATGAAGTTTGCTTTTGGTACTCTGCTATATTTATGGTGGAATCACTCCAACGGAGGATTATTTTTGAGCCTAACAGCTCAGATTCCCCAACACTCTGAAGGTGGCCAAACCAGATATGCTTCTCTACATGTTCATCCATAGTAGGATATTAAACATATCTCAAGTTAGGATTATCCATATCATTGCATTCCTCATTTCTATATCTGGTTGTGAAAGCTGGACTGTGAGGAAAGTGGATAGGGCATCTGTCAGGTGTGCTTTGATTGTGCTTTTCCTGCATGGCAGGGGGCTGGACCAGATGGCCCTTGTAGGCTTGTCCATCTCTATTATTATATACTATACATCTTGGTAAAGTGGTGGTCTGTAGGAGAGAAGGAAGACTATATTGCAAATGGATCAAGAAAGCCACAGTCCTGAGTCTACAAGACTTGAGCAGGTTGTGCATGACAAGGGTGACTTGAGGTCTCTCATTTGTGGAACTGCTCTAAGTTGAAGTCGACTTGAAGGTACTTTACAACACTTCTTTCCTCCTGCTTGCAGAATTCTTGCAAGGTTTTTTTTTACCTTGTATGGGTGCCATAATGAGCCAAACTTTTAGTCTTTCATCATCATTGTTGGTTTTGATGTGAGGAGAACTTATCAGGTCTTTTACTTGGCAAAGTTTTTTCAAAGTGGATTGACCATGGCTCTCCTTTGAGGCTGAGAAAGTGTGGTGTTGCCCAATGGGTTTCCGTGACTGAGTGGGATCCAAACCCTAGTCAACAAGTTGAAGTCCAGTGCTCAATCCACTCGACCGCATTGACTCCCCTTCCACCTACTGGCTGTCTCCGTGGGCCTGCCTTTGAAGATAGTTCGGAAACTTCAACTGGTTCAGAGATCGGTGGCCAGATTGCTAACAGGAGCTCCATACAGGAAGAGATCCACTCCCATGTTGCGGCAGCTCCACTGGCTGCCGGTCTGTTTCCAGGCTAAAAACAAAATGCTGGTCATTACCTTTAAAGCCCTAAATGGCTCAGGTCCAAGCTATTTGACCGATCACATCTCCTCTTAAAAACCAGCCCAGGCTCTGTGGTCATTAGAAGAAGCCCTGCTCTCGGTCCCACCCAAATCCCAAGCACAGCTGGTGAGAATGAGAGAGAGGGCCTTCTCCATGGTCCCCCCCCCGGGGGGGGGGAGGGTTTGTGGGATTTTATGTCAGTATTATGTGTTTCATGTAGGCATCGAATGTTTGCCATTGTTATGCTGGAATCCGCCCTGAGTCCCCTCGGAGAGATAGGGTGAAATACAAATAAAGTTTTATTATTTTGATTATTATTTCCTGATGGTCTCCTATCCAAGGATTAAACAGACTTAATCCTCTTGAACATTCTGCTGTGACAAGGTCAGGTGTGACTGAGATGGTGTGATGGTTCAAATAGCAAAAAAGCAGCACCATAAATAGAGGGAAAAGAGGACACATGATGGTGCCAGACGAATTTCCTTTGCATAAAATTTCATATGCCAATATAGATGCAAATTGAGAAACTGTGGCTATAATTTAAATAGGAACAGACATTTTAACTCCTGATTCTGTACACTTACGATCCCATGCTCATTTTATACATATTTATATAGTGCCCTTTAAGAAGGTTTATTGTCTGAAAAGCATCAGGCTTTGAATAAAGAAATATTATTGTTCAGAAACTCAAGATTCTGTTCTGTTTCCTATGTGTTTTTTTTCCTTTTTATACAATGCAGCTTCCCTAAATCTGGTTACTTAAAGCCCTAAGTTGGCTTCCATGAATGTAAATCTACCCAGCTAATGATTATGAAAGCTTGCTTCATTTCCTGCTTCTGTCTCGGGAGAGAAGAAGAAACAAGAAGTGATCTTAGAGAAAAAAAGACAGTGAAACTTCATTCAAGTAATTGTGTGTGAGTGTGTGCACGCGCACACCATCAAACTGCCTACCAACTTATGGCAACCTTAGGGTTTTCTTAAACAAGGATTACTCAGAAGGGTTTTTGTGAGTTCCTTCCTCTGCAATATATCCTGCAATATCTGGTATTTGTTGACACTCAGAAACAGGTCTGACTCACTAGATGGGTTCTGGCGCATTTAGAGTGTTGTGGTACAGAGACGGCCGTGGCTGAGTCCAGAAGTTAAAAGATAACAAAAGTTTATTTGAACAACGAATGGGTATTGGAAGAACAAAAAATAGCCTATCATCAGCTGTACAAAAAGCCCCAATAACCCCAGGGAACCCCAAAACCAAGAACTCAAAAACAAACAGCAGACGTCCTTCTGCAGTGTTCAATCAAAGGGATGTCCATACGGCGTGGTCCAAACAATCCAGAGATCATAGGGCAGGAAACAAACACACAGGAAAAGGAGGAGACGTTCCAGAGTCGACAGGAGCTAAGTATACAGAAAACACATAATTCACAGCCCCCCATAAAACACAACATCTTCCTCCCTCCATGTAATACTATACCAAACACTCTGTAGCAGGAAACTCACAGCAGTCACAATGAAGGTCAAGAGGTACACGGCAGCAGCTAAACACAAAAAGCAGACATGAATCCCAAAACCCCCCACCTTTTCCCAATATCAGCTAGAGCTGCCATAGCAGCTCTCCCAAGGAACAAAGTGGATAAAGAACCCAATAACTCATGAGTAATCTGGAAACCAGGAACCAAGACACAGGAACACAGGATACATGAACCAGAATAACAAACTCCTTGACCACCGTGAGGGTCAAGCCAAATACTCACTTCTTATATAGCACTATCAATCAGATTCATCAGAGAACCCACCCTGCTCCAAAGCAGCAGCATTCCCATTCCCTGCAGCTGTTGTACCATGTCCAGATCTCCAACCCAGCCACAGCTCTTCTTGGCTTAAAGGGCCCCACTCAGTTTCTGAATGAGAAGATGGCCAGTCCTGATCCGTCTGGAACCCCAGAAATGTGCTGTCCCCTGAGTCCGCATTGCATACATCTCTCACTTCCTGCACCAATGCTGAATCTAGGTCTGTATCACTTTCCTCTGACTGTAATTCTGCATTCCCTGAAACCCTTCATATGTATCAGACTCAGAAGGCTCCCTAAGTAGATGCTGAATCTTTCTCCTTTGTTCTCTGTCTGAGTCAAGGCTTGAGGCACTAGCCATTCTCTTTACCCCAGCTGTAGGAGCCTGATCATCTAGTGCCGCGCCCCAAACTGAGCTACTGCTTGATGTTACTGCCTCAGCACCTTCCTCCATGCTACTATCTGTAGTAACTGGAGGCTCATTTACAACATAGAGTATTCAGTAGGGTTGTGTATTTGGGGTAAACCTTACCTGTTTCGTGGCCCAGCTTTTTGTTGCCGGGGGGGAGAGGGTGATCTGTTTTTTTTGGAACCCTCCCAAAATTGGGAGGACAGATATCTATTTTCGCTCTGGAGTGCCGAAAGATCCATTCTCTATCCGCCCATTATGGCGGAGAGCTCCCCAGACTCCCTTTCATGTCATTTAAAGCATTAAGGCTTTTTTAAAACCTGTTTCTACTCTAGAAAAGAGGCACTTGGCTGCATATAGGTGTACACACATTCTGGGCCTGCATGCCACACACAAACTCTTTCCAAGGCAAGAAGGCAAGTTTTCATTCTTACTCTAGAGGAGGCCCTTGGTGGCAGGCAAGTGAGAACACTTTCTGGGTCTGCATGTTACACATGCACTCTTTCCAAGGCAAGGAGGCATAGAGTGCCACTTGCTCATGAAAAGCTGGTGAAGATCCAGGATCAGCTCCTGCTTGCTTTCATGTCGAGCTGATTTCCATACCGGGAGGGGTTTCCCGTTATGTTCCCCCCAAAGGTAACGAAAGTAACGAAGAATGGATGTAGTGAAGGAAAGCAGTTCCACACACAACCCTAGTATTCAGGTCCTATATGAATTTATATATAGAACTAAGCAATTAAAGTGAAGGAAGCACTACTTCCCATTTTAGCTATTTGCTAAAAAATAAGGGCTGGTGTTTCAATTTCAAACATTTTTGGTTCTGCAACACAAAATGGAATAGGAAGAGAGGGCTGTGTTTCAACTGAGTCCCTTTTGGATTTTGTAGTTTTCCTTCTTTTGTGACAGAGTAGTTATCATAATGTTGTTTTTTGGATACTAGGGCAAAGTCCTGTTTTTGAGATACTAACTTATAGGTTGTGTAAGGCCAGTTGGATAAATGGGTAGAAATCACTGGCAAACTAAACATTATACAATGAACAAAATGTTTTGGGTCCTGCCTTCTTCAGTTGCTAGGCTGAACCGGAGAGGCATCCCAGGTGACCATTTGTAATGGTCTGTTTTGAGCAATCTCCAGAGGATGATCGCCTTATGTGATGATAGGATCGTAAATCTATGAATCCAAAAATTCCCCCTTGTGTCCAAAATGATTCTATGATTCCCTTAATTTTTACAGTTCCCCTGTTTTTACACAGCAGGTTGAGAGACAGGTCCTCCTGTATGACAAGACAAGAACCCCTAAGTATCTTTGTCTGACTTGGAATGGCCATTTCCCAGGCCAGCAAGAGATCCAGAAAGGGGTGAGGAGTTGGGATCTCGGGTCTCTCCCCTTCCCCGCCACCCATAAATCACCAAGCTCCTATTTCAGGCATTAAAAAAAAGGCTTGGTCTGAACTAAAACGAACAAGATCCCCCTCCTTTTTCTATCCTGGAGAAGTGGGCAAACGGCCAAAAGCCCCTGACTCTCTCCTTCCCTGAAGACCAATTTATCTTTGGAAAGCTTAACCTCAGTGAGCATTCAAAGAGGGTCCCAGGACAGAATTTGTAGGCAAACTACACTGGGAGAGGCAGAGAGAAATGACGGAGCCTTTACCTCTGACATCCCCGTGAGAACTGAAGGCCGGCTAAGCCCTCGATAGTCTGGAGAGGACTGTGGGTAAAACATTTGCAAGTATTCAATGTTTCACCCATGTCTGGGAGAGAAATGCTACGGAAGGTTAGTTCACAAAGACATCTTTTCGGCAAAGCCTTCCTGCGCACAGTTCCAGAAATGTGAATTTTGCCCAGCTTAAAGGCTGAAGTTTTAGATTTCAAAGCATGGGAACACCCAAAGATTGGAGGCAGGCAGGTTTCGAAACTCCAATTTCTCCCCCATAGAAATCATAATCCCATAGAAATCATAATCATGAGCGGATAGCCTTTTGCTCTCCTTATGCCAGTTTTAGTTTTCCCGGAGGCAACCTTTCAAGTTTCAGCCCACAAAAATAACTTTCCTGGCTTTTGTGTAGGACTGTGGCATTTCAATGGAGCCAGTGTGGTGTAGTGGTTTGACTACCGGACAATGACTCCAGGGACCAGAGTCTGAATCCCTACAAGGCCATGTCAACCTACCATCCCATGTTTCCCCATTGCTTTATCTTTTTCTTTCTTATCACCAAAATGTATTTGGGAGGAACAGCCACAATGGCATTTAGAGTTTAGCCAAGTTCCTTTCTGAATCACAACCCCCAATAATCTGTTAGCTGGGGGTTCTTGGAGTTGTATTCCAAAAAAGGAACTTTCAGAAGATCTGCTCACTCGGTTGGTAGTGGTGAGAGTCAATAGCATTCCACCGTGTCTGAATAGTAATGAGGAGACACAGAGAATTACAAGGAATTCTGGAATCTATTGTCAAAGGCTTTCGTGGCCAGAATCACTAGATTGCTGTGAGTTTTCTGGGCTGTATGTACGTACAGCCTGGAAAACTCACAGCAACCCAATTCTGGAATCTTTGAGTGGATCTATTTCTTGTGAATATGTAGTGGAAATATCTTGCCCAAATAGATATTCATGTACTCATGGTAGCAGCCAGTTGACAAAGGGTTGCTGCCAAATTTTAGGCTGAATACAGTGGCCCCTTGGTATCCACTGGAATTTGGTTCCAGGACCTCCCATTATATAATAATAATAATAATAATAATAATAATAATAATTCTTACCCAACTGTTCTCGTGGCATAGCATATACACTGGCATTGTAAAATGGTCTCTTACTGCGGGCACCACAATTCAGGAAAGCTGGATTGTGTCGAGAGGAAGGTGACCAAAATCATCAAAGGTTTGGAAGCCAAGCCCTCAGAGAAGTGGCTTAGGGAGTTGGGTATGGTTACCTTGAAGAAGAGAAGGTGAAGAGGGACACATTAGCCAGGTTTTGTTTATCTTGAAGAAGCAAAGGTGAATAATGACACAATAGCCAGGTTTAAATATTGAAATTGGAGCAGGCTTGTTTTCTGCTGCTCTAAAGACAAGGACATGTAGCAGTGGGTTCAAGCTGCAGGAAAGGAGATGCCACTGGAATATTAGGAAGAACTTCCTGATGGTAAGAGCTGTTCAACAGTGGAAAATGCTCCCTCAGAGTTTGGTGTAGGACTGGGCTTTAGCACAGCTGGTTAATCACCAGCAGCAATACATCTTACCAATTGAAAGGTTGTCAGTTCGAAGCCTGGGGCAGGGTGAGCACCTGACCTTCAGCCCATCTTACTGTCTACCTAAGGAGTTTGAAAATACTTGTGAGCTGTGAATAGCGAAATTAGGCACTGCTTAAGTGGAGAGGTATTTTACAGCACCATAAAAAATACCAGAAATTGCTGGACAATTAAAGGAAGAAGGAAGTCTGTGATCAAGGCTCTTCATCATAGAGGATCGTGCAACAGCATTCACCTGTGGGCAGAATTGAGCACAACCTCCAGGATGCCGAAGCCAACATAATATCTCTATCTGTTGTCTATCCTGTCTTTTTAACAGCATTGAATATTTGCTGTGTATGTGTTCTGTGATCCACCCTGAGTACCCTTTGGGGTGAGAAAGGCAGAATATAAATGCTGTAAATAATAATAATAATTATTATTATTTAAAAGAGAGGCTGCATGGCTGTCTGGTGGGAGTAGTTTGCTTTTGTATTGTGCCAGGATGAGGTTGGACTGTTTGGCCTTTGGGATGCCTTCCAACTCTAGGATTTTATGATTTTAAGCCACGGACGATAGAACCAGTGAACGTAGAATCCATACACATATAAGGCTGCTGTATTTTCTTAACAAGAGGGCAGGAACTCTCTTTACTGGATGCATGAAGATGGATGACGGCTGAATGGCTGATTTGGCATGGACATTTGTGGAGCAAGGCGCAGGGGGTTTGCCCATCCAGATGAAGAGGAACTTGGTAGGAGGAGGCCAACTACTGGGAAAGGCGTAGTGTTAACCTAAATCCATGCTACAAAATTAATCCTGTTTTAACAGTCATGGCCTCCCATGCAAAGAGCCCTGGGAACACTCAATATGTGAGAAAGTCGCAGATCTCGTAACAGATCACCGCAAGTGCTCATGCGAAAGAGCATTCCCCGGGGTTCCTTGTAGGAAGCCTGCCATGAGTGTTAAACAGGATTAAGTTGATACAAATAATCTACTTTTACATATGGGTCCAAGAGAAAACAAGCATGTCCCTGAGAGGAGGGAAGGAACTGCGTGGAATACCGAAGGCCTGCTTTTCCCAGGCACTTGGGGTCTTGCTCAGCTCCCATGCCACCCTGCTAAGTCTGAGGAACAGCTTGGGAAAAAACAACACCCCCATTGGTTTCTTTTACCTGTTGCACTGTTTGCAAAGTAATTCGCTCCCATTGCTCATTTTAAAATGTAACTTATTAAGTACTTAATAAGTACTTGTTGCACTGTCTTTTACTGTTATGGGGGTGGGTGAGACTGTTTTAAGAATGTCACAAAAACTCACTTAAACCACTTCCAAAAATGTCCATTAATGTATTTAGGAAAGGAGTGAGAAAACCATTACTCAATACATTATATTTTAATGCTGTTACTCCCATATATTATGTCAGGGGGGTCAAACCCATTTTTATCGAGGGCCACATCAACCTTTCGGTTGCCTTCAAAGGTCCACTGAATCCATACAAACGGCCAACAAAAAAAATGTTCACATGGTGGTTGGTGCCCTTTAGTTTTATCCAATTTGGGACTTCAGACAGGAAATAATGGGAATTGCAACCAATGGTACTTGTGGCGTTTGAGATTGGGGAAAGGTTAAGGGACATTTTAAAGTCTAGACATCATATCATAGAATCCTAGAGTTGGAAGAGACTGCGTGGGCCATCCAGTCCAACCCACTGTCAAGAAGTAGGACAATCGTGTTCAAAGCACCCCCAACTGATGGCCATCCAGCCTCTGTTTAAAAGCCTCCATATAAGAGTCTCCACCACACCTCGGGGCAGAGAGTTCCACTGCTGAACAGCTCTCACAGTCAGGAAGTTCTTCCTAATACAGTTCTTCCGAATCTGCACCCGATAATTTCCATCATTGCCTTGAGGCAGTTACTGGATGGCTGCGAGCCAGTAGATTGAAGGTGAATCTGGCTAAGACGGAGATCCTGTGGCTTGGGCGCCCGGGCGGTAGGGATGTCCAGCTTCCGATCCTGGATGGTGTGACATTACGTCCGTCATCTTCTGTTAAGAGCCTTGGGGTAACCCTGGACCCTCTGTTGTCGACGAAGGCGCATGTCTCCACCGCCAGCAGAGTGGCATTTTTCCATCTTCGCCAGGCAAGGAAGCTGGCCCCCTATCTGTCCCGCTGCGACCTAGCCACAGTGATCCAAGCCATGGTCATCTCAAGATTGGACTACTGTAATGCTCTGTACATTGGCCTTCCTCTGTCGGTGATCCGGAAACTCAAGCTGGTGCAGAACGCCGCAGCCCGGCTCCTCACGGGGAGCGCGATGAGCATTCACATCACGCCCATTCTGCACGAACTGCACTGGCTGCCGGTACAATGCTGGATCACCTTCAAAGTGTTAGTTCTAACTTTTAAGGCCTTACATGGTCTGAGGCCAGTGTGCCTGCGGGACTGCCTCATCCCGTATCCAACACCAGATCACTGTGTTCCGAGAAACAGAACCTCTTGGTCATTCCCTCGCCCAAAATGTATCGCCTGACGGCAACCCGTTGGCAGACCTTCTCAATAGTAGCTCCAACACTTTGGAACTTGTTGTCTGCTGACGTTCGCGCCATGCAGAACATCCTTTCCTTCCGGAAAGCACCGAAGACTCTGCTTTTTCAGCAAGCGTTTGGAGTAGGATGAGCTACAGGCCCCGTTTTATGTTGCCTTACATGTCCATCTGTTTTTACTCTGTATTACTTTGTTTAGCATATGGCTTCTGTGTCTTATTGTATTTTTAGATGTGTCTTAACCGTGTTTTAATATCGTTATATCTGACTGTTTATGAATATGCTGTGAGCTGCCCCGAGCCTCTGGGGAAGGGCGGCCAATCAAGTGCAAATTAATAAATAAATAAAAAATAATAATAATCAGGCGGAATCTCCTTTCCTGTAGATTGAAGCCATTGCTCCGCGTTCTAGTCTCCAGGGCATATCCACAAGCTTTGCAGCTAACCACTATCCTGACAAATCAGAACAAACTGCAGCATTCCAAATGTTATTATATCACAACTCCCATTAGCCATAGTCATGGTGTCTAATGATGAGGAATGTAGGAACTGTAATCCAGCATCAGGAGGGCCGTATAAATGACATGGCAGACTGGATTCGGCCCACAGACCTTGAATTTGTGTATTATGTTTATTTAGAAATGGGATTTTCTTACACCTGTGTTTCTGTTAGTCCTTTGTCGATTAGTATTCCTGTACCAAGTTAAGGAGACCTAATATGATGTTTTGAGGACTGGACCATGGAAATCCCCTTGGGTGACCTTGAGTGAGTCATACTCTCAACCCTGTGATAAAGTGGTATTAGGGTTGCCATAAGGTAGAAATGACTTGAAGGCAAGGCACACAACAACCTGTAAATCCCTGCTTTTCTCTGCTTGGTTCCAAAGAAGCGGATGGGTCGGCTGGATCTTTCTTCCTCACCTGGATATAGGTGGGCACTTGAACCTGGAGGAGCCTTCTCACTTGTGCCTGCTTCTCAGGACTCCCCCCTTCTTGCCCCAATGGTCAAGCCCAGCCTCAGCACAGTACTAAAGACACAGGGACTCACACGCCATAAATCTGGTTGGGTCGCTCAGACGACGACATGTGGGCTGGAGGCCTGTTTGTTTTGGAAATGAGCGAAGCGCTTTTCAGTGGGAAGGAGATTTACAGGCTGGGCTTGGGTTCTCTCCATGGGAGAACAAGGAAAAGGCATTGCCAGGACCTTGCAAATGGAGAAAGCAGAAGGTGTCAGGGGACCAAAGGAGGGGAATCATGCTTAGCCACCGGGACTTTGAACCAGCTCTTCCAAGTGAAGATGTTCCTGAACTTAAGAGACACGTTGGAAACATTTCTTTTAAAATTAGACTAGAACTCCCAAAATCTCCCAATAGTAATGGTCCTGGAAGTTCTATTCCAAACAGCTCTGCCACAGAGATCCATAGTTTTGTTGCTTAGCGTCCTTTTCAGCACTTAAATCTCAGCCTGTTTTAAGCTGGGAAAAAGCAACTCCATTAAAGTGTGGCTAATCTTTGGGGTTTTCTACTCTTCATCATGTTTATGGACCATTCACATATTGAGAGCTGCACTCCCATTAAACAGAGAACCCTTACAGATGGACTTTGTTCAGATTTTCTGCAAAGGCAGAATTATTATTTAAAAAATACTTGCATCCCTGACGCCTCTGGTTTCAAGAAATATGTGTTTGATGGGAAGAAATATGTGCTTGCCTGAATCCAAGCAGGCAGCCAATAGGCTGGCAAGTATTTTTCCACTGTAAATAACAAGAAACTAATAAGAGTAAATTGTTTTCTAGGAGTATAATCAGAATTGTTATTGCTACGTTTGCTGGACTGCACCCTGAAAATTGAAAATTCAATGTAGCATATTAAAGGGCATTAATGATCTGCTTTTCAGCTTTGTATTTAATAATTAAAATAAAGCGGTGTTACTAGATACGCCTGATTATGTTGGGTCACAATAAGACTCTTGATGTCATGCCTATTTTGTCTGCTGAGGCCAAACAATAGGGGGACTCTTTCATCGTTTGCTTTGTTAAAAGGTGTTAAACCTAAGGCCAACTCAAAGCAACGCTTGGAATAAAAGAGTGACTGTAGGTTTTGTGTGCACCTTGAAGTCATTTTCCACTTATGGAGACCCTCCAACACTTCACAGATGCAAAACAGGATATTCATAGCCAAGCAATATCCGAAGGCAGTCAAAATGGGGAAGGTGGTTCGTGAGGAAGAACATACAAGCTATAAAAGGCTGCAGCAGTTTGCTTTTGCATGAGACTACTGAGAATTCCCATGTTAAGTAAGGTAAAGGGAAAAGAACTGGGACCCTTTTACATGATATAATTGTAATGCTATAATATAATAACAGCACTCCATGCAGGCATGCCGGCCACATGACCTTGTAGGTGTCTACAGACAACGCCTGCTCTTCAGCTTAGAAATGGAGATAAGCACCAACCTCCAGAGTCAGACATGACTGGACTTAATGTCAGGGGAAAACCTTTACCTATAAGATATCTCTCTCTCTCTCTCGGCATTACTTCGCGAACGAAGATTCAGGAAAGACTCATCCCATGCTTTTTACAAGCGCGTTGATGACTAAAAAGGCCAATCTGAGATAGGCAAGTTCGGTTGCAGAAAACGCAGCAGAAAGTCTCCTTGGGTGATGTTTTTTCCAAGTTGTGGTTCTTTCTGCACTGTCGTTTCTCTTCGAGACCCATTCGGCGTGTCTTCTCGAAAGAGGCCGAAGAATTGTGGATAGTGCTTCTCCATGCCTCCCGATGTGAGGCCAGGGTGGACCATTGTTGGTGATCAATCTGGCCGAGCCTGAGATGTTGTTTCAGGAGTCTTATATCTTTGGGGGGGGAGGGTGCCTCTCTTGCGCAGACCCATGGCGAGTTCACCATAGAGTAGTATCTTTGGGAGGCGGTGGTCCTCCATCCTAGAGATGTGCCCTGCCCAGCGCAGCTGTGTTCTCAATAGCATGGCCTCAATGCTGGTGAACCCTGCTTGCTCAAGGACAGCAACATTCGTCACATAGTCGGTCCAGTGTATATTTAGGATTGTGCGAAGACAGCGCTGATGAAAGCGCTCGTCATAGGTGTGGCGATAGGTGACCCATGTGACCCATAGAGGAGAATGGACAGTATGATAGCTCTGGTGATTTTGGTGCTTTGTCCCATGTTTCCAGAGACCCATATGCCTTTGATAAGGAGAATGGACTGAAGAGATGATGAGGTAGGTGCTCTGAACAGACTTAACACTGATTTTGGTGCTTTGTCTCAGGTGCTTGTTGCTCCAGACTCTTTTGTGAAGCCTTCCGAATGCACTATATGCCTTTGATAATCTGTGATCTATCTCTTTGTCAATCTTGGCATCTGAAGAGATGATGCTTCCCAGGTAGGTGAACTGCTGAACAGACTTAAGCACAGATGTGCCTATGCTGACGTGAGGATGATGGTGTTCTTCCTGTGGTGTGGGCTGGTAGAGGACTTCTGTTTTCTTCAGGCTGACTTCCAGCCCAAACAGCTCTGCAGCTGTTGCAAAGCAGGATGTGAGGCGCTGCAGGGCTGCTTCTGAATGGGCGACAAGGGCAGCATCGTCTGCAAAAGCAGCTCACGGACTAGATGGTTTAGAGTCTTAGTGCGAACCCTCAGACGGCTTAAGTTGAACAAGCTACCATCAGTACGATAGCGTATATATATGCCGTCTTCTTCTTGTAGGTCTGCATCATGCTGGAGCATCATGCTGAAGAAGATTGTAAATAGGGTTGGTGCAAGAACACAACCTTGTTTCAATCCATTAGTTATTAGAAAAGGCTCCGAAAGAGCATCGCCATATCTGACTTGACCGTGCTGGCCCTCATGTAACAGGACAATCATTTTGAGGAACTTGGGGGGGGACATCCTAGACGTTCCAGGATCTGCCACAGACCTTTCCTGCTCACAGTGTCGAAGGCTTTGGTGAGGTCGACAAATGTTACATAGAGTCCTTTGTTCTGCTCTCTACATTTCTCTTGCAGTTGTCTAAGGGCAAAAACCATATCTGTGGTGCTCCTATTAGCTCTGAAGCCGCATTGGCTTTCAGGGAGAAGTTCTTCTGCAATAGCCGGAACTAATCTGTTCAGGAGTATCCTTGCAAGGATTTTCCAGCAATGGAGAACAGTGTTATACCTCGATAGTTTGAGCAATCGGATTTTGTTCCCTTTTTCTTATACAGGGTGATGATAACTGCATCTCGGAGATCTGATGGCAGTTCACCCTTTTTCCCAGCAACTTACAAGGAGCTCGTGGAATTTAGCATGCAGTACATGACCTCCCTGTTTCCAAGCTTCAGGTGGGATTCCATCGATCCCGGCTGCCTTGCCATTTTCAACTGCTGTATGGCCTCAATGGTCTCTTCCAGAGTGGGAGCTGTGTCCAGTTCATTTTTCATTGGTTGTTGTATCATGTGTTGGATAGCTGAACCTTGGACTACCCGGTTGGCATTAAAGAGACCCTGAAAATGTTCAGCCCATCGGTTCAGGATGGAGGTTTTATCAGTAATTAGTGTTTGACCATCTGTACTGTTTAAGGGGCTTTGGACCTGATAAGTAGGTCCAAACACTGCTTTGAGAGCTTCATAAAAACCTCTGTGATCACCGAGATCTGCACAGCGTTGTGTCTTTTCTGATAAATCAATCCACCACTTGTTCTGAATGTCTCGGAGTTTTTGTTGGAGTTTACTACATGCGAGACGAAAGGCTGTTTTTCTTACATGGCAAGATGGCTGGGCGAGGAATGCCTGGTGAGTGGTTCTCTTCTTTGCCAACAGCTCCTGGATCTCTTGGTTGTTTTCATCAAACCAGTCTTGGTTTTTCTTGAGGGAGAATCCTAGGGATTCTTCAGCAGACTGCAGGATACTATTTTTGATGTGTTGCCAAAGCGCTGTAGGAGAAGAATCTGTAGGGTGGTCTTCAAGTTTTGCTTGCAGATTTGCCTGGAAGTTGTCTCTCACAACAGCCTGTTGAAGATTGTTGACTTGGAGTCTCCTCTTTAGGATGCCACCCCTCTTAGGTTTGAGCTTAAGGTGTAGATTTAGTTTACATCTTACAAGGCGATGGTCTGTTTGACATTCTGCACTGGGCATCACTCGAGTATGACGGACATCAAGAATGTTTCTCTGGCGCACTAAAACATAGTCAATGAGGTGCCACTGCTTGGATCGGGGATGCATCCAGGTGGTCTTCAAACTGTCTTTCTGCTGAAAGATGGTGTTTGTAATAGTCAGCTGCTGTTCTGCACAAAACTCTAGCAGAAGGCGCCCATTATCATTACAGTTTCCAACACCGTGCTTGCCTAATACACCTTTCCAGGCTTCAAAGTTTTTTCCTACTCTGGCATTGAAATCACCAAGGATAATGATTTTATCTTCTGCAGGGACATTTTGTATGATGTGACGTAGGTCTGAGTAGAATTTGTCTTTCTCCACAGGGTCAGCTTGCATAGTTGGGGCATATATACTGAAGAGAACAGCATGTGGGAGGCGTAAGGAGATAATGCGATCAGAGTGACCTATCGGCAACGTCTCGAGTTTAGAGGCAATGGAATTTTTAATCATAAAGCCTACTCCTGAAAGATGTTTCTCAGTTTTGGGTTTGCCAGACCAGTAGAGTGTGTAGCCGGCACCGTGTTCTTTAAGGCTGCCTTCCTCATGGAGACGAACTTCACTAAGAGCAGCAATGTGAATGTTAAGCCGTGATAGTTCATGGGCTATTAGAGCAGAGCGACGCTCAGGACGTCCACTATCTGCAGAATCTTGCATGGTTCTGATGTTCCAGCATGCAAGTGTCAGTCTATTTGCACCTTTGCAGGCAGGTGTTGGCCTTTGTTTCTTTGTCTTTGTTCGACCGCATCGGAGATGCCCGTTGGCCGCGGCTAGCCAACCAGGTAGACGGGGATGAGCTTTCGTTAGGCCAGGATTTTGTGTTTGGACTTGTGGAGTTCAATGGCTTCTCTGTGTAGACATGGTAGTTGTTGGCGTGGTCCAGCATTTCTGTGTTCTCAAATAATATGCTGTGTCAAGGTTGGTTCAGCGGTTTGTGTATCTTGTACCATTAGAAAACACACTTTTCACTGTCTCGGTCATGCAGGCGGACAATTTATGAGAATTTCAGATTTCAAAATTCTGGATAAGGGATATTCAATCCATACTGTACTATGATGTAGCTTGAAAGGGTACCTGGTCTAGCCACTGGAAAGCTAAATAACATGTTGATTTAGGCAAAGATTAATGCATAGCTGCAGAAACTCTGTTAAAATATATGGAAACATGATCAAGTAGGTCAAAAGAGCAGATCACACATCAAATTTATGGATTCTGGTTATAACTGAACATGATTAAAAGTGGATTGTTGGAAAGTGGACCACTGAGAAGCAGAGGGTGACTGGGGCTTCGTATTTTTCTTCTCTCTTCCCATCTGCTTTTCTTTTTATGTGGTGTCCTTTAGAAACAAAAGATCATAAGCCAAGAGTAGACGATGTCAGTCTCTTTTTAAAAAGAAGTTGGTGAGCTGAAAAAGAATAATAAATTAAAAATTGATGAGTAAAACTCTGAGAGTTTTTCCAACTGCAAAGAAGCCTATAAAAAGTGATAAACCAAAGAAAAGAACTGTGTATTCTTTCTTCTCTTCAGAAATAGCAATTGAGTAAACTAGCTAGAAGAGTGACCTCTTTTACTTCTTTCTCCCCTCCTTTCAGGTATTGGTATACCCTTAGGAAAGTATGACAACAAAGTGTACTTTGGAGTTTGTTTTGTGGTATGGCTGTTTTTGCATTATTGTTGTTGTTGTTGTTATTATTTGATACATAACAAGATTAGTATACGGCAAACAAGATCACTATGCTGGCTTTTGTATTTGATCACACAAATGTCTAGGACTGTGTGATGTATTGGTGAATAATGTGTGCAGATCCGAGTAGGGTGGCCTTTTGCAGCTGACAGATGGTAATTTGGTCAGCGCTGATTGATTTGAAATGCAGACTTTAGGCACTGCACCCATTGTTCCAATCACCACTGGGATCATCATGACTGGCTTGTGCCGGAGTCTATGCAGTTCGTTCTTTAAATCCTCATATTGTGTAAGCTTTTCCAGTTGCTTCTTGTCAATCCTGCTGTTGACTGGGATTGCAACATTGACGATCCATACTTGTTTTTTCCCCCACGATCGTGGGATCAGGAGTATTATGCTCCAAAACTCTGTCAGCCTGAATTCGGAAGTCCCAGAGTATTATTATTATTATTATTATTCACCTACCAAAGCCTCTTCGGATGAACAAGTGCATTCTTAGTTGGTCTCGTCACCATTTGGTAATTTTTAAAAGAAGGTAGAGAGCATTAAGAAGCGCACAGAGGTGTACCAAAGACTTCAATAATGGCATTGAATGTTTGCCACTCTATTGTGTGGAAACCACGCTGAGTCCCCTTGGAGAGACAGGGTGCATTATAAATAAAGTGTTGTTGTTGTTGTTATTGTTGTATAAAATAGCTGTGTATCTTATTGCATAGAGGAGAACCTAGTCTGCTGATTTGAAGGACTGTCTTTTTGGGATTGCATTTACAATATAGAATTAATGCAGTTTTAACTGCCATTGGTCACTGCCAGCTGTGACCAGCAGTGCTGTGGAATTTGAAGAAGCGCGAATGGAGAAGCCTTCCAAGAGGTGGGCATGTCAATCCAATCTCGACCGGCAGCACCTTCCACCTGGAAACGGCTGCCCTTACTGTAGAAGAACATGTGGGTCAAGAATAGGGCCCCACAGTCACCTGCATATCAATCGCCAAGGCACTACACTTGGAAGGCCATCAGACTCAGGCAACGAGGGATCGCCTAAGAGAAAAAAAGCTCATTGCTATGGAATCCTTGGAGCTTGAATTTGATGAGGCAACACTTTGTAGCAGGGAAAGCTAATGACCTTGTAAATAGACAGTTTCAAGACATCCCCTATTTAAAGGACTGCTAATCCAGATCCAAATATGTAGCTGCAATGGTTAGAAGTTCACATGGAACTTCTCTTGTCTAGAAGCAGAGATAAGGACAGTAAAGAGATGGTCCAGTGGGGGTAATCTGGAGCATCTGTTAAGTGGCCAGCGTCTATGAGCCCTTAGTAAAGGTGAAGGTTTCCCCCTGACATTAAGTCCAGTCATGTCTGACTCTGCGGGTTGGTGCTCATCTCCGTTTCTAAATTGAAGAGCTGGCGTTGTCTGTAGACACCTCCAAGATCATGTGGCCGGCATGACTGCATGGACCGTTGTTACCTTCCTACTGGAGCGGTACCTATTGATCTACTCACATTTGCATGTTTTAAAACTGCTAGGTTGGCAGAAGCTGGGGCTAATATGGGGAGCACACTGCTCCCCATATTCGAACCTGTGACCTTTCAGTCAGCAAGTACAACAGTTCAGTGGTTTAACCAACCGCGCCACCAGGTGCTCCTTCTATGAATCCTTAGTTGTGGCTAATATGTGGCTACAAGTCATTTTCTGACTCATGGTGACCCTCTAGGCATCACATACTATCTTGTCTTGGAAACTAAGCAGTGTTGGCTCTTCTTAATACTTGGATTAAAGACTGCCAACAAATATGGGACTATATTGGAAAAGATACTGTAAAAGACTTGGAGAGAAAAATGTTTTGTTGTCTTGTGTTTTCCTTCTTGGTGCCATTTTTGCACCCCCCCCCCAAATCTTTCCAACTGCAGATTCAGTTAGTTCTGCCTGGAACCTTGTGCATCAATATTATAGATGTTCAGCCCTTCTTCTCCCATTCACGGATGCTTTAGTCACGCTGCTAAATTGACAGATTGCAGATTACAGTCAAATTGCCTCCAGTTTTCTTGCTTTGCTGCCCGTGTATTTCAGCCGATACAACTGTGGCGAGCCTGAACAATCAATTAAATGCTCTTGGTCATATTTATGTGCTAGATTAGAGATCAGGGGTCCATTTCAGAGGTTGCATTTTACACCCTGGTGCTCCCATTGACAGCGGGCTGCCTTGAACAATGAAGGGGAATGAAACCTGAACCTTACTAACAGAATCCCCAGCAAAGCTGTGCATCATGATCAAGGTGCGAAATCTGCTGTTCACTTTTGGCCAGGTGCTACAACTTTCTTTGCTGTTAATGAAAACATGGAGAGAGAGATCAGACCCTCTGAAACATCACAGTTGGAATCTGGGCCCCCTATTGCTAAGCAATGTGTTTTCAATAGCAAAAATTAATCATGAAAAAGAATAATCAAGTTAGGAGTAGCTACAGCAATTTGCTCTTGCCTGAACCTACTGGGAAGTGTAAGATTCTATCTCAGCCTGTCATCTCCCAATGTTGAATTAATTGAGTGTACAGCAGCGGTTCTCAGCCTTTCTAATGCCGCAACCCCTTAATACAATTCCTCATATTGTGGTGACCCCCAACCATAACATTATTTTTGTTGCTACTTCACAACTATAATTTTGCTACTGTTACAAATTGTAATGTAAATATCTGATATGCAGGATGTATTTTCATTCACTGGACCAAATTTGGCACAAATACCTAATATGCCCAAATTTGAATACTGGTGGGGTTGGGGAAGGAACTGCTTTTGTCATTTGAGAGTTGTAGTTGCTGGGATTTATAGTTCACCTACAATCAAAGAGCATTCTGAACTTCACCAATGATGGAATTGAACCAAACTTGGCACACAAAACTCCCATGACCGACAGAAAATATTGGAAGGGTTAGGTGGGCATTGACTTTGACTTTTTGGAGTTGTAGTTCACCTACATACAGAGATCACTGTGGGCTCAAACAATGATGGATCTGGACCAAACCTGGCACAGATACTCAATATGACTAAATGTGAACATTAGTGGAGTTTGGAGAAAATGGACTTGACACTTGCAGTTGCTGGGATTTATAGCTCACCTACAATCAAAGAGCATTCTGAACTCCACCAATGATAGAATTGGGTCAAATTTCCCATGCAGAAACCCCATGACCAAAAGAAAATAATAATAATAATACACTTTATTTATATTCCGCTCTTCTCACCCCGAAGGGGACTCAGAGTGGATTACATACTGTAAAAGACTTGGAGAGAAAAATGTACGGCAGACAATCCCTGCTGGAAGACGTACAGTTACAATACAACACATTCAATTTTTGAAGGATTTTCTTCTGCCTGTGTCACAGGGTGCGTCATTACATCACAAAGGGGCGCTGTTGCTTCATCCTCATGACGGAGGGCCTCTGTTCCGCATTCCACCTTCCGACAGTCGATCTTTATTTATTCAGGCATTGTAAAGTCCTTACTGAAAAGAATCCGCCCCCGCTTTTGGCGGTTCCCAGTTCATCTATTTACAACTGGGCTGTTTTCGAACTGCTGGGTGAACAGTGGACAGGGCTCACAGCTGGTTGTCCAAGCCACCTCGGGAATCAAACTTGCAACCTTCAGATTGCAAGCACAGCTGTTCTACCACCGTGCTATCTCTCTGGCCTGTGTTTTCTGATGGTATTTGACAACCTCTGTGATGCTCCTTTGTGACCCCTCCCCCCAGTGGTCCCAACCCCAAGGTTGCGAAACACTTGTGTACAGACATCCCTCCACATTTGGAGTGTTGACTTTTTGGGATTTATTCACAGATTTGATTTTGCTTTCATAGAATCATGGTGTTGGAAGAGATCACATGGGCCACCCAGCCCAACCCTGTTCAAAGCACTCTCAACAGATGACCATCTAGCCTCTGCTTAAAAACCTCCAGATAAGAAGACTCCATCACACTATGAAACAACATATTCCATTGGCAAACAGCTGTTACCATCAGGAGGTTCTTCCTAATGTTTACATGGGAACCCCCCCCCCCCCATTTGAATTCATTGCTCAATGTCCTAGACTCCAGAGCAGACGAAAGCAAGCTTGTCCCTTCCTCAGTGTGACATCCTTTCAAATATTCAAACATGGCTATCATGTCTTATCTCACCCTTCCATTCTTTAAGCTAAACTTACCCAGCTCCCTCAGCCATTCCTGAGGCCAATCCTGAGTTTTCTCCCTCACAAATAATTCGCATCACTGCTATCTCACCCCCTGTTTTTATCCTTTTTAATCTGTGCATGTGGCCTGCTCACTGTTTTGTGTTATGAATGGGTTTATTTTATTGTAATGTTATTGGTTATAGTATTTTATAGCTTATGTTTTATGTAATTGTTTATATTGTTTTATGTCTGATTTTACCTTATTGTTGTGTTGTCTGGCTTGGCCTCATGTAAGCCGCCCCGAGTCCCCGTTGGAGAGATGATGGCAGGGTACAAATAAAGATTATTATTATTATTATTATTCCTCATAAGGCTTGGTTTCCTTCTCTGGGCAATGTTCTAGTTTGTCAATATCATTTTTGAATTGTGGTGCTCAGAACTGGACACGGGGTTATTCCTGGTGAGGTCTGACTAAAGCAGAATAGTGAGATCTTTGAATAATAATAATAATAATATATTTGTACCCCGCCACCATCTCACCGAAAGGACTTGGGGCAGCTAACAAAGCATTCAAGGTGCCACACATAATATAGAATTACATATCATCAAAACAATATACAATTTGACTAAATACAACAAACAATGTCAATTGATTAAATAAAATAAATAAAATTCTAAAACACAGTCATACCTGTGGGTCATTGGGTTTCTTCAAACATGAACTAAAGTGCCAAACAACAACGGTCGATGTCATCACATGACCATAGTATATTACTCTAGGTCAAAGGCCCGTGTAAATAGCAATGTTTTAGGCTCAAATTAAAGGTTTTGAGATTTGGGGCTAATCTAATTTCTTCAGGGAAGGCATCCCAGAACCGGGGAGCTACCAGCGAGTAGGCCCTCTCTCTCCATCCCACCAACTACACCTGTGTTGGTGGTGGGACCGAGAGAAAGGCTTCCCCAGGAGATCCCAAGGCCCACAATGGTTCATAGAAGGAGATGCAGTCTCAAAGATAGGTTGGACTTTCTGCAGTCTCAACACTATACTGCTATTGATGCTGCCTAGAATCGCATTGGCTTTTTAAGCTGCTGCATCACACTGCTAATTCACGTTCAACTTGTGGTCTAGTACAGGGCTGTCCAACAGCCGGCCCTACAGGTGTTTTGGACTTCAACTCCCAGAAATCCTAGCCAGTTTACCAGCTGTTAGGATTTCTGGGATTTGAAGTCCAAAACACCTGCAGGGCCGGCAGTTGGACAGCCCTGGTCTAGTAAAACTCCAAGATCTCATTCATGTGGACTGCTTTCAAACCAGGTTTCACTCATCTTATATCTGTGCATTTCATTCTTTTAATTGCCAAATGTGGTGCCGTACATTTCTTCCTGTTTAAATCCTTTTTGTTAGTTTTGGCCTAGCTCTCTAACCTGTTAAGGTCATTTGTATTCTGATTCTTCAGGATGGTCAGCAACCTTTCCCCGGGGTCCCGTACCCCTTACTCCAGCAAATGTTGAAGGTTTGACTATAAACTACTTTGGAGGCAATGATGGAAGCTGAAACAAAGAGGGAAAGTGAGTAGCAAGGAAAAAACTGGGACAATTAAAAGCAGCTTTAAAAGTGGAATGGCAGATATATATATATATATATATATATATATATATATGTCTCTGCTAAATTGGGACTGTTGGATGATTCACAAGAGGGAGCAGAGGGTCTATGGGCTAATCACCGTATGTTCCTCAGCCACAAAATTTGTCTTTGAGGAGACTAACTGGTATTGCATGCAAATGTTTCCATAAATATGTCTTCCCTGAACAACATCCAGATAATCAGAGAAGATTCTGATGTATCAGATGCATAGGCATCAGGCAGAAGGTAATATGTTTTTGTTTTTCAGGAAGTCTGAAGCTGCAGGCATCCAAGGTGCCCTGGTATGGAAAAAAAGAGATAGAGTGGCTCTGTGTCCAGAAAAACACACCTCTTTTACCTGTCTGGCCAGCCCTTGAATCCTATTACCCTACCTCCTCCTCTGCCTCTCAGATCTCGCTCCTGAAGACTGCAGTGAAGTGGTGCAGGTGCGCATGTGCGAGATCTGAGAGGCAGAGAAGGAGGTACAGTAATAGGAAAATTACCATATTGAAATAAAATCTGATGCTTTTTAAATTTTTATTTGGTGTGTTTTCGAAGAGGGGTAGTCTTATACGGCGAGTATATACCAAACTCAGGCATGTAGCCAGGGGGGGGGGCTAAGGGGGCTTCAGCCCCCCGAAATTCTCAGGGTGGTCCGCGAAAAGGCCTTACTGGTACATTATTTAAACTGTTATGTTTATTCATATCATGATCTGATCACCATGCTCATTATATCCCACATTAATGGGGTTATTGGGATAACAATACAAAAGGTTTGCTAGGGTAGACCCTCTTCCACCCAGTCTCAGCCCCGAACCAAACTCAGCCCCCCCGGAATCAAAATCCTGGCTACGGCCCTGACCAAACTCTATATTTTAACTGGAGAAGTTGGGGGTCGTCTTATATGCCCAGTCATCTTATATGCCGGAAAATATGGTAGTTCATTCAAGAAGGATGTTGACAAGCTGGCACATGTCCAGAGAACAATCAAGAGGATCAAATATTTGGAAACTAAGCCCTCTGAGGAACGTCTTAGAGAGCTGGGTAAGTTTAGCTTGGAGAAGAGAAGGCTGAAATATTTGAAAGGATGTCACATTCAGGAAGAGGAGGCTTGTTATCTGCTGCCCTAGAGACCAGGACATGGAGAAATGGCTTCAAAACGCAGGGAAAAAGATCCCACCTAAACGTTAGGAAGAAATGCCTGATGGTGAGAGTTGTTTGAAAGTGGAATATACTGCCACGAAGTATGATGGAGTCTCCTTTTCTGGAGGTTTTTAAGTAAAGCTGCATTGCCATCTGTTAGGAGTGCTTTCCATGCAGAAGAAGGGTTGGACTGGATGACCCTTGTGGTCTCTTCCAAATTCATGATTGTATGATTATATCAACAAAAGTAACATTTCTAGCTCTGATCTACATGTGCTGTGGCTCATACTGCTTATAAAGAGCCATGTTGTGGTGGCAGAGATCATACAAATCTCTTTTTCTAGCCCTTCCTTCCTTTTAGGGTTCCCCTTCTACCTGCCCCTGTACCCCAAGAGTGTGAGGATTGTCTCCTGGGGCTGCCCTGCATTCCAGCGGAACGATAGCATCTTCTCCAAAACCTCACAAAGCCCCCGCTGTTTGCATTAATATGCCGAGATCTTATCACCACTAACTGACAACATCTGGGCAGAGGCCCCCGGAAGGGTCTCGGTTCCTTTGCCTTCCCTCTGTCTTTCTCTTCCAGCAAGGAATTTGGGGAAAGCCTCCCTTTTTTTCTTCCTTTTTCTTTTTTGCCTTGGCATCTGAATGAGCCATGAGAGAAGCAGAAGACAACTCCAAGCTCAACAAAGGGAAAGTGCTGCAGAATGAATGCAGTGTGGCAGGACTTTATTTATTTATTTATTTATTTATTTATTTATTTATTTATTTATGACATTTGTATCCCTTCCTTCTCAATCCCCGAAGGGGGACTCAGGGCGGCTCACAATTGGCAACCATTAGATGCCGGCACACAAAAACAGTAAAAATAGTTGACATTTAAAAATTTTTTAAAATACATTAAAGCATTGGCCATTAAAATACTGCAGTACCAGCCTCAAATCCAAATTGTAATCCAGAGTTCCAGTCCAGGTCTATTCATTGGTGAAAGTAACTGCAATTGCTGCTCAGTTAGCTGTCCGAAAGCTTGGTCCCAAAGCCAAAACTTGAGCTTTTTTTCTGAAGGTGAGGAGAGAGGGAGTCAGCCTAATCCCGCCGGGGAGTGTGTTCCAAAGATGGGGGCCCACCACTGAGAAGGCCCTGTCTCTCCTCTCATAACTGCCATGGCTCAATGCTAAGAAATCATGGGAGCTGTATACAAGATCTTTAGCCTTTGTTGCCAAAGAAAGATGTACATCACCAACCTGTAACTCCCACAATTCTGTATCATTAGTCTAAGTCAGTTTAAAGTGGTGTCAAGCTGCATTCATACTTCATTTAGATCAGTGGTGCCCAACCTGTGGTTCGTGGACCACCAATGGTCAGCAAGAACTAAAATAAGGTCCGCAGCCTCACTATTACTTTACCATTGCAACGAGAATTACTTGTCTCACACAACCTTCTTATAGTGCCAAGGCTTATTAAATATGGTTTTCTGTGGGCGAGCAGATGGTGACTACTGGATGGCATATGTTCTGTATCAGAAACTAGAGCTGATGTGGTCTATCCAGTGCAATTTTCTGAATCAGCACCTCAAATGACCAAACCAAATCTAAAGTTGACCAAAAGCTGATTCGTAAGCCTTTTGGTATTAATGTTGGAGAGTGGTCCCTGGTCAAAGTGGCTCCTGGTCAAAGTGGTCTCTGGTCAAAGTGGTCCCTGGTCAGAGTGGTCCCTGGTCAAGCGGTTCCTGGTTAAAGTGGTTCACTGAGAGTCTACTGTACATATTATAATTTACTTGGACTAGATGTATACTCGGTTCAAGTGGTCCCTGGTCAAAAAAAGGTTAGGAACCACTGATTTAGATGCGCTCTAGGACATGGAACAATAGGTTCAAACTACAAGAAAAGGGGATTCCACCTAAGCATTAGGATACACTTTCTGACAGTAGGAGTGGATCAACAGTGGGATATATTTCCTTGTACTGTGGTGGAGGTCTGCCTCTGTTTCTAACAGAGGTTGGATGGCCATCTGTCTGGAGGGCTTTGATTGTGGCTTCCTGTGTGGTAGAATGGGGTTGGACTAGATGGTTCTCAAGGTCTCTTCCAGCCTTATTCTCCTTTATTTTAGTCATTTTAAATTTTTTAATGATTTTATATTTTTATAGCCTATTGTTTTAATGCATTGAGTTTTAATTGAGTTTACATTTTGACGGTTCAAGCTTTCACGGATTTTTTTTTGGTGAGATACGTTGGGTCCCACTCCTGGAAGAATGTGGCATATAAATGAAACTGAAATAAACAGATTAATCAATCAATCTCTAGCCGTGCATGGGCTGAAATGTTCTTTTCTACTTGATGGCTCAAAGTTCAGGAACATTGTTTTTTATGTATGTCTGGCCACCCTGCAAGGATAGTGCTCCTTTGAGAATGCTTCCAAGACAGGTGGAAAGAATTGGTTTATTAATCCATGACCTTCTGATTATCTCCATTTTTTAAACCAAAAAGTATAATAATTCAGGATTCAATGCAGGTCTTTCTTTTAAGAACCTAAAGAAACAGATAAACAAAGAACAACAGCTGATGTTCATCCTTCAAAGTGGCTATAAGTCTTCAAGCACTTTTTCTCCACATTGTGGAGAAACTTGGAAATAAGATGACATATCCATATTTTGATACTACTTTAACTTTCATGGCTGTCTTCTGTGAAATTCTGGGATTTGTAGTATGTGATGGGGTTTGACCTCTCTGCCAGAGAGCTCTCGTGTAATATCTGAAGGCAACATATTTGAGGATGTACTGCAGCATAACGTACAACCTTGGCAACTAAAGTGGTATCAGACTGCAATGAGGATCTATCCCAAGTGCAAAAAAGAAAAGGAAAAATGCAATGTGAGTATACAACATTGGCATAAGTTTGCAATACAGGCTGCAGAAAATGAGTGAGTTTCATTTACCTTTATGATCAATGCTGCATGGCCCTGTGGAAAAAAAAATCAGCCAAAGTACAGTTGGCCCTCCACTGTTGCAGGTTTGACTTTTGTGGATTTAATTATTCACATATTTAATTAAAATGTTCCCTATAGGAATCTCTTGGTCAAACAGAAGTTGACCATAGTCACACTAGAAGACCTAGAGATTAAAGAAAAGGCAATTTTCTTATTTGAGGTTTTTGACTTTCGCACTAATTCCAGCAAATGTAAAAGGCTGATGGTATCTAACCTGATTATTTCAGTAACTTCTCTCCATACACTTTACTGCATGCATCTGAAGAAGTAGTAATAGAACTCATTGTGCACGGAACTCATTTCTTCCATTTTCTCCATTTCTTTTGGTAGCTTCAGTATTTTGGTATCCCATAATGGTAAGGGCCTTCCCGGTACAAAATCCCACCCAACACAAAAGCAAGTGGGAGCCGATCTCGACTCCTCCTTTGCTTTTCGGCATCACAGTTTATAATCTTTTTTTAAATTAATTCCCCAGCAAACAAAAATAAAACCCTCATTCCCTGAAAAGTACTCTTCTCTTACAGGAGGTCACCACTATTTCTTACCTGGAAGTGGGAAGCCTCCTTAAAATGCCTTAGGAAGAGTATGTGTGGGGCTCCTGGCATGGAATAATTTGGAAGAGAAAGTGTGTGACTGCCTGCAGCTGAGTGCTTCTCCTTTGGAGTAAGAAACATGTAAGAAGCCTTCTTAAAGTGCATACTTGCCTGCAGCTGAGCGCCTCTCCTCTAGAGTAGAAACAACTTAAATGCCTAAAATAATGGGAAGGGGAGCCTGGGAAGCCCCCATTATGGGCTGATATAAAATGGATCTTTTGGCATCCCAGAGTGAAAACCTATATCTGCCCTCCCAATTTTGGAAGGAAGGCTCCCAAAAAAACAGACTGGGGCCCCCACCAAAGGCTGGGACACTAAACAGGTTGTTTACCAAGCCTAGTAATACGGTGGCTATAGAATAAATACAGTTTGACACCACCTTAATTGCCATGGATCAATGCTATGGGAATTGTAATTTGGTGCAGCACCAGAACTCTTTGTCCAAGAAGGCAAAAGACCTCACAAGACTACAACTCCCATGAGTCCACAGCATTGTGCCATGAGAATTAAAGTGGTGTCAACATGCATTCATTCCACAACATAGGTGCACCAGAAAGCTTATGCTACCAACTTCTTTCTTTCTGTGGTACTGTGAGATCCTTTTGCATGCAGATGCCCCAAACAAACATGGCTGTGTCATTGAATAATTCTTCATCACTCACATTGGTTCCACCCATTTCTACCCCAAGCCAAAGAATTATATTGGGGAAGATGGGTGTTGAATTGGAGCAAGCTAGAGCAGAGGATGCCTGTTTGTATCTTATTGCAGCCTATCCCTGGAATGTGGGGAAGATTCCTCACTCGTCCCTTTCAGCCTCCCAATCTATCTCCATTGAGCAGCCATTCTGTCAATGATCAGGCGAGGTCCCAGATCAATGTAGAAACAATCGGGCCAATGGGAAGCTGCTCCGGTTCCCATCCAAATCCCTTAAACGCCTTGGCTGGCAGTAGCCGATAAGAGCCGGACTGCTTGTGAGACAATTTTAAATCTGCCTAGACGCTTCCCTTTATGCCTCGCTTTTCCCACTTCAGCATCCCCAGTAGTTAAGGGTCAAATTTAAATGTGCATACATTAAGAATGGATTAACATATCCAAATGGAGCAACCAGGACTCCAGGGGAAGGTTTTCTGCCTTTCTTTCTTTGCAGAGCTGCTGTTGGTGGTCTTCGCGTCATTTCTGGCCTCCTCAAAGAGATCTCCTACTCATTGCCAAACCAGATTTGAGAGATGTGTCAAGATCTCAAAATGGACACAGAATCCATGGTAGACAAAGCTTGGAAAAAGCTTGGAAAATTTTTTCTTTTGGAGTAGAATCTACAAAAACTATTTATTGTTAATAGACATGTTGATTGGAGGATCTGTAACTGTGGTCAAAAAAGTAAACCTTTTTCAAACAGAGCTACAATAAATCTAGTTGAATCTGTTTTGTGGCTAGAATTTATCACTTTGGATAATTCCTTTAAAATTTGGACCTAAAACTTGAGTGGATTCCCTGTTTTACTTATATGGGAACTACCAGCTGATATTGTCCCAGAATGAGTTACTCGTATATACTCAAGTATAAGCCGACTCGAATATAAGCCGAGACATTTAATTGGACCACTAAAAACTTGGAAAACTTATTGACTTAGTATAAGTCAAGGGTGAGAAATGCAGTAGCTACTGGTCAATTTCAAAAACAAAATAGATAATAATAAAACTGTATTTATATTCTGCTCTATCTCCCCAAAGGGGGATACCAATAAAATGACATTAATTGAAGCATCAGTAGGTTAAATGTTTTTGAATATTTACATAAAAATAATATAAGATAAGACTGTCCAATTCTGATTTAAACATTATTCTAACTTTCTTCAATGTAAATGTGCTTACGTATCCTTCCAATAATCACCATACTTTATTTTAACGATACATTTTAGGGGAAATGCTGTGTGGATATGAATAAGGAAAAATGGGGAAGACTGGCACCGAGAGAGAAGGAGAGGAAGGCATACACTGTGCCGAGAGAGGAGGAGAGGAAGGAAAGATGTGTTGCTGTGCGGAGAGGTGAGGTTCCTTGCAGGAAGGTGTGGGGCTAATTTGTATATGGATTTATATATTGTTTGTATGTTGTGTTTCCTCATCAGCTTCCCTATTGGTTCCCTTGATGTACAGAACCTCTTGGTGGATCTTTGTCTTTACTCTCGTGGTTTGTTCTCGGTCTTGCAGATCTTCTGATGTCTGAGGTGATCCATTTGTTGCACTTCCGACAAGGAGCACCCCCCTAGTTCACACACACAACAGTCTCTGAATAATAGGCTTTTATTGAAACAAATATAGTGTCCAACAAAAGGGTTAAAAGAAGATCAAATGTAGAATATATCCAAGGTAAACACACAGTTCAATTAGTCCTAAGATCCAAAGGTAAAGGTAAAAAGCTTGATGCAAATTCCAAGGATAATACAAGGCAGCTATAGAAGCAAAACGTGCACAAAGGCCTAGGCAAAACCAGGAGCTTGGAGACCAGGCAAAACTTGGCATGATATTAGGAACGAAGCCTGGAAACTGAAGACAACTTCCCTAGCACTCTAAAATAAAGACAAATCATATTCGGTTTGCAAACCGGCTGCTGCGTCAGAGGCTGGCAGCCTGCCTAGATTCTCGAATGCTATCTCGGCGATTGAATGGTAGCTTGTTAAGATTCCCAGGTGTCCCGTTATCAACATCAAGACCTTCAGAGTCCTGAACACAAGAATTTTCATCTAATCAAGCCCTGGGAAGAGAGCTGTTCTCAGGAATACAAGCCTCATCTGAAAGTTCACTTTGCATTTCAGAATTCTCACTAAGCATCCCATCATCTCTAGCATGCACATGAGCACCAGGCTGAAACACCACACCATTGGACTGTAAAGCCCAGTTTAGATGGTTCAGTTCATCTTGGAGGAGGTGGGCTTCGCAGAGTCTTTTTGAACAGTCTGCCAGGGCTTTAATTGTGCTTCTTTTTTTACTTGGGTGATGGTTGGAGTTTTATGTATTTGTGTGTATAGGTTTTCTGTGAACTGTGTGACCCAATTGTTGATCTCGTTTGCGGATGACTATGACATCTAGAAATGGCAGTTTTCCTTCATTTTCTTTTTCCATGGTGAATGGGATGCTGTTAAGGTGGTCCAGGAACTTGTTTAGTTCTCCTCCTCCATGGCTCCAAATGGTGAAGGTGCCATCCACATATCTGAACGTCAGGAGATAATGCTTCTGGACCATGGCCATACAGCCTGAAAAACTTACAGCAACCCAGTGATTCTGGACATGAAAGCATTTGACAACACCTAGTTTCTATATTTAAGAAATTTCATTGGAAATGTATAAAATGATAGCGAAATCAGGTACACAAAGACCATACAAAAGAAGGAAAGAAGAGTTTGAGTATCAGCTACATGGGGAGACAGAGGTTCATTCTATTGGTAGTTGTACTCACTGAAAAAATTTTGTTTAGGTTTGTTGGGGAGAGTTGCACCAAGAGACTTGCCAGGAAGATGATAAAAATGGACTTTTCCAATGCACTTTTGGATGATAGGAAGAACCATAAGCATTTCTCCCACAATTCCCCGAAATAATGCTTGCAATTCTAGTAGTGTTACGTGTGCACCTAACTCAGGATTAAATGCTTATTTATTTCTGTAACACTGGGCAAGGGGGTATCCATAATATCTACAACATCATTATACAATGTCTGGACGCACACACACATGAAGGAGGTTTTCAAGTCTTTCAAACTGCTGCAACCATTCACTGGTGGATGGGAAAGGGAATAGGAGACCAGGCAGCAGCTACCCTGTCTGCAACCTTATAGTCGGAAGATAGCTGAGGCTATTCTCCTGGATTTCCAGAAAGTTGAAAAGATCAGTTCCCTCTTCTTGGCTGCAAAAATTGAAACTGGTTTTCCACAGCTAGGGTTTGCTTCCCTTTTATTGCCGATAAATAACCGTGATAGCATCCCCAGCACAGTACTTGAAAGCTGCCTTTGTGGTGATGACATAGATACAAACACAGATACAGAATGCATCCTGGAAGAGGAAACTGCTCACACAATTCTGACATTCTATATTCTGAAAAACCTCAAGACAGCCCTCTTCCCTCAACTGATCTCCTGCAAAGAGTGCTGTTAGTGTGTGTATTCTTATGTGCGCATGTGCAATTGCTTCCAGAAACAGCTGGTTTGAGACAATACCTGATCCTTACCTATTTACATGGAGGATGCTTGAAAAGTGGCTGGTAAATTGCTACATAATGAGGAAGATGGGCTTTTGATTCTCAGTGGCCACTTTTCCAATCTGTGGGCCCTCTATAACTGCCCATCATGGTAAATCACTGAAAACAAGGCATGATTTTATGCCTCCATGAATAGTTCGTTACCACTGTGCCAAGAGGGTCCTCCCTTTGTCCAGTAATAGTTCTGTATTATAAAAACAGCTTTGATATATTCTTTCTGCTGATTGCTTGAGAGTTCTGGTTGTTTTATTTCTGATTAACAGATGCTACAAGGAGGATGGGTCTATAGTAAAATAGGTAAAGGTTTCTCCTTGACATTAAGTCTAGTCGCGTCCAACTCTGGGGGATGGTGCTCATCTCCATTTCTAAGCCAAAGAGCTGGCATTGTCCATAGGCCTAGGTCATGTGGCCGGCATGATTGCATAGGGCGCCTTTTCCTTCCCACAGAAGCAGTACCTATTGATCAACTCACATTTGCATGCTTTTAAACTGCTAGGTTGGGTCTATAGCATCTAGAGTAAAGGTAAAGGTTTTCCCCTGACATTAAGTCCAGTCGTATCTGACTCTGGGCGTTAATGTCAAGGAGAAACCTTTACCTATTTTACTATAGACCCATCCTCCTTGTAGCATCTGTTAATCAGAAATAAAACAACCAGAACTCTCAAGCAATCAGCAGAAAGAATATATCAAAGCTGTTTTTATAATACAGAACTATTACTGGACAAAGGGAGGACCCTCTTGGCACAGTGGTAACGAACTATAAACCGAAGAGTCGGCATTGTCTGTAGACACTTCCAAGTTCATGTGGCCGGCCTGACTGCATGGAGTGCTGTTACCTTCCTGCTGAAGCGGAACATATTGATCTACTTCCATTTGCATGTTTTCAAACTGCTAGGTTGGCAGAAGTTGGGGCTAACAATGGGAGTTCACCCCATCCATGGATTTGAACTGCCGACCTTCCGATCAGCAGCTTAGGGGGATAACCCACTGCACCACCATATTGCATTAAATAAAGGTTTCCCTTGACATTAAGTCTAGTTGTGTCCAACTCTGGGGTTGGCATTGTCCATAGACACCTCCAAGGTCATGTGTCCAGCATGACTGCATGGAGCTCTGTTATCTTCCTGCAGAAGCAGTACCTATTGATTTACTCACATTTTGCATGTTTTCAAACTGCTAGGTTGGCAGAAGCTGGTCATAACAACAGGAACTCAACCTGCTCCCCAGATTAGAACTGCCAACCTTTCGGTCAGCAAGTTCAGCAGCTCAGCAGTTTAACCCACTGCACCACCAGTTGGGTCTATTTTTAATAGTAACATTCAAGAAACCAGAAACTACATTTATGTGGAATCTACCAATCCCCACGGATGCTAATCTGGCAGTGTTCTGAATGTACAAAACTAAAACACTCTACTAACTTTATTTTTGAACCTTCCAATATGCACGTGCTCTGGTTAGATTTGTCCTTATTACCCAGTGCTTCAAATCCTGTGGTTTCATCTGCGTGGTCTACAAGCACATGCTGTTCTTTCTGCTGCAGTCCCTGGATTTCTCAGATTTTGGCTGCAATAGATACAATATTGAGGTACGATGGCTACAAAACTAGGATACAGGAGTAGGTCTAATGAAGCAACATATTGAGTTAATGCACTGAAGGGCACCAACCCCAGTGACACTGCTGGAGTTGTCCAATTGGCAACGAAAGTGCTGCTTTATCCCCTTACTTTCAGCCCTCAAGTAAAATAAAAAACCCAAGCTTATGGATTGACATTTGGCTGAATTTATCTTCTGTTTCTACCTCTGATTATCATTTCTTCCTGTTGTGGTTTTCCCTGCTCTGTTTAAATGTAAACTGTAAAATCCTTGGGGACAGGAACCCATCCATTTTCTCTCTCTATTTGCTTATGTGATGGTACTATATATATTTTGAATACCAATAATCATAAAGATCTTCTGCTCTCATTGATTTCTGACTGTGTTGCACAACATTGTTTTATTTCTGCTTTTTGAATATCATTTGAATATCTATATTTCTGCAATGCCGAGGACTGCTCCATTACATCCCTTGAGGGACACCGCAGGATCCTTGTCATCATCCACTTTACAGAGGTGAGACTCTGGCATATTTTCCCTCTCAAAGGTGCTCTTTTTCCTGTTTAAGGGTGGATAGACAGCGACACTTCTTTTTCACTCTGATGCAGACAGACAGACAGCTTTCAACCCTCACTCCCTCCTTCCTCCCAACGGCTTTCCCACCAGTCCTGGGTTTCTTTGAGTCCTGGAAGAATTGGAGAGACACGGGCAAATTGGAGGCAGTTCAGAGCTGAGCAACAAATACTCCAAGGCCTGAGGGAGCAAGTTAATAAGGAAGATTAAAGCAGCTGAATAATTCATTGCCTGGCTGAATGAAACCTTTAAGCTGGAGGAAGGGGTCTGATGGAAGGAGGGCAGGCGTGAAGGGTGATCACCCGCAAGAAGAGGTTTTCATATGAGGCAGGACCAGACAAGAACCTTTTGATGCCTCAGGCGAAATATAAAAACCCACCTACACATGTGCGTAGTGCCCATTCCGATGGCCGGTCGCCTCCACCCTGGTATTCTGGGAATGAATAGATAGTGCTTGTACGAAGAGCTGTAGCTGCGCAGTTCAAAGGGTTGCACCTCCCTATGTAAATATGTCTGGTTTCTAGCATTTTCTTCCTTTTCCCCCACTTGCACGTACTCCTCAAAGCAGTGGTTCCCAACCTGTGGCCTAAAATAAGGCCCACAGCTCTAGATTATTAAATATGGCTTTATGTGGATGAGCAGATGGCGACTACCACATGACATATGTTCTGTATCAGAAACTAGAGCTGATGTGGTCTATCCAATGCAGCTTTCTGAATCCACACCTCAAATAACCAAAATGATTTTAAAGTTGATTCGTAACACTTTTGGAAGTAATGTTCGAGAGTACTCCCTGGTCAAAGTGGTTCCTGGTCAACATGATCCTCAGTCAAAGTGGTCCCTAGTCAAGTGATACGTGGTCAAAGTGGTTCCCGGTCAAAGTGGTTCCCGGTCATAGAGGTCCCTGGTCAAAATGGTCCCTGGTCAAAGTGGTCCCTTGTCAAAGTGATCTCTTGTCAAAGTGGACCCTGGTCAAAGTGGTCCCTGGTCAAAAAAACATTGAGAACCACTACCTCAAAGGACCATTTAGTGGGACTGTGAGAGAGGACCGTCTGTAATAAGGGAGTATCTTCCAAAAACAAAATGTGTCCTAGAGCAAACTCAGATCTGAACTCTCCATACCAGCCAAAATGACTAAACTGAGGCTGTTGTACTTTGGCCACATCATGAGAAGACATGACTCACTAGAAAAGGCAATCCTGGTTGGGAAGGTGGAAGACAGTAGGAAGAAAGGAAGACCATATTTCAGATGGACAGGCTCAATCAAAGAAGCCACAAATGCCCAGCTTCTGTCAGAATTGAGCAGAGCTCGAGCTAATGATAGGGTGGCTTGGAAGTCTCTCTTTCATAGGGGATCCATAAGTTGAAGTTGACTTGATGACAGTTAATGACAGTAACATCAATCTGTACTACAGTATTTGAGCACTTTGATACCACTTGATACCATGGTTTCCTCCTATGGAATCCTGGTGTAACGACTCTCCAACACTCGGTAAGGATCACGTGTAGATTGAAGCACGGTCCAACACGATTTTATTGTAGGTACGACACATGTGAAGCGAAAGCACCGGCCCGCCACCCAAACACACCTTATATACCCTGAGCCCCTCCCCATTGCCCATGCAATGTCCAAGCAGGGTTGCACCATATCCGGGTGATTCAGCATATCCCATAGTCCGAAGGGATGTGACCTCATGGCCCCATGAATCAGCGTTATGAGTCCAATTGTCCAATGTCCAGGCTTGGAGGAGTTTGCCTCACTTCCCTCCGCAGCCCCACACACATCTGGAAGTTATGTCACTCCCACTTGACTCAGCACAGTCTCTATGCAACTGGAGCCAAGGTCACCAAAGAACTGGGGCAAAGGTCGGTGCAATCTCATGGCAGGTTGGGAGCCTGAACTTCTCCTAAGCTCAGGTCTCCCAGTCCTGACACCTGGGATGTGCATTCTGGTGAAATACTTCAAGTTCATGGCTACAGAGTGCTATAGGGTTAAAGCTAGAGTCCCAAGCCCCACCCCAAAGTAAAAATCCCAGGTTTCCATATAATAGACCTATGGCAGCTAAGGCGGAATCAATTTTTTACAATGGAGCAATGTGGATATTGGATAACCTTCCAGAGAACTTGCCTTCTATGGAAACTTCATTGGTTCCTTCTTAGCTGCAACGAGCAAATAAAGATTCTTTTAAAAATTCCAGCATGCTTTGAGGAATTGGTTTTACAATAATAGGACTTTTGTGAGTGTACTGCTTTTATTCTTTGGTTATTAATCAATGTTGTATGGGTTTTTAAAAATATTTTATAGGCATCAATACTATTTTAAGCACAGCCTTTTGGATGCACCCTTAAAGTAAGCAAAAATGATCTGGAAGCCCATGTAAATGTTTTACTTATTTGCAAAAGCAAATTACATTGTTGTGACTCTTCCCAGGATGGAAAGGATTGTGTTGTGTGAATGTCACCCAGATGCGAAATGACGAGGAAGAAAAGAGGTGGCAAACCACATTTAACACCAAAATGGCTGAATACACAGGGATTCAAAGATGTTTTAAGGACTAAGAGGTCCAAGCTTACTGCTCAGAAGGAAGAATGTATCGGTGCTGCTTCTCTGTTTTAGACCTCAGTTCTTTTTATCAAAATTAAGGGGATATTTCACCTTTTGGAGCCCCTAGTGGCACAGCGGGTTAAACAGCTGAACTGCTAAACTTGCTGACCAAAATATTGGTGGTTCTTATCCGGGGAGCGGGATGAGCTCCCACTGTTAGCCCCAGCTTCTGCCAACCTAGCAGTTGGAAAATACACAAATGTGAGTAGATCAAAAGGTGCCACTCCGGTGGGAAGGTAACAGCACTCCATGCAGTCATGCTGGCCACATGACCTTGGAGGTGTCTATAGACAACGCCGGCTCTTCTGTTTAGAAATGGAGATGAACTCCACCCATCACAGTTGGACACAACTAGACTTAATGTCAGGGAAAATTTTTACCTTTACCTTCACATTTTGGAAAGGACCATCCATCTCCAGCTGGGAACGGAACCTGAAATCATTTTCATCCAAAGATAGTTTACAACTGATGGATAATTCCATTGACAATTAATCAATTGTCAAACTGGCAATAAATCATACTACTTATCTGCCTGAATCCCATCGTTACAGAAAGGTGGGATATAATTTCAATCTATCAATCAATAATCAGTCAATAAAACCGAATCCCCATTCAGGATAGTAATAATCCCCAGGGGTTCTGATATCCTCCACATCTACTGAATGAGCTGCTCACGACTTAATGAGAGGGCCAATTCTCTCTCCGATTGGCATCCTATTCGAAATTTACTAATCAATATGCATAAATACAGTCTATGTGTCCTTAAGTTTCTTTCTGGATGGACTACAACCGGCTATTTCTCTTGATCATGCTTTCTGTCCCAAACCTCCCATATCTGTTGGGTTGTTCAGCTCCTGAGCTTTCACAATGAAAAGCTGAAACCTAGAGACAATCACATGAAAAGTCAGAGAAAAACAAGTCCTTGAGCTGTTGCAAGGGACAATCCTCGGGGGCCTCATAAAGTGTGAGATCTTAAACATTTTCCACAGTTGCATGGAGTACACTATTCAAATACAAAACAAAAACAAAACCCCGACTAACCTTCAGTATGAAAATTGGGTCTCTATAAGAAGGCATATCACCATGAAAATTAAGATTGGGTAGTTCTGTAATATCTGTATAAACTAGAATCATAGAATCTGCTGCAATCCTGCACTGAAACACCTTTGCATCCAGCACTACACATGAGACCAAGAGTTGTATCTAAAAATGTTTGTTGAAAAAAGTAGGCAAAAAGGGAAAAGGGCAATTCCAAAAGGGTCATGAGAATAGCAAATACAAAAGTAGCAATAATCAAAAAAGGACAAAGTACATAAAGTCAGGAGCATGAAATTCCACAGCATTACTGCAAACATAAATCCATAAGCAAGGCAACAAGAACTTTTCCAAGGTAAACCTTTCAAGGAAACATAGACATGAACTTGAGCAGGAAACGTGAGGATATTGGAAACATGAACTTGAGAGCAGAGAAAGCCATCCTTTGGCAATGTTGTCTCCTCTGAGAAGCATAAGGACACTACCACTTAATTTAAACCTGCACAAATAGCCATGAGATCATGCCGAATGTACCTGGTCTTCAAGGTCTTCTCACAGATTCTCGCAGAATGTCTAACTAGTTTATTTTTCACTCCCTCCATTCTCAAACCTAATATGACTTCTCAGGAAAACTCCCCATTGGCTGAAGGCTGGTTAACTATCCCAGGTTGCTTGGGAATAATCACAGGAATGCAAAACATCATCTCTCCTAGCACTGACAGACTCATCGCTTTGAAACCCAGCAGGCTCCTCATCCTTCAACATGTCAGAAAAGTCAAAGAAATACTCAGCCGCTTGCCGAGCTACAACAGAATTCCAGAGTTGGAAAAGATCCCAATCCATCCCCATTCTGCAATACTTGAATATGTAATCCAAGCTCTCCTGACAGGTGGCCATCCAGCCTCTGTTAAAAAAAAAACTTCCAGAGAAGTAAACTCAACAACAGTGCAAAGTAGCACATTTAGCTATCAAATAGCTCTTACCACCAGGATGTTTTTCCTAATATTTAGGAGAAATCTCTTTCCCCACAAGGTGTCTGTTACAGAACCATCTAGAACCACAAAAGGAACTGATGTAAATTGGGCTCAGTGTGTTATGGTCCCCAGTGCTCTAATGTGATACAGTCCCTGATAACACCAAGGGGGCTCCACACTACCAATGTGGATGATCATGCTTGTGTCTTGTTACACATCTTCAAAATTCAAAAACAGAATTTGTTAGCACCTCTGCTGCATTCTTAATCATATATAAAATCATGTTACATAGAAGGTGATAATAAATTTATAACCATTAAGTCCAACAAAGGAGGAAAATTATTATTATTTATAGCATTTATACCCCATCTCTTCTCAATCCCAAAAGGGGGACTCATGATGGCTTACATAAGCAGAAATTCCATGCCATCAAATAAACAGTTAAAACCATCATACATAATCATTAATCATTAAAATGCAAAAATACATAAATTACATACAAAATTCATTAAAACAGTATAAAACATTAACCATCAATAAAAACCAAATCGTTGTATAGAACATTCTTATCAGTCCATTTTGCGTAGGTGCTGCTTTATGTCTATTGACCAAAGGCCTGGTCCCACAACCATGATTTTACTTTCTTCCTGAAAGCAAGGAGGGATGGGATCGATCATACCTTGTTTGGAAGCACGTTCCAGAGGCGATTGTGTCTATAGCCCTGGACATCTCCCTATCCCAGAGAGAGACCAGAGCCTCGCTTACCGAGGAGGCGGGAAAATCCCCACAAGCCATCAGGAGTCCGTTAGGATCCATAAGTCTCCTGGGGCAGACCAATTTAGTGGGTACACCACCCTTGCGGTACCTTACATATTGAGGGAAGGGAGAGTGTGTCCTTACCTTGAGATTCCTCCCTCTCATTGAAGGACTTGAGAAGAGGGCGGATGCCAGGATACTCATGGTGAGATCTGGCATGCTTAAATGTTTTGAAGCTTCCACACCTCAGGAGGGGCTGCTGCTGATCCTTCTTACCAGAAGGAAATTGAGTTTATTCATACCCTGGTGAACCGGCTGCTCTGAGCTCCTGGGGGAAGGAAAAGATGGGTCCTACCTTCATTCCCCATCTCCAAACTGAGATCTGAATCATTTCCTGTCTGTCTTCTTCATCATAAGTATAATAATCAGGGCCCTCCTAGGAGTTGATGATAGAGTGTGTGGAGTTGCACATGTGCAAATACAGGATGTCAGCGGAAGGATGCAGAGGACTGTCTTGTTCTATTCCACAGCCAGAATCTATAGATCATGTCACAGTTGTTTTTACAAATGCTAGAGTGGCTTTCTTTGATTTTACGATGTTATAAAGTAGTTTCCGTGGGTGGGGAAGGGGAATATAAGTTTATAAAATAACAGCAATAGTGTGTGGGATGGGAACTGGGACATTTCCGGGAGCGATATTGCAGTGCTCTCATCCTTAGCATAATTCTCATGTTTTAAAGCAATGAGGTCTTTAAATGAAAATGCAATTCCAAGAGGAAGGGAGAATTAATCCCTTCATTTCTGCACATAGATGAATGGAGGCACTGCAACTATGCTTTGCCATTAATCCAACCTGATTCTCTCTAATACTACCCCTTCCGCTCATTCTTCTTGGTAAAATGTTTTCCATCTCCGAAGGAGGAAATCTTCTTCCTTCTTCATACCGAGCACCACCTTGATAGATCTATCTGGTGACTGCTGATCTCATGCAAAAATTTGCCCAGTATGGATATTTATATTAGAACAGAGGAGAAACAGTGATTTGATCCGCTCTCCCACTGCAAAATCTTGAAATGGACCCTGTAATTTGAAGTGAAATAGTATTGTGAAAACAGCCCTTTCCCCCACATATTTCTCTCCACATCGTTTCACTGTTAGCTTTGGCATCCGTTCCATTGAATAAAATGAAATAGTTTCTGATTGGATATATGACTACAGTCTTTTTAATAGCTGGTTTCCCTCTTGTTCTCCTAGTCAGCATGAACTGTCTTAAACTTTGGATTTGCTTTTGGATAAAAAAAATTGGGTATGCTTTAGTAGGTTTCTGTACTCTCTGTACTTCATCTAATAGACATCCTATTCTTCTCTCCTGCCCCAAATTGGCTTAAAATTAGGGTTGCAAGGAAGGCTTTATGTGTTGTAACTAAACTATATATTTTTTGAAAATCTACTGCAATCTTTGCTCATTCTTTGAAATTAAATCTACTCCACTGCTTTTATAAAAGGAACTGGTAAAGATACTTACCTAGTACTCTGTAAAAGTTTCCCTCTCAATCTAAACACAGTTGCTGCTAACCTCTTCTACAGTAGTGGCCACAATGCAATAGGTTGTATGTGCTCCTTGTTGTCTACTTTTGTAGTCCCTGAGGTCTCCACAAGCCACCCACCTCACCAAAAAAAAATTCAGGGTTTTTTTTTTCACAAAGAGTATTTTTTCACAAAGAGTATTGGCCTGATTTTGGAACAAATCATTTGGAAACTGGCAACCACTGGGGTGATTTCCGTACAGGTGTGATATGGTCACTCCTAGATGTACCTGTAGTCAATCAGGCTGCTATTTTTGAATGAATTGGATGGGGTACAGAGGTATCCCAATGTATACTGCATTGCAGAAGTTCAACCAGCGCTTGCACTATCATTTTTAGGTCCTTCAAGTCTAGGACCTAAAGTGAAATTGGTAGTAAGTAAGCTTGTGCAGTCTGTGTAAACTAGGATCTGTTTTGGTGTCCCATATTTTGATGGGGGTCCCACTCTGTTTTTCAGAAGGCTCTTGAATTTGGGAGGACAAAAATCCATTTTTCATCTAGGAAGCCAAAAGATTTTATATCCAGCCCATCATGGGGAAGACTTCCCAGAGTCCCCTTCCCATCATTTTAGTCATTGTTTGTCCTTATGTCCTTCATTAAGATCTGGATTAAAAGCACCAAAGTTAAGATGCCACTCTTTCTGTGATTCCTTCCCTTCTGTCTGTAGAGGAGACCAGGTTTAATGCTTTGTTAAAGCTATTTCTACTCTAGAGGAGACAGAAACTGCAGGTGGACGTGTGTTCTCTCCCTGCAGCAGGCAGTTTTCCATGGTATTTTAAGGAGGCTTCCAATTTCCTAGAGAAGGAAGAGGGATCAACCTGGAGTTATCCTACCCTGGGCTTCCTTTTAAAAACCCTTTCTTCTCTCTTGATTTGGTGGTGCTGGAGTGGTGCCTCCCTCCCCACCCCCCTTGCGCTGGTCCTTCTAGTGGCTGCCTCCTTCACGGCAGTCCATGTGTAATCGCAATCAGCCGGTTTTCAACATCACTGTTCTGTTGTGGCTGATAAAAAAAATATGGTGGTGGCACCCATGCTGTTACGGGCTTCCAAACCAACTGAACCAACCAAAGAAACAAAACGCAAAAATATCCATAATGAATCTGTGCACAAGCCTAGTAGTAAGCACTCCTGACCATTGCATCTACCTAGGCCAACATTTGAAGAGAGGGATCCAGGAGCCTCCCAAACTACAAACACTGTCTTTTGGGGGAGTGTAACTCCATTGGTTGGCACACCTCCATCTTTAGGTTATGACCCTTAACAGTAGGCACCTCTATCTTGTCTGGATTCAGTTTCAAATGGTTTTTCATCATCCATTCAGTTGTCTTGACCATAGCCTGGTATTGTTTGGCCATGCAAGTCCTGGTTTTCATTTGTGAAAGGGTAAGCATCCCTGCCCAGGACTGACAGTGGGCACCTTGTGGGGCTGCAGACCTTGGCAAATGTTCATTGATGTCCGTCCCCTGATGTTCACTTTGAGCTTCACCACAGCATGCTGGAAAAAGACACTGCACCAGGTGTCAGCAATGCTGTGATGCACAGAATCTAGACCCCAAGGGCCAACCAGTCTAACCCTTTGCTATTCAAGAAAAGACAGTCAGAGCACTGTGAAAACAGTGATTTGTTCCCACACTTTTGCATGCCTTCTGCAGTAGAGGAGAAATGCTTAGTAATGTACATGCCAGTGGAATATTGTGTGTGCATGTGTGTGAGTGTGTGTGTGTGTTTATGTGGTGTGTGCAGAGAGGGAGAAGGTGGAGGTGCCGACAGACTGCGAGGTGCCTGGTGTGCAGGGAGACCCTCTGATCCCATCTGCAGCCTCTCTGCTTCCTGCGAGGAGGCCCAGGGCTCTGGATGAAAGCAAGCATGGCAGATGTTTCTTGCTTGTTTTTCATCTCATTAACTGTTTCTCTGGATTTCCCCCCTCTGATAATGAAATAAATTATTAATTGTTCTGAACAGAAAACTGATGAGAATCCCAGAGCCGAGTCTTGTTCCATCCGCAGGTTAGTGGAAGGAGGAGGAGGAGGAGGAGGAGGAGGAGGAGGAGGAGGAGGAGGAGGAGGGGAGTGAAATGGGAGAGATGCCGTGAGTATGGATCTGGGACAACGGATGTAAAAGAGCATTGGAGGTTTGGGAGAGTAAAGGGAAGTGGTTAAATGCCCTAAAGGCATTGGATCCCATTGGATCTTGGAGGCTAAGCAGGATCTGTTCTGGGTTAATACTTGGATGGGAGACCAACAACAAACAAATACCAGGTGTTGTAGGCTATATTTCAGAGGACAAAACTGGGGAAACTGCCTCTGAGGATTCCTTGGCTAAGAAAAAACACATGAGGCTGCCATAAGTCAACAGTCAACTTCAAGGCACTTGTATACAGACACACAAAGTAAGAAAGATACAGTCGTTGGAGAAAGCAAAGCTAGGTGCTAGTATTTACTGTTTCCTAATGTAAACTGGAGGGAGTATTGTTCCTTTTCAACATAAAAAGCAAAAGAAGAAACATGGAGGTGGGGTGAAGACTAGCTCAATAAATCTGTAGAATCCTGTTGGATTCACACCGGAGATCTCTTATGCAAAAGCCTGGACTTTTTGGGTGATTGTAAAAAAAACCAAAACCCACTCGCAGTTGTGTAAACAGTTTGATAAGTGAGATGTGAATTCTAAATATCTGTGCTGGGGTGGGCAACTGAAGAGGGGGTGTTTAAATATATTCACATTGAAGAAGGGGCAAGTAGTTTTCTGCTGCTCTAGAGTCCAAGACACAATGATGCAATGGATTCAAATGGCAGGAAAAGAGATTCCACCTAAACATTAGGAGGAACTTCCTGACTGTGAGAACTGCTCTGCAGTGAAATATGCTGTCATTAAACAGATGTTGAGTGGTCCTTTTTCAGGAGTGCTTTGATTGTATTTTCCAGTATTTTTCACCTGCAACATTACTGTATTTCAGTGTGTTTGGAGCAATCACTCTCAACTTTCCTAATTCAGTGACTCCTTAATAACGTTCCTCATGTTGTGGTGACCCCCAACCATAAAATTATATTCATTGCTACTTCATAACTGTAATTTTGCTACTGTTTTGAATCATAATGTAAATATCTGATATGCAGGATGTATTTTCATTCACTGTACCAAATTTGCCACAAATACCTGACACGCCCAAATTTTAATACTGGTGGGGTTGTGGTTGAGAATCGATTTTGTCATTTGGGAGTTGTAGTTGTTGGGATTTATAGTTAACCTACAATCAGAGAGCATTCTGAACTCCACCAACAATGGAACCAAACTTGGCACACAGAATTCCCATGACCAACAGAAAATACTGGAAGAGTTGACCTTGAATTTTGGAGTTGTAGTTTTTTGAATTTTTGAATTTTGGAGTTGTAGTTTACCCACATCCAGAAAACACTGTGGACTCAGATAATGATGAATCTGGACCAAACTTGGCACAAATACTCAGTATTCCCAAGTGTGATTACTGGTGAAGTTTAGAGACAATAGATCTTGACAATTGGGAGTTGTAGCTGCTGGGATTTATAGTTCACCTACAAGAACATTCTGAAGCCCATCAACGATATATTGAGCCAAACGTCACACACAGAACCGCATGACCAACAGAAAATACTTCATTTCCTGATCAAAGAGCTCTCTGAACCCAGCCCACAATGGATCTGCACCAAACATGACACACTACCTATATGGCCAACATTGAATACTGGTTGGGGTTTTTTGGGGGGGGGCTGTTTTTGAATTCTGGGGAGTTGTAGTTCACCAACACTAAAAAGGAAGGGAAAGACAAACGGAGAGATCTTTAGACTTCTCTGCCAAAGGGGCACCTAAGACCATCAGAAATATGTGTTTTCTGATGGTCTTTGGCAACCCCTCTGACACCTCCTCATGACTCCCCCCCCAGAGGTCCCGACCCCCCAGGTTGAGACACACTGGTTCAGAGAGTTTCCATCTGCCATTTTGGCTGAAGTTTGGCTGGTTTTTGAGATCAATTGTGCATTTTGGACAGGGTTTTTTTGTGTGTGTGTGTGGGGGTGGATGGGTGATCTTTGGGGGAAGTACAGCTGCCAGAATTACAACTCCCAGAATCCCCCAGTCACCTTGCATGGTGTTGAATGGCAAATTCTGTATGCCAAACAGTAGCAACCGAAGCAGCCTTAGGGGGCATATGACAAATTAGATGGTTGCATTTATTCAGTGTCCCTGCCAAAAGCATTCGATATTTTCCCCCCACAGTTCTTCTTCAATATGTAGGATTTATTTATTTACTTACTCACAGAAGCATTTATTTACTGTTCTCCAATTAAAGAAAGAAAAACATCCCAGGGCAGTTTACAATGAATCATGACAATGCAAGGAAAGTAATCAATGAAACAATAATTAGCTGGAGTTCTAAAAAATCACAATGGATTAAAAAACACATCCAAGATTGAATGCCTGGGTAAATAATAATAAGGAAAAAAGAAAATTGAATTCTGTGGTTTTCTTGTGCCTGCATAAGCTCTCCCATGAAAGCACTTGGACATTTTTGTCTCATGGAAAATGTCCACATTCAGTTCAATGTTGCAGAAGTGGAGTTAGGCATGCAGTGCCATTGCTCATGGGATGCATTGTGTGTAGGTGCATTATGCATTGTACATAGACACACATAGGTCAATGTTTCCCCTGACATTAAGTCTAGTTGTGTCTGACTGTGGGGGTTGGTGATCATCTCATTTCTAACCCGAAGAGCCATCCTTGTCCGTAGATACCTCCAAGGTGGTCAACATGATTTCATGGAGAGCTGTTAAGTTCCCACCGGTACTATTGATTTACTCACATTTGCATGTTTTCAAATTGATAGATTGGCAGAAGCTGAGGCTAACAGTGGAAGCTCAACCCACTTCCTGAGTTCGAACCACCAACCTTTCACTCAGCAAGTTCAGCAGCTCAGTAGTTTAACCCATTGCACTACTGGGGGCCCACACATACATGTTCATTTACACAATTGCTATCTTGGTTCTGTTAGAAAGTATGGAAATTATGGCACAATGCATAACTAACTGTGCACATGAACACTCATGCCATGTATTGTTTTTACCACTGCCTTCAGTCTCTTTATGAGAAAACAAGTGGAATGTAAATAACATCAGCAATAACCAGAATGAAAGAGGACTTCAGGCAAGTCTCCAAAGCCCCAATCATCCACTTTATCTGTGGTCAGAAGCCACATCTTAAGAGTTTCAATGAACATCATGCGCTTTAAGTGTTGTTGTTGTTGACACCCTGCTTTTCTCTTTTGATGGGCTCAGGTTTTCTATTGCAGCACAGCTCCTTGGACGTTGTATGGCTGTCTGTTGCCTTTCCTGGTACTTCATTGCGCTCCTGTGTGCTGAGCCAGTGGCTGCCAGAGCACTATGCTCCTCTCCTACCTACAGTTCAGGGCACTAATGATGTCTTACAAAACGTGTGTGCAAAGAGGGAGACTAAATTATTCAGCCACTTGTCAGCACAATTAAATTAACTCTTCATTGAGAGCCATGAATATTTCACTAGAGAGAGAGAGATGCGAAAAGAACTCTCTCGACAGCGTGGCTGGCTGGGTGCTCTTTCGAATCAAGGCAGAGACAGAGGAATTGGATGAATTCTACAGCTGCCGTATGTGAAAGTCCAGCACAGGATTGGCCTTTGGGTTGCAAAATTGGAAGGTGGAGTGGACCTTTGTGCTGTTAATGGTTGCGTAGAAGAGGAAATTTCAGCAAATGTTGCATATCACAAAACTAACAGTAACAACTGCTAGCCATTCAAGGTATAGGATCTTTCAACACCTTTGTGGTCCCTAGCATTCCAAACTGTGTGTTGTGACACATTAGTGTGCCGACTGCAGTGTCATACACTGCATGAACATAACAATGAAATGAGAAAAAAACTTGGAAATACATGTTAATATCTTACAAATCATATATTTAAAAAAATACAAATAAAGGTTTTCATGAGATATGCTGTGGCCCCATACATTGCATTATTACATTTATATGTGTGTTCATATCTCTTGATGGTGAAAGGTGAAAGAAGAAAGTACAAAAGCTGGGTTGCAGCTAAACATGAAGACCCCCCCCCCCAAAGATTATGGCAACCAGTCTGATTGATAACTGGAAAATAGAGGGAGAAAACGTGGTGGCAGTGACAGGGTTTGTATTTCTAGGCACAAAGATTACTGCAGATGCAGACTGCAGCCAGAAGACGGTTCCTTCTTGGGAGGAGAGCACGACCAATCATGATAAAATAGTGAAGAGTAGAGACATCACACTGGCAATGAAGATCCACGTAGTTAAAACAATTGTATTCCCCATAGCAATCTATGGATGTGAGAATTGGATCATAGGGAAGGCTGAGCAAAGGAAGATAGATGCTTTGGAACTGTGGTGCTGGAGGAAAATTCTGAGAGTGCCTTGGACCACAAGAAGATCAAACCAGCCCATACTCTAGGAAATGAAACCCAACTGCTCATGGGAGGGAAGGATATTAGAGGCAAAGATGAAGTACTTTGGTCACATAATGAGAAGACAGGAAAGTTTGGAGAAGACAATGATGCTGAGGAAAATGGAAGGAAAAAGGAAGAGGGATAGATCAAGGGCAAGATGGATGGACGTTATCCTTGAAGTGACTGGCTTGACCTTGAAAGAGCTGGGACTGGCCACAGAAGAATCGGAAGTGACTGAACAAATAAACGACAACAACCATATCTCTTATAAGGGGTTCGTTTAACGCTGGTTTGCTAGTAAAACCAACTGTGCTGTGAAATAAGTGTGTCAACAACAGTAAATGTATGGAAAGATCCAGAACAACTCTGTTATTTATTATTTATTTATTTGCGGTAGTCGACTTATTTATTAATTATTTATTTGCGGTATTTGTATACCACCCTTCTCAATCCCGAAGGGGACTCAGAGCGGTTCACAATGGTGGCAACAATTTAATGCCATTGATAAAAAATAGTATAAAACATCAAAATTGACCATCCCCTGATTAAACATTATTGAACACATCACATAAAATGGAAGTTAACAACAGGGTCACATTGGAGGACCTAGGGCTTCCTAAAGACGTGCTCCTTCAGGTTAAAGAAATAGTGGTTATTTATTCACAGTAATCTCACTTTCAGGGGGCTGACCCAGTAACCACAGTGAATGTGGAGGCTGATAGTCTTGCTCTTACAGTTTCAAATGTATTGGAAAACTGTTTTAATACAAGTGTATCACTTTGTTGATTTCACTAAAGGTTCCCTCTAATTTTTAATCCTCCCTTTACAGAACTGCTTGAGAACAGCCCTGCAGAAGATGAGCTAAACATGGTACAAAATGTTCAATCTGTACAAGGTTCGGCCAAACTACCCAACCTACTTAGCACTTGAATTCATGGCTAGATAGAGTGATGTACACGTCTGTTACATTCAGTAAGGTAGCTTTCATAAGAAGGAGTGAACTTCTAAATCAAAGCAGATCTCCTTGTAAAGGCTCAGCCTCACTTCATAGCTGGATGTTAGTGTGTTCACCCTTTTTGATGTAGTGCCAATTTTGCTAGAGTGCAAAAATGTATGGGCGAAAAAGGAAACCATATTGAAAAGCCATTTTTGTAAGAGATGATGGAACAGGTGAGTGTGTTCAAAATCAAGAGGCAGGCATGTAGCCGGGGGGGGGGGGCTAAGGGGGCTTCAGCCCCCCCCGAAATTCTCAGGGTGGCCCGCAAAAAGGCCTTACTGGTACATTATTTAAACTGTTATGTTTATTCATATCATGATCTGATCACCATGTTCATTATATCCCACATTAATGGGGTTATTGGGATAACAATACAAAAGGTTTGCTAGGGTAGACCCTCTTCCACCCAGTCTCTGCCCCCGAACCAAACTCAGCCCCCCCCCCCCCGAATCAAAATCCTGGCTACGGCCCTGTCAAGAGGAAAAGGATATTAAACAGAATGATCTCAAGCAAGGGTGTGCCAAGATTTTCATCCATCCATGTTTCTTTTATGAATGTGCCCAAACCACAGTTCCCAGACCAAACTTGGAAATAGAGAGATAAAAGTGGGTGCAAATGGATAGTTTTTGACTAGGGATACTAAAGAAGGAAAGACAGATGGAACAATTGTGTTCTTTAACATGTTATTGTTACTTATTGTGTGCTTTCAAATCATTTCCATCATATGGCAACTCTAAGGCAAATCTATCCTGGGGTATTATCAAGAAAATGTGTTCAGAAGGAGTTTGTTATACTCTGGCACTGAAACACCTTTTCACCCATAGTGGAAACATGAGCTAGAGAGGCCAATATCACTTAATATCATTTAATTTAAGCTTGACCAAGTAGCCATGAGATCATACTGAATGCACCTGGGCTTCAAGGCCTTCTCACAGATTCTCTCAGACCATCTAATTAGTCTATTTTTCACTCCTTCCATTCTCAAACCTAATCTGGCTTCTCGAGAAAACTCCCCATTGTCCAAAGGCCAAACACCAGCATCTCTCCTAGCAAGCCCCTCATCCTCCAACATGTCAGAAAAGTCAGAGAAATCCTCAACTGCTTGCTGAGCTAAAACTAAGTTTGCCTTCCTCTGAGGCTGGGATAGTGTGATTTTCCTGGTGGACTTCCAAGACCAATTAGAAAGTCTTCCAAAATCCTCATGTGGCATTGAAACCAGTGCACCATGCTGGCTCAGCTCTCTGAAAGAAAACTCTAAATATCCCATGAGACTGCCAATTCTAGGATTCCATCAGTAGAGCCATGAGAACAAATGGACAGACCCAAGTTAGACCCAGAGCTCATAAGTGTTACTTTTTAAGATTCTAAAATACCAGAATCTCATAGCCAGCATGGAGGATTTGTTGGATTGAAACCCCGCCCCCCTTCAGCCAAATAATTTTTCTTAGAGCATTATCACACTATTCATTTATGGTATGTTACTCTGAAATCCTCCTCTGCCAGTCTTGTGAAAGTGGCTGATGGCTGACAGCCTCTATTGCCCCTTGTCACATTTCCGCTTTAAGAGTTTCATTTGCATGTGTTTATCTGCATTTATGTCATCATTAGAGACAGATGTACCTGCCCCTTACTCTGGGATTGATTTCTTTAACTTATTTTAAATGTAGCTGTAATAGCATTACGACAGCATGCCGATATGATGGTAGGATCTGCTATGAAGTTATGATGATAGTGAAAAAAGGACAGTCAGAAATCAGAAAAATATGTTAGGAGGGGTTTAAATATACTGGAAAAGCCATCTTCCAGAACACAGGACATAGTCTGGGGCTTCTCTGCCAGAGATTTCCTTGGGAAGCCTTGAGGGAGGGATATTACTTATAACATGCCCACTTACTTACTTACTTAGGCGATCCCTGGTAGTTTGAGGATGATGGTTCTCCAAGCGTAGTGTCTTGGCAGTGGGTCCAAAGGTGGCTGTGGAGCCACCAATCCCAGGGATTCTACCTAATCCCTACCCCATTCCATTGTTGAATGTATGTGATCCTAATGTTCCCTTCCTTATTTATGTTCTAACCCTGTACTGCTTCGCCTGTAATGTCTGTTTTTGTATTGTTACTGTATTATGAATCAAACTGTAAACCGCTCCGAGCTTCCGGGGAGTGGCGGTATAGAAGTTTGAAACATAAATAAATAAATAAATATTATTGATCTGCATGTTCTCCCACAATGAGGACATCAGTTTCCAGGTGGGAGGCGATCCTGGTCAGGGTCGGCATGCTTCCTCTTGGCACGCTTCTTCCTTTCACTCTCTATTCATGCCTCTTCAAATTCTGCATCACTGCTGGTCACACCTGACCTCCAGCTAGAGCGCTCAAGGGCCAAGGCTTCCCAGTTCTTGGTGTCTATGCCACAATTTTTAAGGTTGGCTTTAAGCCCATCTTTAAATCTCTTTTCCTGTCCACCAACATTACATTTCCTGTTCTTGAGTTGGGAGCATAGTAACTGCTTTGGGATACGGTGTTTGGGCATTCGGACAACATGGCCAGTCTAGCGGAGTTGATGGTGTAGGCGCATCACTTCAATGCTGGTGGTCTTTGCTTCTTGCCCACTACAAGATGTGAGACATCAAAACCTGAATTAGTTACGAATTGTTGGGGGAAAAGGAGACTATAGACAGATTATTTCAATTGACCCTGCAATGCAACAATACTTGGAGAGAAAGAACATCACACAAAAAGGCTAAGGCAAAAATGGGGACAATATACCACTATGATGGTATAACAACATAGCGTGAGAACATTAAGTTTTGTGTCTGAATCTTTTTAGAAACCACCCTCATATATTCATGTGACATTTGCTTGTGTTCCCAGATGTTTTCCAGAAGAAGGAAAGGCTGCAGTACCTTATTAGCCTTTATTAGAAAATGGCACATACTTGGAGTTCATGAGGAAATGCCTTATCGTGCCGACGTGCTGTCTGTATCTAGCCAAAGTAGAAGAGCCAGATTTCTCCTGAATTTACAGAATAGTCCGTGTTTTACAGGATAGACAGGCAACCTCTGTGTGTCATATCAGCTACACCTCTTCCCATATGTGTGGTCTATTCCTCCTGCACTGTGGACCGGAAATAGCAATCCCTGTGTTTGCTGAGCTCTGAGCTTCGGGTCATCCTTAGAACTCATGATAGAATAATTATGCTTTGGTTTGGATGTCAGGAAATTGGAGCGGCCAGAGGCTATGTGGACAGACGAGCCTCTGAAGCTCTTACCCCAAAGCAGGGTGGCGTTTCCTCCTGCATCTGCCAAAGCCTTATTTCACTTCGATGGACATTTATGTTTTTCACACCAGTGAGGAATTTCCTCGCTCAGAGGCATTCCCACCCTTCCTGGTCCTGACCTTTCACATTCCCCAGGCTTCCCTTTCTCCATTTTTTTCCTTTGGATAAACAGCAAAGAGAAAACATTTGCTTAAAAGGAACATTCTGCAAATTGATTAGGCCAAATCATTATAGCTCCCTGAAAAATACATTAGACTTTCATACCCTTCCATATGTCACAGGTGAAATCTAGGTCTGAAATTATTGGGTCAAGATGTGAAAAAAGGAATCAGCCAGGCTTTGAAGCTGCAAGACCATTAAATGCTAATCAAGGTGGCCATTTGCAACATGCACACTTGTCTCAAGCAGACGAGAGTTCTTTCTCCTACCCTAGACCTTCTACAGATATATAAACCTCCCTTGCCTAGTTTCCAATATACCTCACAACCTCTGAGGATGCCTGCCATAGATGTGGGTGAAATGTCAGGAGAGAATGCTTCTGGAACATGGCCATACAGCCCGGAGAACTCACAGCAACCATGAAAGCCACACATTTTCCCAATTGATATTTCCTTCCTTCCGTCCTTCCTTCCTTCCTTCCTCCTTCCTTCCTTCCTTCCTTCCTTCCTTCCTTCCTTCCTCCCCCTCCCCCTCCCTCCCTCCCTCCCCCTCCCTCCCTCCCTCCCTCCCTCCCTCCCTCCCTCCCTCCCTCCCTTCCTTCCTTCCTTCCTTCCTTCCTTCCTTCCTTCCTTCCTTCCTTCCTTCCTTCCTTCCTTCCTTCCTAACTCTCTAGGGACCAGAAGCTGCCAGCAAGTACTGGGTCACTAACTACCAGTTTGAATAGTGCTGCGCCACACCATACTGGTTCATGATCCCATCCAGTTTTTCAAGTCTACATCTGCCTGCCACCTCAGGAGGAGAAGGAGGAATGCTGCTGCTTCTCTCTCCCCCCTCCCAAGGCCAGCTAAGAGGAGGGACTGAGGAGACTTTAAGAACACCTGTCTCCTGGCTGTTGCTTATAGTTTCTATTGTATTGTATTGTACTTAATGTTTTTTTTTTAAATAGTCTTTATTCAACTTTGACAAAGATAAACATAAACAAAAACACAACATCACTTAAAATCAGAGTGTACATTACATCAGGGAAGGGGTCAAGAAAGAATTAGGAATGTCCTAGGCATTCCTAGACAATAAAGAAAAGCGTGTCGGAAAAGGGGTTAACAACTAACAAAGTTCTGGGTAGGTGGATTTTACTTTTCTATTTCTCAGTCACTTATCCCATTTCGTTGCTCCCTATAATTTCCTCCCGAGTTTTCGTAAGTTGCCTGTGGTATATAAAAGAGAGAGAACAGATCTAATTTAACATCTCATATCATTTGTTCTAACTTATAGTTATCCCTTCACCTCCTTATATTAATTACATCACCTTGCCGTCCACTATCACTGATTAAATATTTTATTTAAGCTTATTGTTTTATCTGTCTTTACTCCCAGTTTAACTGCATTTGGATATTATACTCCCTTTGACAGTATTCCTGCATACAGTCCCAGTCCTGTTTTTTACTAATGCCTAATTCTGTATTACTCTCCTTGATTGCTTCTGAGAGCCATTCCATTTGGATAGTCTCTATGGAATTTAGAATCCATTCATCCTTTGTTGGGGATTTATTTGATTTCCAATATTTGGCGTACGTTATCTTTGCTGCCGTGGTGAGGATCAAATATATCCTTTTATCATTTTCACTTATTTTTATTTTGGGGTCTAATATGCCTAATAATAGGCTTTCCGGTTTCTCCTCTAAATGAATTTTGAATATTTTTTCTAATTCTCCGTTCACCATATTCCAGAACCTCCTTGCCTTTCCACAGTGCCACCATAAATGAAAAAAAGTACCATTTTTTCCCCCGCAGTTCCAGCAGTTCGGTTTGGCTGTCCTATACATTTTTGCTATTTTGTCCGGGTCTAGGTACCACCTATATACCACTTTTACCCAATTCTCCTTATATCTCGCACATATCGAAGCGCCTATATTTCTCCTCCATATACCTCTCCATGTTTCTGTATTAATTTTATACCCAATATTCCTAGACCATAGCTTCATATAATCTTTTATTCTACTATCCTCTCCCTCCCTAGTTATTAATTTTCTATAAATTCTACCCACCATGTTTTTGTTATTACCTAATAGTATCTCTCCTAGTTCATTTTCATTTTCATTGAAGCCAACTTTCTGGTCTTCCTTAAATTTTTGTGTTAATTGTCCATAAGAGAACCAGTTTAGTTCCTTTTGCTCTTCTAATAATTGTAATCTAGTCTTCAGAAAATACCAGGAAAGGGATCTTGGGGTTTTGGTGGACAGCTCAATGAAGATGTCAACCCAGTGCGCAGCAGCAGTAAAAAAAGCAAATTCTATGCTTGGCATGATCAGGAAGGGAATCGAAAATAGGTCGTCAAATGTTGTATTGCCTCTCTACAAATCTATGGTGAGGCCACATCTGGAGTACTGTGTACAATTCTGGTCACCGCACCTCAAGAAGGATATAACGGAACTGGAAAAGGTACAGAAAAGGGCAACAAGAATGATCCAAGGGATGGAGCAGCTCCCTTACGAAATCAGGTTGCAACGCCTTGGTCTTTTCAGCCTTGAAAGACGGCGTTTAAGAGGTGACTTGATCGAAGTGTATAAAATCATGCATGGGATAGAAAGGGTGAATAGAGAAAAATATTTTCTCTGTCACACAACACTAGGACTAGGGGGCACTCCCTAAAGCTCCAAGGTAGGAAAGTTAGGACTAATAAAGGGAAATATTTCTTCACCCAGAGGGTCATTGGGTTATGGAACTCACTTCCAGAGGAGGTTGTGACAGCGGTCAGCCTGGACAGCTTCAAGGCAGGATTAGACAGATTCATGGATACCAAGGGAATCAGTAGCTACTGAAATGGACATCCAAGTGCCACCTCTGTGTTGATGGAGGCAGGCAGGATTTCCCGGGTACTGGTTGTGGGGGTCGGGAGCAGGTGAGGGTTTTGCCCTCCTTTCTGCTGGAGATCCCTGTGTACAACTGGTGGGCCACTGTGTGACACAGAATGCTGGACTAGATGGGCTGAGGCCCGATTCAGCATGGCTCTTCTTATGTTCTTATGTTCTTATGTTCTTATTTTTGGCCATCCCATCCTAAAACTTCTTTATAGGTCAGCCACTTTATATTATCCAATTGTCTAATTCTATATGCTTCCAATGGTGAAATCCACATTGGCATTTTCTTGTAATATTCCTTATAATATTTCAGCCAGATCTTAATGAGTGCGCTTCTAAGAAAATGATCTTTAAATCCCCGATCTACTTTCGCCTTATCGTAACCTAGATATCCATGAAACCCGAAACATAAATCATATCCTTCTAAATTTAGCATCTTATCATTTTCTAGTTTACACCAATCGCTCACCCACGCTAAACAATTTGCTTCATAATATAGTCTCAAATTTGGTACCGCTAATCCCCCTCTTTCTTTGGAGTCCTGAAGTATCTTCATTTTCACCCTTGGTCTCTTCCCTCCCCAAATAAATTTAGAAATGTCAGCCATCCATTTTTTAAATATATTTACTTTCTTTATGACCGGTAATGTTGCAAATAGGAAGTTTATCTTTGGGAGTGTCATCATTTTTATAGTTGCTATTCTACCTAGCATTGAGAGTTTTAATTTTGACCATTTATCTAATTCCTTAGTTATCTCTTTCCATTTTTTCACATAATTCATCTTAAATAACTGTGAATTGTTAGTCGTGAGATGCACCCCGAGGTATTTCACCATTGTTGTGACTTGTATACCTGATATGTATGTTAGATTCTTCTTTTCACATTCTTTCATGTTCATAACCATCATTTGGGTTTTTGCCTTATTTATTTTTAGTCCTGCTATCTCTCCATAATTTTCAATTTTCTCCGACCACTTCAACCAGTTTTCTTCTGGGTTTTCAATAATGAGGGCCAGGTCATCTGCAAACGCCTGGATCTTATAGGCTTCGCTTTTTATCTTTGGGCCCTTCAGATTGATGTCGTTTCTGATTTCCTCTAATAGAACTTCTAACATCCAAATGTATAGCAAGGGTGACAATGGGCACCCTTGTCTGACACCTTTCTGTATCTGGATCCTATTTGTCCTGTTTTGGTTAATAATAATTCTGGCCGTTTGGTTGGCATAAATTGCCTGCAATACATTTTTAAATTTAAAGCCCAAATCTACCTCATTTGCTAGTGTTTTTAGATAGTGCCAATTTACGTTATCAAACGCTTTTTCAGCGTCTAGAAATACCAGCGCTACTTTTTTGTTAATATTTTTTTTATAATATTCGATTAAGTTAATCATTGTCCTAATATTGTTTTTTAGATATCTCCTTGGTAAAAATCCATTTTGATCTGTTTTTATTCTGGCATTTAAGAATGGTTTCAGTCTTTCAGCTAATATGGAAGTAAAAATTTTATAATCTACATTTAATAATGCTATCGGTCTATAGTTTTCTGGTATGAGTGGGTCTTTTTCTGGTTTCCCTATGAGTGTTATATTGGATTCAGACCAGGTCTCTGGTATCCTCCCTGTATCTAAGATATCATTAAATACATTCTCCAATATTTCTCCTATCTCCTCTACGTGTTCCTTATAGTATTCTGCGGAGTAGCCGTCAGGGCCCGCCGCTTTCCCTACTTTGGCCTTTTTTATTGCCTGTTGGATTTCTTCTCTAGTTATTTTTCTGTTTAGGGATTCCCTCTCTTCGTCTGTGATTTTTACCAATTTCTTGTCATCTATATATTTCTGCACCTTTTCGGGATTGATCTTATCGTTCTTATATAATTTTGTAAAAAAGACCTCAAAGGTTTTTCTTATATCTTCCTCCGACGTTATCTCTTTTTGGTCTATTTTTAATTTCGGAATGATGTTCCTTTTCCTTTTCTCTTTCAATTGCCAGGCTAGGTATCTACCTGGTTTATTTGCTTGTTCAAAGAATTTTTGGCTCGCGAATCTTATCTTTTTTTGCATTTCCTCTAGTTCGAAAAAATCCAGCTGCTTTAATAGTAAGTTTATTTCCTTTCTTTTATTAGCATTGGTGGGGTCCTCCTTTAATTCTTTCTCAGTCTTTTCAAGTCTATTTTGCACCTCTTGTATCTCTCTCCTCTTATTTTTTTTCCAGATAGCCTGTCTTTTCAAATAGAAACCCCTCATATAGGCTTTGCTGGTATCCCAAATAATCTTCCAATTATCGTTATCTTTACAATTTATTTCCAAAAATTCTTTTAATTCTTTTTTGCTCTCGTCTAGAATATTTCTCTTTCTGGTTAACCACCCTGGGTATTTCCAACAGAATTCCATTCTCTTGGCATAAAATTCTATTTCAACTGGGCAGTGGTCGGAGATGTACTTGGATAAAATTTTTGTTTCTTTAACTCTTGGCAGTAAATTTTTTGAAGTAAAGATATAATCTATTCTCGACCACGACTGATGTCGATTCGAGTAAAAGGTATAATCCCTCTCCCTGGGGTGCATCTCTCTCCAAACATCGATAAATTCCATATTTTCTTTAAATTCCATAAACTTCTTGGGTAATTTGCCCCTTAATTGCATCTGTATATTCTTTCCATTCCCACTCTTATCAATTCTAGGATCAAGTACCCCATTAAAGTCTCCCAAGAGAACCAGATTGTCATACATTTGGTCTAAAAAATTTTCTTCCACCTCTCTAAAAAAATTTGATTTTGCATCATTTGGGGCATATACATTACAAATTAGGGATGTTTCTTTTTCATGCTCAATTAAAATTCCTACATATCTACCATCCTTATCCTGGAAGGCCATTTTCGGGTTGAATTTTGGGTCTGCATATATTACCACCCCCCCTTTTTTTTATTTGCCGAAGCCACAAATGCTTCGCCTATTTGATCATATTTAAGAAATTTTTCGTCCGTATTTTTAATATGCGTTTCTTGTAGGGCTATCACCCCTGCCCTATTTCTCCTTATTTTTTGGAAGATTCTCCTCCTCTTAGACCCACTATTCAGCCCGTTCACATTCCAGGTCAAGTATTTTAAAGACATTTACAAGTCTTTGGTGTTTTCTTCTTCCTGAGTTTCTTCTTCTTCTTCTCCTTCTTCTAGCTCCTCGCCTTCATCCTCGTCTCCGGATCCCGTATCAATTTTCTCAGTGGGTGGATCTAAATGTTTTTTCGGGGTCACATAATGGTCTCTATTTTTAGGTCTGTTTTGTCTTTCTAAGTCCTCTTTTAAGTCATCTCCAAATTTTCTGAGGAACTCTTTTGCTTTATCGACAGAAGTAAGCCAATACTTCCTTCCCCTAAATGTGGTCATAACTCCCTCTATCTTTTCCCATCGATATCTAATATTGTTTCTTTTGAGAATGTCTGTCAAAAAATAATAGTTCTTTCTCCGTTCCATTAATTCTTTTGGTATTTCTTTAAGTATTGTTACTTTTTTTCCTTTGTAGGCCCCCCGTCTTTTGAATTGCCATGACAAAATCTCATCTCGCATCGATTTGAGTGAATAGTTCACAATCACATCTCTCGGGAGATTATTCCTTCTCGTGAACCCCGAACTTACTCGATATACTCTATCGGTCATGCTTGCCACCCATTGTTCCGGTTTGTCAAGGATACTTGCTGAAATTGCTATAATAATGTCCTTGATTCTTTCACCCTCCTCCTCTTCAATCCCTCTATACCTTAATTGGTGTTCTTTCAGAGCTATCTCCGTGTGTATCTGTCTTTCTTCCAAAACTATATTTTTGATTTCCAGCTCTTTTATTCTTTCCAGGTTCATTTTTTGTTTTAATTTCATTTCTGTATTTTCCTTCTTTAACTCTTTCACCTCCTCCTTCACTTCACTCATCCCTTTGTTTAGGGTTGTCATTTCCTTTTTCATGTCTTTGAGTTCTTCTTTTAATTCACCTTTCATCTCATGTAGCTCACCTTTCAGGTCACCCTTTAAGTCTCTTATATCCTCCTTCATCTTTCTTCTATCATCTTCACCTCTCTCCAATAGTCTTCTGATATCCTGCATCTCTGCCATCAGCTCTCTGAAACCATACTCCCCTGCATTGGAAGCTCTTCTCTGCATCTCTCCTTTCTTCTCCCCTTTTTCTGGTTTGCCCCTGGTAGACATTATTGTTAGTTCGTGCATGGAATTCTTGATCACTGCAGTGTCTCTGGGTGCCACTAGATGGCTCTCTTTTCTGATTACTTTGCTCCGTTTATCTGCTTGTGTTGGTATTGAGGCCCCTCTCTTCTAAATCTCTCTGCTGTCACTCAACTGTGTTCTCTAATCGGCTTCTTCCCGGTTCTGCTTTCTGGCTGATCAAACCGCCTCTTCCTGTTCCTGACTTCCTTCTTCTTACTCTCTCTCCACCATGTGCTTCTTATCTCTTCATCAGGTCTTTCTCTCTCCTCTCCTCCTCCCCCTCATGGAGCCATGTTGCCAGCAAACTAAGGAACCAGGTAGGTTTTATCTCTCTTCTTCTTTTCTTTTTCTCCCTCCTCTCCCTCCTCTCTCTCTTCCCGGGATACAAACCGCTCCTTCGCCTTCCCAATCGTCAACCTTCTTCAGCCTCAGCCTTCAGCCTTCACCGCTCCTCACCACTCCTCACCACTCCTCGCCACTCCACCACTCCGCTCTCCACACTCAGCTCCTACCCGGGGCGTATTTTTTCTTTCTCTTCTTCTGTTCTGCTCTCTCGCTTTGGCACCTCTGCCGCCGCCGCCGCCGCTTTTGGCGCCGCTTCCACCGCTAGCAACTGCACACCGACTTGCCGTGCAGTTGCCGATCTCCTCCTCGCAACTCTTCTCCTTCTCCTTCTTTCTTTTTTTTGTGTGGCTTTATCCACCACCTACCCTCGTGAGGTGCTCGGCTGGCGGAAGGTTTGGGTTGCTTTTGCAGCACCCTCGCCCAGCAGGGATCCCTCCGGGTCTCTTCTGTCCCTGGCAGACTCGTCCGGGTCCTTGGGGGGCCCGGATTTCTGTCCACCTGGGCTCTTAGTGACCCTGGACCAGATGCCTTTAGGACTCGGCACCGGCGGGCTCCTTTTATCGCCCGATCCCTTGCTTGCTTCGTCGCTAGGCAGGAGGCACCTAGGACGCGACCCTTCTCGCCATTAGCCGAACCGGAAATGTCCTATTGTACTTAATGTTTTTAAGTGCATTTTGAAACTATGTGTATTACTTGTTTTCTGTAAACCGTCTTGAGTCGCCGAAAGGCTGAGAAAGGCGGTATACAAATACAGTAAATAAATAAATAAATAAATAAGTCGTAAGAGAATAGTTTCCACTAAAGTCCATGAATGACACTTTCTTCATCTTCCCCTGGCCTGCTGCCCCATGACTTTTCTTCCCCCCCCAAATAGTTCCTTTTGTTGTTGTTACTATTTAAAAAATAAAGACAGAGATTGGAAGCGTTACTGCTGAAACTACAAATTCCCAGAATCCCACAGCTGGCATAGCCACATTCTTGGATTTGCATCTCCCAAAAGTAACTTTTTCAAGTTCCATGGCTCATTTCATGCCTGCTGAATATTATATCACATTTGGAAAGGTCCTAATAAGGTATTATATTGCCAATGTTTGGATTTTTAGAAAAATATTATTCTAGTGAACCAGACGCACAGCTGCAAACAGTTTATAAACAGACCCAGTCATTTTTGAGGCTTTCTTTGTCTGATTGTTTTCATTGCAAAATCGTGAGTGATCTCCCCAAAGTCATTTTTTCTTGCAAGTAAATAGGTAAAATATACTCAAGAGTAAGTTTTCTGCCTGTAAAGCTTACAGTTCCAGGCAACAGTTTTTTACCTGCAAAACCTAGCTCAGTTCTTGGTAGGAAGTTTTTGAAGTCGTGTCTTCCATCAGTGATAGGGATTAAGAGCAGAGAATGCTTGTGGGCCAAAAGGAGAAACATAGTGGGCATTGTATCTCCAGCTGGATCTATGATGTCATATTATGCCATATAATCCAGTTATATTGTTGGGTTTCATCCCTGACTGCACAAGTCTCCAGCTCTCAATGAGTAGTTAGCCTAGATCAGGGGTGCTCAGAATGGTGATCGCGATCACCAGGGTGATCCTCGGGCCTCATCCTGGTGATCTTCAGGTCCCTGACCAGGTTTTTTTGCTGTTGGTCCTCTTCACGTGCCCCTGCACGCTGCAAAGAAGTCCTCCGTCGTTGCTCCTCCCCGCTCCCCGCTCGCGCGCCGCCTCCAAAAGTGCCAGAGTCCAAGAGGCAGAATGGACCCCTCTTTTTGGATTCCTCCTCCTCCCTCTGTCCTTCTCCAGCCACTCAGAGTCGTAGGAGACCAAAGGGGGCGGGCCTGGATGACGCAATGCATGGCTGGCCCCGCACGCATGCGCAGAAGCGCCCATTCTGCCTCTCGGACCTCTCGTGAGCTCTTGGAGGCGGCACGCATGCTGGCGGCGTGGAAATAGGAGCAACGACTGAGGAGAAGAAGGACGCTTTGGGGTCATTTCCTTACCGCATCTCAAAGGTCGGTCTTTTTACTTTGGGGTGGGTGCTTGATTGTTCTGTGGCATGTCTCTTTGTTTCCTTTTTATTTTAAAAAATGGCCTTTTAGCTCCAAAGCCTCTCTGCTTGCTTTGTTCCTTGAGAAATATATGTTGGGGAATATGGAAATGTGGAAGAAATGGGGTGGTTGGATGTATTTTTGCATGCCTCTTTGTTTACCTTGCTGAGTATTAAATGGCCTTGCAGTTCAAAAGCCTCTCTTCTTACTTTCTGGCTGATAATATGTGTGCTAATATGGCAGTGTGGGAGAAATGGGGTGGTTGGATGTATTTTTCTGCTCTGTTTTATATTGTTGTTATTAAATTGAAATGTTGATGTTTTATAACTTCATTTTATGTAAACTGCCCCGAGTCTGCTGGAAGAAGCGGTACGTAGAAATGAATAATAAAAATAAATAAATAAATAAGGAAATAGTTATACGTTTTACATTTCTGGGTCGGTGATCTTTGGGACTTGTTTTTTTAATCAGTAGCTCCCATGCTGAAAAAGTGTGAGCACCCCTGGCCTAGATAGTTCCCCAATTTCCTCAAGCAAACTTATTTTAAAGAGGGGCTTAGAAGGGGGTTGTCTTACTCATCTTTGCATGCCACTATCTCCTCCCCCTTTGAATACTTAGCAATGTGATCTCTTCAGGGAAAACGTTACTTCCTATTTAAATGTATTTTTATTGCTCCGGTGAGGCCATGTGGTCAGAGTTCTCCATATTGGCTTGCTCCTTCTTTTCCTTTTGTCTTCTTTAGAGTGAGGAGGCATCTTGCCATTGTTCAGGCAAGACGTAGTAGATATAGCTACTTTTATTATTTTTCCTTTTCCTGAGAAGATAGCTCACTGAAGCTAGTTAGTAGGCTTGGTTTAGAATCCTAAAATCGGGATTCTAAAATCAAAGGGGGGATTTTTTTGATTAGTATATTAAAGACTTACAAAAAATTTGCAAAAAGTGCTAAAATGTAACTTAAGTACTAACGAAATTCTAAAGTGGTTCTAAAGTAGGAAAAGCAGGGAAACAGTTAAAAATCAAGGGGGAACATTCCCTTCACCTCTGCAGCGCAATTAAGTGGAGCTGTACATGTATAACATAAATATAAGAGGTAGTAGCTACTAGCTCTCAGGACAATTGTGAAAGCGAAGTACGATTCCCCCCCCCCTTATTATTTCCCTTTCCCTCCTTTCTTCCTTCTCTACCCTCTTCTTTCATTCCTTCCTTTGCTCTTTGGTTCCCCATCCCTTCTTTTCTCTTCATCGCCCCTCTTGCCCCCCCACGCTCGCCGGCGACCTCGCTCACCCCCCTCGCCTAGAGAGAGGCAGAGAGGCGCGCGGGGCCTTTTTCCCACTAAAATATAAGCCGGCCCAAGCCTGTACAATGGATCGAGGCTAGAGAGAGGCAGAGGGGTGAGCGAGGGCCCTTTCCGCTAAAATATAAATTCCACCCAAGCCTGGGTCGGCTTATATTTTAGGAGAAAAAGGCCCCGCGCGCCCTCTGCCTCTCTCTAGCCTCGATCCATTGTACAGGCTTGGGCCGGTTTATATTTTAGGAAAGCTTGGCACTCTCTTTCTCTTCAGCCTCGATCCATGGATCGAGGCAGAGAGTGGCAGAGAGGCGCGGGGCCCTTTTCCAGCTAAATATAAGCCGACCCAGGCTTGGGCCGGCTTATATTTTAGCTGGAAAACACTCAGTGGAGAATTTCCTCCTGTTTCCCAGGCTGTCCCTCAGAGCGGAGGGACAGCCTGGGAAATAGGAGGAAATTCTCCCACTGAGAGCTTTCGCAGGGGTTAAGGGAGGCAGATGCCTCCCTTAACCCCTGCGAGTTCTGAATCGAGGAATTTCCTCCTGTTTCCCAGGCTGTCCCTCAGAAGCGGAGGGACAGCCTGGGAAATAGGAGGAAATTCCTCCGATTGAGGCCCTTTTCAGCTAAAATATGCCGACCCAGGCTTGGGTCGGTTATATTTTAGCGGAAAGGTGCCTCCTCACCCCCTCGCCTCTCTCTAGCCCCGATCCATGGATCGAGGCTAGAGAGAGGCAGAGAGGGGCGCGGGGGCCTTTCTCCTCCTCTCTCGCAGGCCTGTCATTGGCGAGAGAGGAGGCCCTCGCTCACCCCATCCATGTTTCTTTGCCTCTGATTGGCTAAAGGAAAGGTGGAGTGAAGGGGAGGGTATGTCCACCTGGTATCCATCAGCCAATACAAAAATGGCGCCCCCAAGTGCCGTAAAAGAAAGTCTACTTCCTGGTTCGCGACAGCGATACGTAAAACATCAAAAGTCCCATTACATACGAATCTCTAACGAATCCATTTAATTTCCGTTTCATTTTTCCCATGCCTACTAGTTAGCTACAAGAACTTTTCCTATCTTGAATGAATTTCTTTTGTCTTTAATAAACATATTATTTTTGATCCTTTGAAGTTGTGGATCTGCAATCCTGTTCCATCCTGTTGAATGGAAGCCAATCCTTGCTCACTACATGCAAGTTTCTGCTGCTAGCACTCTGCTATATTTTTGGTGGAAAAACCACTAGAGAGGGTTATTTTCAGCCTAACAGCTTCTCATTCCCAACATGTATTATAAATCAGTTCAACCCAGTGGTGCAATGGGTTAAGCCCTTGTGCTGGCAGGACTGATGACCAAAAGATTGGTGGTTCGAATCCGGGGAGTGAGGTGAGCTCCCATCTGTCAGCTCCAATTTCTCATGCAGGGACATGAGAGAAGCCTTCCACAGAATGGTAAAACATCTGGGTGTCCCCTGGGCAATGTCCTTGCAGATGGACAATTTTCTCACACCAGAAGTGACTTGCAGTTTCTCAAGTCACTCCTGACACACACACACACACACACACACACAAACTCCTCTCTCTCTCTCTCTCTCTCTCTATATATATATATATATATATATATTCCAGTTCAAAGCGGATAATCTGGATTTTATGTACTAGTGAAGATGGGGCATTAGAGGCGGGAGAGTGCAAGTTTCTTGTTTTCTAACATAGGGTGCATCTTCATTGTAGAATCAATGTAGTTTGACACCGTTTTAACTGCTGACTGAAAGATCGGTGGTTCTCGATGCTATGGACTCTTGAGAGTTGCCATTTGGTGAGGCACCAGCACTCTTTGGCAGACAAGGCTAAAAACATCAATTTATTTATTATTTACATCAATAATATTCCGCCCTTCTCATCCCACCGGGGACTCAGGGTGGATTATAATGTGCATATACATGGCAAACATTCAATGCCATAGACACACAACATATATAGACAGACACTCAAAGGCTATTTAACATTCCAGCTTCTGGCCACCAGGGAAGCTGTCGCTTCCTCATTCTTTGCATACTTCCTGGAGATTTTTATGGCCTCATAAATCAGTTAAACTAGCCTCTCCACAAAGTGGTACCTAAATTTCCTACTTGACAGATGCAACTGTCTTTCGGGCTGCAAAGGTCGATGACAAGCTCCACAGTTTTGGTCAGGAGTTCACTCCAACCCAGGCTGACTTCGAACTCATGACCTTTCGGTCAGTAGTGATCTTAATGCAGCTGACTCCCAGCCAGCTGCGCCACAGTCTCAGTGATTTCATAACACTGAGCCATGCCAATTAAGTTATCAAAATGCATTCGTTGTACAGTGCAGAAGCACTGGTAGTTAACTTAACAAACAAACAAAACACACAAGTTTGCAAACTTGGTATTCGATTAAATGTCCTTTGACCAGTAGCTGGCCACTTGGAGTGCCTCTGGTGTTGCTATAAGAAGGTCCTCCATTGTGCATGTAGCAGGGCTCAGACTGCACTGTGGTCTGTGGTTTGCTCTTCTCCACATTCGCATGCCGTGCATTCCCCTTTGTGGCCCCATTTCTTAAGGTTGGCTTTGCATCTCATGGTGCCAGAGCGCAGTCTGTTCAGCACCTTCCAAGTCGCCCAGTTTTCTGTATGCCCAGGAGGGAGTCTCTCATTTGGTATCAGCCATGGATTGAGGTTCTGGGTTTTAGCCGCCCTGAGTCCCCCTTCTGGTGTAGACTCAGGGCAGCTAAATTGTAATAGTTGTTTATTGTTGTTATGACATGTTGTTAGCCACCCTGAGTCCCCCTTCTGGGGTAGAGAAGAGCAGGTTACAAATACTTGCTGAGGTTTTCCAGCGAGTATCTCTGTAGATCTTAGAAAACTATTTCTTGATTTAAGTTGTTGGCGTCCTGGCTGATACCCAAACAGAGGATGGGCTGGAGATGTCACTGCCTTGGTCCTTTCAATATTGGTTGCTACTTCCTGGCAGATGTCAGGTGGTGCAATACAGGCTAAACAGTGTAATTTCTCCAGCGGTGAAGAGAATAATAATGCGGCATGTCTCATTAAGAGCCACATCAACTGTTTTATTGTGGTGAGATGTGTTCCACACTGGGCATGCATACTCAGCAGCAGAGTAGCATAGTGCAAGGGCAGATGTCTTCATTGTATCTGGTTGTGATCCTCAGGTTGTGCCAGTCAGCTTTCATATGATATTGCTTCTAGCGTCCACTTTTTGCTTGATATTCAGGAAGTGCTTCTTGTAGGTCAGAGCACGGTCCAGAGTGACTTCCAGGTATTTGGGTGTGCTGCAATGCTCCAGTGGGGTTCTTTCCCAGGTAATCCTCAGAGCTCGAGATGCTTGTCTGTTCTTGAGATGAAAAGCATATGTCTGTGTGTTAGATGAAGACATCTACAGAGAATCCCTCAAGGGCATCCCTGCTGTGATTGCTATTGCCCGCACTTTCTGCTCAAGGGCATTAAAGGACAGCAAGAAGGTCTAACAGGATCAATAGGTTGCAATTTCCTTATTGATCTTTGGCCAGTGCCTGCAAGTACAGTGCGGTTGGCAAGGGCCCAGGGAACTGACAGCATCCAGGTGCCCCTGAAGTTACGGAGTACCTGGCCATTCTTTTTCTCTTTGCACGGCAACCTTTCCTCCCTGCAGAAATTACTTCACCATCTTCTTCTCTGGTGTTTCATATTTGATAACTTGCTTTCTTCTTGATCCCAGCATCTCCACCAGCGTTCCTCTTGTTGATTGAATCATTCTGCCTGGTTTCCCATTATTCACAGCACATACGTCGATTTTTTGTTTGAAAAAAAAGTTTAAAGCTTTCTGTCAATCATGCAACACTTTTGTCCTTTGTGATGTGTAGCTTGGGCAATGGCTTTAAAAAAGACTTCCCTGTCTTTCCAGATTCATTGGTACTAGAACTGAGACATTTCTCTCAATCTCTCTCTCATAATTTTTCACTCTCTCTCTCTCTCTCTCCCTCTCTCCATACTGCCAGAAACTGACCATAGAGATTCTGAAGGCACTCGGCATAGGCGATCCCTCGTAGTCCGAGGATGATGGTCCTCCAAGTGATGTGTCCTGGCGGTGGGTCCGTAGGTGGCTGTCGAACCCTATTCGTGATCTACATCTTCTCCCATAGTGAGGGCATTACTATCCAGGTGGAAGGTGATCCCGGTCAGGGTTGGCTTGACACACCTTCCTCTTGACACGTTTCTCTCTTTTGCCCTCCATTTGTGTCTCTTCAAATTCTACAGCATTGCTGATCACAGCTGACCTCCAGCTGGAGTGCTCAAGGGCCAGGGCTTCCCAGTTCTCAGTGTCTAACACATCTCTGTTTGACACCTGATTCCACCCTAAATGGGTCACTTTGGGAGGCATTGCTGTCCAAGACTGTTGCCATCATGTCATCATGGAGGAACCATAGGATGTTCACAAATTTGTTAGGGCACCAGGCATGTAGCCAGGGGGCTAGGGGCTTCAGCCCCCGAAATTCTCAGGGTGGTCATGAAAAGGCCTTACTGGTACATTATTTAAACTGTTATGTTTATTCATATCATGATCTGATCACCATGCTCATTATATCCCACATTAATGGGGTTATTGGGATAACAATACAAAAGATTTGCTAGGGTAGACCCTCTTCCACCCAGTCTCAGCCCCCCCGAACCAAACTCAGCCCCCTCCGAAACAAAATCCTGGCTACGGCCCTGTAGGGCACCCAATTTTTTGGAGGAGTACAGAGAGCACTGCGATTCACTGTGTCGAATGCCTTTGTAAGGTCAATGAATGCCGTGTACAGAGGTAGATTTTGTTCCCTGCATTTTTCTTGGAGCTGTCGTGCCGTGAAGATCATGATACTGTTCTTCTGGAGGGGCGGAAGCTGTTCTGGGATTCTGGGATTTCCGTGCAATTATATAGTTAACAAATGCTTATCTGTTTAGTCAGGTTCAAAAAGTGAGTTTATTTGTGGTCTTTCCACTTCCATGGAGGTTCTGTGCCCTAAACTTGAGTATATGTGTATGTGTGTAGTTGCAGATAGTTGCATACTAGTAACTCAGAAAAAATTGTGTGACCACCAATAGTATAAACTAGCTGACCCGGCCACGCTTCGCTGTGGCTTTTTCCTTCCTTTCTGGTTTATTTTCCTTCCCCCTCCTTCCATCTATCCTTTTTTCTCTCTCTCTGTCCTCCTTCCTTCCTTTTTTCTTCCTTTCTTCTCCCCTTCCATCCTTCTACTCTTTCCTTTCCCGCTCCTTACTTTTTCTTCTCTGTCTTCTCCTGGACCCGGGCCATGCGGTGTCTCTCTCTCTCTCTCTCTCTGTCTGTGTGTGGAAGGAGGTCGAGGAGGTGGCGGAAGAGGTGGGCACGACGTTGTTTTGCTCCCGGCAGCACTCCGTGGGCCTCTGTGTGGCTGCGCGAGGCCAGCGCCCCCAACCTCCTTTCTCTTTTTCCTCCATACTGTGGAGGGCATCCAGGCGGCGGGAGGCTCCGCTCTCCCAGTGGAGAGCAGCTGTAGGCTCTGGTCTCCGGCCACACTCCGGAGCCCTCCACACAGTTGCTGGTGCTTCCTGGCGGCCGCCATCTTGAGTTGGAGGTCTTCTGGCCGTAAGGGGGGGGGGGACTTCCAGTTCCCGTCGGCTATTTTGTGTTGTCCGCGTTTCCAGGCGGACCCCTTTTCTTGGTGGTCCAACTTCCGCCGGAGCCTTTTTGGCGGACGGAAGTGTTCCGGCCGCCATTTCATTGGTAGTTTTTTGGCTACAAATGAAAGGGGGGGCTTAGCTTTGGTGATGGCGGCACCGTGGCCGCCTCCTCCGTCGTCTCCTTGGCCTTCTCTGCCGCCTCTCAGGTGCTCCTGGATCCGGGCCGCGCGGTCTCTCGTCTCTCCCTCTAGGTCTGTGTGTGTCTAAGGGCCGGAGCGTGTCTGTGTGTGTCTAAGGGCCGGAGCTTACCTTCTTTCTGGCGCGGACGCCGCAACCGTGGGGGGGGGGCACGCCGGAGGGCGGAAGGCAGGGCCGGAGATCGGTGCTCCGTCCTCCGCCGTGTCCTCCGCGTTTGCGGTGGCCTCGCCTGAAAGAAGGTAAGCTCGGGAGCTTACCTTCTTTCTGGCGCGGCCGGCGCAAACGCGGGGGAAACGGCGGAGGGCGGAGCGCCGATCTCCGGCTCTGCCTTCCGTCCTGGCGCGCATGGGCAGCGTCGTACGCGGGCCGCCCCTTTTTTTGTGTGCTGGGTTTTTTTTGGACTACACTTCCCAGAAACCCCGGCATGGCCACTTTAGGTTTATGTGGAGGTTTCTGGGAAGTGTAGTGCGGCGGCCTAGAGCTGTTTTGGGACCGGGGACGTGTGTTGAAGAGCGAGGATGGCGAGGAGGTGGTTCTTGCGTCGCCGGTGTGGCTGCAGAGGTCCCGGTGAGTGGGGAGAGAGTGTGACGGGATGGGTTGTGGTCTATTGGGGGGGTTGCTGTGCGCATGCGCGGTTGTTCTCCCTGTCTGTAGCGCTCGCGGGCAGCGCAGAACGGGAGTCAATGGGCGGTTTTTGGGGGCTGTTTTTGGGGGTTGCAAGTTAGTGAGGTGGGTTTTTTGTGTTATGTCTGTACCTCGTGGTCTGGGGGAATGTGTGTCGTGGGATTTGTGTTTGGGGGGGTTATGGTTTGGCCGTGCATATACGACATCCCACGACCGTGTCTCCTTTATATATATAGATGGGATGAGGTTATTTTGCAAGCAAGCTCACATAGATGCAAGTTCACCTGGGGATATTTTTGGCTGCTTGAGATGACTGCACAAGGTGCATGCTGCATGTGGTGGTAGTGAGGCAAACATAGAGTCTATCCAAACACAGTGAGAATAAAGATTTTATTTCCAGGTATAGAGAGATTCTTAATCTGCCTCCCTGCCTGCAGCTTCCTTTTTCCAACATGGAAAGGACAGAGCATGCTATGGCGTGGTAAGGGACACCCAACAGGGTCTAAGGTAAAGGTTTCCCTTGACATTAAGTCTAGTCATGTCCAACTCTGGGGGATGGTGCTCATCTCCAAGCAGAAGAGCCAGTGTTGTCAGCAGACACTTCCAAGGTCATGTGGCCAGCATTACTGCATGGATTACCTCCCCACAGAAGCGGTACTTATTGATCTATTTTACTGGCAATGATGAGATTTTATTGGACCACAATTTGGATGGATTTGGACGATGTTTTAACCTGGCGAACTGTTTTAATGTATACTGAGATTTATTTTTAGGCATTTGATTTTATTTTATGATGGGTTTTATTGTTTTGGCATCGAATTGTTGCCTGTTGGTAGCCATCCTGAGTCCCTCCTTGGAGGTCGAGATAGGACGGGGTATAAATGTTCCAAATAAATAAATAAATACATTTTTGCATGTTTTCAAACTGCTAGGTTGGCAGAAGCTGGAACTAACAGTGGGAGCTCACCCCACTCCCCGGATTTGAACCACCAGTCTTTCGGTCAGCAGGTTCAACAACTCAGAAGTTTAACTCACTGCACCACCAGGGACTAGAACCACTATTAGATGTTTGCTTTGCCTGTCAGCTTCTTTGCACAGCTCATCTCAGCTAGTGAGTCGATGGGGCTGCTGGAGTTCCCAGCTTCCCAGGCTCACCGAAAGCAGGAAGCGGCCCCAATGCTGCTTCTGCACTCAGCCCCTGAGGCCAAAGAGCAGGAAACGAGCCCGTTGTCAGCATCGGTGTGTCTGGGCTTTTGCACTCATTGAGAAGAATTGTATCATCTGTGTTTTTTGGCACAGTGTTGCGTGTGTGTGCAAATGACCGTGTACACAGGCAAGGAGGTGATTTATAGTGGTGTCATTCGGCCAGTGATCTCTGGGGCTTCAGTCGTGCAATGCAAGGAAGAACATGTGAGTCCAGCATCAAAGCGGTGCTCAAATTATGGGGAACAATTTAGGAAGGTGCTTGATGAAGTCCACAAGCTCCCTCCCCGGAACTGAGACAATTTTAGCTGCCCTCCCCAATAACCTGCTATAAAGAGTGGCCACGTGGGACACAACTACAACATCACAAATGGTAAAAGGGAGGCCATCCATCTTTGTTCCCCTGTGATTTCAACACTATGCAATCCTTATATGGAAAGGAGATCTAGATTCCAGCATTCCGTGCTTCATTTTCACGGACAATGTGATTTAGTGCTGTAAACAGTTGTCAAGACCCTGATTGTCTCACTTATCTTTTTTTATGCCCATATGCCCATATACATTGTTGTTATCCGCCCCGAGCCTGTGGGGAGGAGCGGAATACAAAATCGAAGAAATAAATAAATAAATAAATATTGTATTTTTCAAAAAGGAGAATCAAATTAATAGAGCTGGAAGATACCCCAAGGGCCATCCAATCCAACCCCATTCTACCATGGAGGAATACACAACCAAAGTACTCCCAAAAACATCCATCCAGCTTCTGTTCAAAAAACCCAAAGAAGGAGACCCTGCCACACTCCATGGTGGCATATTCCACTGTTGAATAAACAATACGAGCATTCCCAACAGATGACCATCCAATCTTTGTTCAAAAACCTCTGAAGGAGGAATCTTCACAGCACTCCTTGACAGCTTATTTCACTGTTGAAGACACAATCCAAGCACTCACAACACATGGCCATCCAGCCTCTGTTTAAAAACCTCCAAGGAAGGAGACTGTGCATATGACAGCTCATCATGAGATATGGCAACATCAGGAAGTTCTTCCTTACTTTCAGGTGGAACTCCTTTTCTTCAGTTTGAATTCAGTGCTCCACTGTGTCCTGTTCTAGAGCAGCAGAAAACAAACTTCAATATGACATCCTTTCAGATATTTCAACATAGCTATCATCTCCCCACTTAACTGTCTCTTCTCCAAACATGCCCAGCTCTCTAAGCTGCTACTCATAGGAAGGAAGGTGTGTTCTAGTCCTCAAGATCACTGGCCAAAACACATTTTAGTTCCTCAAATGTCAGCTCTGATTCTGAGTGTATTTGACCTGCCGATTCCAAAAATGACACCAGTTTCCCCCTATTACCTCTAGTTTTGAGATACCTTACTTGAGATACTTTACTTAGGTGAGCCCTCATAGCTCAAGCGTGATTTTCTTCCAAATGTAGTGTCTTAGTGGTGGGTCCGTAGGTGGCTGTGTAGCCCTATTCTTGACCTGCATGTTCTCCCGCAGTGAGGACATTTGTTTCCAATCAGAAGGCAATCCTGTTCAGGGTTGGCCTTCCTCTTGGCATGTTTCTCCCTTTTGCCCTCCATTTGTGCCGCTTTGAATTCTGCAGCACTGCTGGTCACAGCTGACCTCCAGTTAGAGTGCTCAAGGGCCAGAGCTTCCCAGCCTCAGTGTCTATGCCGCAGTTGTTGAGGTTGGTTTAAAACCCACCTTTAAATCCAGCAACATTTCATTTTTTGTTCTTGAATTTGGAGTAGAGCAACTGCTTTGAAAGATGGTGATCGGGCATTCGGACAATGTGGTCAGTCCAGCAGAGTTTATGGTGGAGGAGCATCACTTCAATGCTGGTGGTCTTTGCTTTTTCCAGCATGCTGACATTTGTCTGCTTGTCTTCTCGAGATATTTGCAGGATTTTTCAGAGGCAGCACTGATAGAATCATTCCAGGAGTTGCGTATGATTTCTGTAGACAGTCCACATTTTGCAGGCATATATCAGGGTTGGGAGGACAATGGCTTTATAAACAAGCACCTTGTATCCCTATGCATGTCCCAGTCTTCAAACACCCTCTGCTTCATTCAGAAAAATGCTGCACTCACAGAGTTCAGGCAGTGTTGTATTTCAGTGTCAATGCTGACTTTTTTGAAGAGGTGACTGCCAAGGTAGCGGAAATGGTCAACATTTTCTAATGTTACACCATTATGCTGTATTTCTGGCATTGCAGATGGATTGGTTGGTGACGGCTGGAAGAGCACTTTGGTTTTCACCATGTTCAATGACAGGCCAAGCTTCTCGTATGCTTCTGTAAAGATGTTTAGAGTGGCTTTGGAGGTCTTCTTCTAAATGTGCACAGATGACTTTGTCATCAGCATATTGGAGTTCTATAACAGATGTTGTTGTGACCTTGGTTTTGGCTTTTAGTTAAATAGCTTGCCATCTGCCCAACAGACGATTTCCATTCCAGTGGGAAGCTTCCTGTCAACAAGATGAAGTATCATAGCAATGAGATACCAACCATATGCCATATACCAGTCTTGAGCTACTCACCCATAGAAAATCATGATAATGTAATTATGTGAATAAATAATTCTGGGAACAGGCTTAAAAACCAAGACATCAATAAATCCTTGTTGTTTTTGGGCTGTGAGAGCCTTGGTAACTAGGAGTAAGTCTCTGGTGAGTATTTTGAGTTACCCTTGGTTAAGCCAGCTTTGCCTCATTTCATGCAAAGTTAAGGATGCTCCAGAGGTAGCTTGAAACCCCACAGTATTCCACAACTTTGGAGCAGTGTGATACTGCTGCTATCACTTTTCCCCCCCAGGATAAGGGAAAGTGAATGGATTGGACCCATATGGCCACTGTTGGCCCCCTCCTCCTTGGTTGTGCAGGCACTTTTGCCAATGTCACAATGGGCACTCACAGTGGCAAGAATCCCTCATGGAGCTCTATGGCTGGCTGGGAGCGGCAACAGCAACATGGAAGGTGAAGGGAGAGTCCAGTGGGGCTGATGTGGTCTTGGCTCAGTAGACTGTTTTCATGCATGTGTGTTTGCATGCATGTGTGGACACAAACCTGTCCTTGCAGTGGGTTGGGAATCACCTCTGGGGTCATTTAGGGGCATCTCTGCTCCCGACTGGCTCAGATTTTCCAGCCAAGGAAGCAATGCCTTTTGAAATCAACAACAGCAGATGGGGAACTCAGCATCACAGAAGCCACAAGGCTGGGCCTTTGCTGGATAGCTCTTTGATCTTCTCCATGTTTAGCAGAAGAGGAATGAATTATGCAAAAGGAAACACATGCATGCAAACACACACACCATTCAGCGGTACTTTTTACAGAATGTGGGAAATTGGCTCAGAAGGTAAGAATAACTTCCTCCTCTTCCTCTTGCTCAGAGATGTAGCTATAGGGAGAGAGAATGAGGGCATTTCCCCCCAAGGAAGAAGTGTTCCCCACCCCCTGAAATTTCCCTTTAGTTCTAACATTGCAGTCACTTAAAGATTCATTTGAGCATTTAGAAATAAAATGTAGGCATCCAAAAGAAAAGAGGCAGGTGAAATGACTCAGGGAATGTGAGGACTTCAAACAGAAGAGTTCTCGCTATCAATAATTTTGAACTATTCACTCAACAGGATGCTATATATTTGGAGATCATAAGAAGATTCCATTGAGATGGAGAGAATGCTTATTTTGGGAACATTGCCAGTATTTTCCCATCTCTAAGCTATATCTACAATGGTTGAGCATTTGGGGTTAACCTTGAACCGTTTCGTGTCGCAACTTTCGGTGGAGGCCCTGATCCGTTTTTTGAGAGCCTCCCAAAATCAAGAGTAAAAATAACTATTTTTAGTTTGGGGCCTCGAAAGAGCTGTTTTCTATCGGACCATTATTGGGGGGGGGGGGGGGCTTCCCACCCAGGCTCCCCTTCCCGGCATGAGCTTTAAGGAGGCTTACCTGCTGTTTCTACTCTAGAGGAGGTGCTAGGTTTGGGGTAAGAGTATGTGTGTGGTGTGGCATGCAGGTCCAGAAAACTTGTGTGTGCATGTTGGTAGCTGCAGCCAAGTGCCTCTTAGTCTAGAGTAAGTGCCTCTTAGTCTAGCTCCAGTTTGTTTTTATGTGGGGAGAGGTCTTCCCGTTTTATGCTCCCAAAGAAATGAAAGAAATGTAAGAAATGGGAGAAACAAATTCTGCGCACAACTCTAATATCTACTTTTATACTATAACTACTATTTCACTGTGAAAAAAATATTGAGGAGCAGCTATGGTGGCCCTGAGCTTCATTTATTTATCTCTAGAACAAAGTATTTATTTATTTATTTATCACATTTCTATACCGCCCCTCTCAGCTCAAAGGTGACTTGGAGTGGTTTACACAAGGCTATCTCTGCCCTCCAATCAAAACACGAGCAAAACAAACCAAACAATACCCATCTAACACAACACAACAATTAGCAATTAAAACATACAATTACAGTCTCAGTGTCACGTTGAAATCACTTTCCGTCCCGTCGTCATCATTCCATATATGTAATTAAACCGTTAATTAGTTTCCCAATCTTTCCAGCAATGCTTGGGGATCCTTCCTTAGTTAGTATTGATAGGTTTCTGTCCTACCAGAAGGTCCACTCATTGCTGTGCCCCCCCGGATAATTAAAGTAGTAGTTCTGACCATGGACTTCATCAGGCAGGCAGAAGGAAAGTAGAAGGAACCGTCTGACCCTGTTCCCTATCATCTGTTTCCATTTTCTTTTCCCTGTCTTTCCCTATCTTTTCCACACTGTCTTGGGTTTGAAGATGGACTTCTGGCTCTGTTTCCATGCACTTTGAAAAGGGATCCCCATGGAGTTCCACCAGAAGTTCCCTTATGTCATGTATTGACCTCCGTGGGACTTCATTTCTGAAGTGCATGGAAATGGGGCCAGAAGTCTGTCTGATGAAATTCCATGTTAATATCCTTCAGAGGTTAGTGACATGGCTGACCTGGGTCCAGGTTGAATTTCCCCTGTATGCACCTGCCTATGTTTTGCCTATCTTCTGGGGAGGTAATTTAGCTTTAAACTGGGTAGAGTTTGAAGTTGGGAAAAAGGCAGGATGGGAATAATAATTTATACCGTCTTCTCATCTAGTAAGCAGAGATTCAAACCTATAGCTTCCGAGTTTCAGTCAAACACTAATGGCTGTTATTCCTCCATAACTTCCAACATTTCACAGATGAAACCTGGGAAATGTTTGGCCAAGGACAAGTTAGTAGAGGCTGTAGCAGTCTGCTTTTACCTGATCCTACTGGGAAGTGCAAGACTTCATACCCTTTTCTTCTTTCCTTCACTGCCAGGTTAACTGAATTTTTGCTACTTTTGCACTTTGAACCCTGTTTGCTGCAATTGAAGTAAGCAGAAGACAAAGGAGAAAGTAGGAAGAGCAGAAGGAAACTGAGGTCCTTTCTAGATAGGCCCTGTATCCCATTATCCGATCCCAGGTTTTCTGTTTTAATGAGTCCATATTGCCAGATAATCTGGGATAAACAGAAAACCTGTGACCAGATCATGGAATACAGGGCCTGTCTGGAAGGGCCCTGAGGCTCCTTCTACCTTGTCTTATATTCCAGGATCTGATCCCAGGTTATCTGCTTTCATAGAATCATAGGGTTTGAAGAGACCACATGGGCCATCTAGTCCAACCCCCTTCCATGTGGGAAAAGCACAATTAAAGTATCCTTGACAGATGGCCATCCAGCCTCTGTTTCAAATTTTCCAAGGAAGAACACTTTTGAACTGGATTATATGAGTCTCCACTGCCAGATAATCTGGGATAATCAGATAATCTGGGACCAAAACCTGGGATATAGGGCTAGTATAGAAGCGGCCTGAGACATTTTAAAACCAGCTGAAAAAGCAGGATAACCGAGGATTGATTAGGACTTGCCTTATCCAGGGGAGGCTCTGGCATTGTAAAAACTAATGACTTTCTTTGGCATATGTTGCCATGTCAATGATGTTGACAAGATGAAATGTGTCCAGAAGAGAATGACTAAAATGATCAGGGGTCTGGAGAGCAAGCCCTATGAGGAGCGGCTTAAAGAGCTGGGCATTTTTAGCCTGCAGAAGAGACAGCTGAGAGAAGACATGATGATAGCCATGCATAAATATGTGAGGCGAAGTAATAGGGAGGAGGAAGCAAGCTTGTTTTTCTGCTACTCTGGAGACTAGGATGCGGAACAATGGCTTCAAACTACAGGAAATGAGATTCCACCTGAACATTCGGAAGAGTGTTCAGTGTTCAAAAGTGAGAAAGGCAGGCTATAAATGTCGTAAATAATAAACAAAATATAAATTTCATAAATAAATCTCATAAATAAATAAATAAGAACCTAACTGTGAGAGCTGTTCAGCAGTGGAACTCTCTGCCCTGGAGTGTGGTGGGAGCTCCTTCTTTGGAGACTTTTAAACATAGGCTGGATTGCCATCTTTGGGGGTGTTTTGAATGCGATTTTCCTGCACTGATCTCCCCGCTGTCTTGTCTTATCTCATAGTCTTGTCTTATCTCAAAGTCATAAATATTTTCCAAGTTGTGCCTCAAAAGATCTGTGTTTGAATCCATGTTTCACTGTGTAGCCCTTTTGGCCTTCACATGGAGTGAAGGCTTGCAATGTAGATACTAGATAGCCCTTACCTCTCCATCCATTAGCTACATCACAGCTGCTTTGTTCTCAACTAATTATTCTGTGGTTGCCCCTTGGGCAAATAGACTTTACTTAATGCAAGCCTCTGAATCAACAAGAGATCAGGGACAGAATGTGTATGCACATGGAGGAACATGCCTTCTTCCCAAGGCTTGCTTTTATAGGCAAACAGAAGGCGGCCTTGGGAGACATGCTGCGTGGGGCATTTCCGAGAGCCGGAATAGATGAAGCTTCCTTACCAAAACCCGGTAAATCACAGGCCCATCTGGGCAGCTGGTAAACTGAGAAGAGAGTGTGTGTGTAAATGTCCCCTGTGAATCAACAATCCTATTGCCTATATGGCCATCTAGGAAGCAAAATAGGAAAGGCACTTTAGTGGTGGGCACTGGCTGGGCTTTCCAGTTCAGGACGACCCCAGGTCCTAATTTTCTGGACTAAAACTTATGATCTTGGGATCATCCCCAGTGGATCTCTCTCTCTCTCTCTCTCTCTCTCTCTCTCTCTCTCTCTCTCTCTCTCCCTCCCCCCCCCCTCCCTCCCTCCCTCCCCCCCTCTCTCTTTTTTAATATAGAATTTTTGTTATATAGAAAAGTTATATAGGGAAAAAGAGGGGGGGAAGAAACTCAGTTTGAAAAATACGGTATAAGGGGATAGGAAAGTTTAGAGGGTAGAAAGGAGGGTAGGAAAGGAAACTAACTAAGGTAAGGAGGTTTCCCTATTGGTGGGGATAGTGGTAGAGGGGTTGGGGGAAAGGAAAGAAAAAAATGGGATAAAAATTGAAATGGAAAAAAAGAAGAAAAATGAAAAGGGGAATAAAAATAAAATCGTCTTGTTGACTTCCGAATCTTTTCCTATCCGGGGTATTGGTCTCTTAGATATTGATTGTAGTTAGTCTCTCCATCTTCTCATACTTGCATCATTTCCTTCTGTTTTCAGAAAAAAGCGTTTAGTAAAGTCCAGTCTGTAGGGCATTTGGGTTTGCCTTGATGTGCTTTCAAAAAGTAAGTCAATCTGTCCATATTCTTTATATCCATTATTTTTAATTTCCATTCTTCTTCGGATGGATTTTCTTTAGTCTTCCTGTTTCTTGCGTATGCAATTCTGGCTGCAGTTATCATATAGTGGACTTTTAATGCTGTGCTTTTTTATATGTTATGGTCCGAATAATGGTTTTAATGTTGAATGCTTAGACCTGCTTTTTTGTTTTTGACATATTGTTAGCTGCCATGAGTCCCATTGTTGAGAGAAAAGTGGAATAGAAATAAAATAATAATGTCAGTTCTCAACATTTGAGATTTTAATTTTTGTAGATTTGTACTTACGGGTGCTGTGGACTAGAGTTGTGTGCAGAATTTGTTCCTACGGTTTCTACCATTTCTTATGGTTCCTACAGTTTTTACAAAATGGGAAGCCCCTCCCCACACTAAAATCTGCTCAACATGAAAGCTAGCTTTCGTGTGCATCCAAACTTGACTCTTTGAGTATGAGAGTCTGAAAGAGAGTATGTTTGTGGCAGGGCTTGCAAGCAGGCAGGCCTGGGATTCAGTTGCAGACATACTCTGGGCCTGCCTGCACATCCTGCCACACACACACTCTGTCTGGCAGGACGTGTGTGGTGGGGTGTGCAGCCAGGCCTGGAGTGCACCTGCAGCCGAGCACCTCTTACTCTAGAGTAAGAGGTGCTCGGCTGCAGGCACTGTCAAGGACACACACTTTCCGGACCTGCCTGCATGCCCCGCTACACACACATACATTCACAATATTTCCTCGGAAAGCTTCAATTGGTCCAACGGTAGGCGGGAGCGAGAGCAGGGCCTCCCCGGATGATCTTAGATTACGAGGTGGGACGTAGCGGCTGATGCGTTCGGACAAGTAAGCTGGGCCAGAACCATATAGAGCTTTAAAGGTCAAAACCAGCACTTTGAATTGAGCCCGGAATTGGACAGGCAGCCAGTGGAGCTGACACAACAGGGGAGCATACCACCCCTGTTGTGTCAGCTCCACTGGCTGCCTGTCCACCCGAGCCAAATTCAAAGTGCTGGTTTTGGCCTTTAAAGCTCTATATGGTTCTGGCCCAGTTTATTTGTCCGAACGCATCCGCCTACACCCCACCTCGTAATCTAAGATCATCCGGGAGGCCTGCTCTCTCGCTCCCCCTACTTCTCAAATGCGGCTGGTGGGGACGAGGATAGGGCCTTCTCAGTGGTGGCTCCCGCCTGTGGAATGCGCTCCCTATTGATGTACAATCCACCTCGTCCTCCTGGCATTCAGGAAAAAGTAAAATCCTGGCTGTGGGACCAGGCGTTTACACACCAGCACAAGGCAGCATTTTAGATAGGATTTTAATGGAAAGTGGACGAATAGGGCCAATGCTTTTATGGACTGAACACTGTTTTAATCTGGAGTGAATGTGTATGGTGCTAATGTAATTGTATTTTAATGCATTTTAATGTATTTTAATTGTTGATATATTGTTACTATGTGGGCATTGAATTGTGCCGTACTGTAAGCCTCTCTGAGTCCCCCCTCGGGGGTTGAGAAGAGCGGGGTAAAATCCAGAAATAAATAAATAAACGGACAGCAGCCAGGTTGATAATAGGAGTGGCACTCAGGAAGCGTACAACTCCCCTGTTGTGCCAGCTCCACTGGCTACCAGTTTGCTACTAGGCACAATTCAAAGTGCTTGTTTTGGATTTTAAAGCTCTAAATTGTTCTGGTCCAACTTACCTGTCCGAACGCATCTCTCCCTATGAACCATCAAGATGCTTAAGATCATCTGGAGAGACCCTGCTCTCGGTCCCACCTGCTTTGCAGACGCAGCTGGTGGGGACGAGAGACAGGGCCTCTCATTGGTGGCTCCTCGGCTTTGGAACTCCCTTCCTAGTGACATCAGATCGGCCCCCTGCCTCCTGACATTTCGTAAGAAAGTCAAGACTTGGCTTTTCGAGCAAGCATTCGCAGACGAACTTTAATGGAGATCAAGGATTACTATGACGATGAAATGGAAACCGATTTTAAGATTGTGGAACTGAGATTTGTATTTTGTAGTTTTTTAACTGTTAATTTTATATGTTTTTATATGACTGTTTTTATCTTGTGATGTATTGTATATGGGCACTTGTTGCCGCTTGTTCACCGCCTCGAGTCGCCTTCGGGCTGAGAGAAGTGGTATAGAAGCATGGCAAATAAATAAATAAATTTCCAGGAAATGTGTGTGTGTGGCATGGCATGCAGACAGGCCCGAAAAGTATGCACACCTGCCAGTGCCTAGAGCTAAGTACTAGGCCTGGTTGATCCCCAAAAAATTGTTCAAAACTCATTTTGGATGTAAAGGGTGCTGGCGTTTCGTATCTTGTGGAGTTCCATAATTTTCCGTGGAAATTTCAAAATTATTTTGTAAAAACTAACGAAATTTGTTAGTAATTCATTAATAGCGGATGCACATGCCCAATGCATGTACACCTGTCCAAACTGAGTTTGACAGGCCAGGTCTTCCCTCCACTGCCACCTCTTCCTCCTCAGCGGCGTTAGCTGTAACACGCTTTGGTTTCTTCCCAGGCAGCGAGGAGTGGAAAAATGGCCTCTACTCCTCACCGCCTGGGAAGGAACCAACACACGTTAAGGCTAACACATGTTGGTCCTGATCCCCAGGTTGAGTGGAAAGATGCCCTCCACTCCTCACCGCCTGGGAAGGAACCAACGCGCATTAAGGCTAACGTGCATTGGTTCCTTCCCAGGCAGCAAGGATTGGAAAGATGCCCTCCACTCCTCACCGCCTGGGAAGGAACCAACGCGCATTAAGGATAACGTGCATTGGTTCCTTCCCAGGCAGCAAGGATTGGAAAGATGCCCTCCACTCCTCACCGCCTGGGAAGGAACCGCGCACAGTAAGGCTGCGTGCATTGGTTCCTTCCCAGGAAGCAAGGATTGGAAAGATGCCCTCCACTCCTCGCCTCCTGGGAAGAAACCAACGCATGTTAGAAACAAATCTCATACGAATTTGATCAAGAAAATGAAAAACCTAACCAGGCCTACTAAGTACCTCTTACTCTAGAGTAGAAACAGCAGGTTCCAGGAATAAGAACATTTCTTTTGGGGGCTCAAAGTGAAGGAACCAAAAACAACCATCCCAATTTTGAGAGGTTCCCCAAAAATGGATTGGGGTCCCCAATGAAGGCCGGGACACAAAACAGGGCAAGGTTTAC